>CAXKWD010000001.1:202924651-203524651 GCA_964059195.1 Ectobius pallidus | reverse complement strand
CAACACAAGAATGCGAAAGAGGGAACAGGATATGTTAAAATTAGTATACTAACTGGGACAAGACTTTTTCTTATTCAGTCTTCAAATTCTGCATGTAGATTGTTTTATGAATTTGTTTTAGTGGGAATAGGCCAGATTTTTTAGGTTTGTTTTATAAAAATTGTGTACTATAAATCCTAGGAGACAATTAGATTAAGATTTCTGGGGATATACCTAGACAATCAGTTATCATGGAAAGCACATGTTGAATATGTATGTAAAAGAATCAGTAAGGGTTCATACCAGATAAAATGCCTGGCGCCAATGTTAGAGAAAAAAGTACTGAAAATGGCATATTATGGGATAATATACCCACACTTAATATATGGGATTGAACTTTGGGGGGCATGTTGCTACACGTACATGAAAAGAATATTAATCCTACAGAAAAGATGCATGCGATTAATGTACAAAATAAATGTGAGAACATCATGCAGAGACACATTTATTCAGGAAAGTATTTTAACTGTTTTTTCACTATACATATACAAATTAGTTTTACTAGTAAGAAGCAGACCTGAACTATCCCAAACAAATACTCAATTACACCGTTATGAAACAAGAACAAATCTAAACCTGCACAGAATAAATTTTAACACTAGAGCGGCTGAGAAAGATCCCTACCTTAAAGGAATAATATTCTACAATAAACTACCTAAACATATAAAAGAAATGACTGGAAAGAAATTCAGAAACCATCTCAAGCAATACCTCTGCAATCTAGCACTGTACAGAATAGAAGACTACTAGTTCTTAACATAATAATCAAATTAGCTAAAAAATTGTGTACTGTATGTGTGTGTAACCTTTCATTTATTAATGTTACTCCTTTCATTTCATTTAATAATATTAATGTTATACCTTTCATTTATTAATGTTACTCCTTTCATTCATTTATTAATGCTACTTAACAATATCTGTACCTAACAATTTTTGTATATAACTTGACCTATGTATATATAATTATCATGTGTACAATATAATATGTAATAATGTCCGTATGGACAAGATTTGTATTGTTACTTTTAGAAGTATTGATGTGAAATAATGACAACATGTATATATAATTTGTAAGAGGTATCCTGATGGTAGATGTTAAACTGTATGTAATTGTATGTAATTATATGTAATTGACAATGTCCGAAAGACTAATTGTGGTCTACATGGACGGCTAAAAAATATTATTATTATATTATTATGTTTTGTTGTATTTGTGCATGTTGTTTTGCAGGGTAAATCTACACCAGTACAGTAAATGTAAATTTATAAAAATGCCATTGCATTTTCTAATGTAGTATGTGAAACTTAACTTATCAATGGAAATTTTCATAATATATGCCTCATGTACTACCCGTGCATGATTTCTTGGGTGCTGCTTTTACGGTGAAGCAAGGGTCAGTGGGAACAAAACATAGTTAGCCCGCCTGTCTTTCTGCATTGAACCAAAGAAACCTAATTTCGGCAGAATCGCGCATATGGTAAGTGCACATTGACCGCGTAAGTGTGAGGTATCTGTACAAACAATAAATTGAAATTTAATATATAACGATTTTAATGTAGTGCAATAATATAACGTGGTGACGGTATTGCATAACAATTAATTACACGTCATAAGGGCTTGGTTATCAAATAAAGTCTTTTTCCTCAAGGAATACAATATTAAATAATATAGACTCAATATTTTTACACTGGAAGACTAGTTTTAAGTATAAAGAAGAGTCTTAGCAGAATGTAAATGCAAGAGAGGTAAGGCATCTAAAAGTGCAGAAAACTTTAGGCCTAATTTTAAACGTATTTAATACTTTTTATGAAAAGTTCGCTCAACTTTCAGTCTGTGAAATTGACATCAGAGTTCATGGGAGAGTCAGAAATTAACACATATGGAATTCTTAAAGAGGTGTTAGCACCAGGAAAGTGTTGTATGTACAACGTGATGTGTTTGTGAAATCAGCAATTCGCAAAATTGTATTTTCCCCATAACAACTCCATACATCAGAAAAGATAATGTCAATAAATAAATAAGGATCCTGAGACAGAATGAAAGCTTAGTATTGAAGACACTAGATGTCAGTGTGTATATCATACTTCGTGTTTCAATGATGTCAGCTCTGCCTACAGAATTGAACAAAACCTAACGACTAGGGAGCCGAGTGCCCAAGAAATTGCGCATGGGTAGTAGTAAATGATAGATAGGGGCCCCAACAGGGGGCCTTGAAATTTCTTAATCCAGCCCTGATCATCATCAATTTAATGAGTACGAGAGATCTTAACAGTGGTAAGCTAATAAGAGAAACCTTAACAGCTATCGCAATATTTTGATTCTGTTTTTAACCTGATGCAATTGTTTATTTTTTCATGAGATTATATCTAAAACATCTCAATTCCGTGACCTATTTTAACAACTCTTGTATCTTATCTCAGATTTAATCTATGCTACTTAAATGATCTAAACATTATGAACTAATGTCTAACCTGAAGCAATCTTACATTTGACTTAACCTAACATATAGCTCTAATGAAGTCTTCAAGGCTATGATGTTAGTAGAACTGAATCTATTTCTGTATTAATCTCATTACTAGCTGAAAAGACCTGAGTGTACTAGGGAGGGAAGGAGACATTCTGCTCACACTTCTTCCGTGTGAGTTACTATGCCAGTAGTAGTGATAATAAATAATTTGTCTTACTGTGACCGGAACTGAAGCTGAAGAAATCTTGAAAAAGTTCAGGTTCCAGTTGAAGAGTTATCCTACCTGAAAAGAAGAATTGCAAGTTGTTAGTTACTTACACACAAGGAAGTATTTAAGGGTGGTCCTGGGGGTCCGGACCCCCCAAAATATGAGATTTTTTTAAAGCAATTAATTAGAAGAAATAAATTTTTTGAGTCACTCAGGAAGGGAAGATGTCAATAATTTATGGCAAGTCAGTTTAGAACCCCTAATTTCTAAACACTTGATTGCTTAGGCACATGAAAATACTTATTGTTAAATATAAAAATTTTGCATTTTAAGGTATCTTTATACTAGGAAACAGAATCACATGTTAATCCCGTATTGCCTATGAGTTGGCGAAGGAGTCCTTCCTCGTCAAAGAACCTCTTACTGTCCACTGCAAATACTGCAATTTAATGCGCACTTTTTTGTCCATTAGTAGCATTCAAAATTGAGGTACGAATTAGATTAGAATGCAAATCCGTTACCGGTACATGGTTTGGCAGTAACATTGATTACTTACATAACAATGCACTGCTGTAATTCGTTATATTTATCATTGGCCTAATACCAATATGCACAAATGCAGGTTGCAGTTAACATATTATTTTGACACTCAAATTAAACAAGGGTGGGGTTCGATGTGGAGGTATCTTGTCCGGCACTCCCTTTCATAAATAATTAAACCGACCTATATTCATAAGCATTCACAATTCCATTGTTGTTAAGAACAAAATACCAACACAAAATAAAATATCCTTCTATTGATGTGCATTGCACATGCGAGTGTATGCGCGCGCACCAGGATTGAGTTCACTAGCGTTTACATGGAATTGAATACGATTTGAATCCAATTCATTCCTCCATTTGCAGAGGATCGGATCGAAAATTCATTCCGGACTGAGTCCGTGTTTACATGACTATTTCAACACTGGGATCGAACTCAGATCGATCTAAATCCTGCATGTAAACGTACTAAATATATCTGTAAATCGATTAAGCTCATAAACATGTACTGTATTATATAGATATAGAATTAAAATAGTTTACAAGTGGATCATGCTTAGTATAAATAATACTGTTTACCTTTTTTCGATGAGAGAATCGCTGGTCTTCTGGTGATGGGTGGCCTCGGTTTGCACCAAGACCGCTCTTCACCTCTAAAAAGAGGCCCCTATCTATGCTCCTTTCTAAGTACTACTTTCGTTAATACCTTGAGGTGTCCAGCAGTATTAGAAATGGAGCATACACAGACCACACTTCAGAATTCCATGCCAAAGCACAGAATTACAAAGTGGAGGTCTGAATCTTTGTGTTGTCTTCCTCAGGACATTCTTGATTTAGAAAAGTTGTTTCTTGATGTCACAAACACTATCTTCAAGTCTTCTTGTTTCTTGATATAGGAAAGTTTGTACATAGCCATTATTATACACCGATAAACTCTGAAAAAGTAAAAGCCGACATCGATGCTGGGTACTCCATGATGGTTTCCACAATATCTGCAATTAAAGAAATATTTTGTATATACCAACTGTATATCCATGGTATTTTGTTGGGTTCTTGAAATTAAGTACCTAACGAAGTGTGCACAGTTTTTAATACACACATATATAAATTCCATTGTCAAGCAAACAATGATGAATGGACTAAGGTGTCAGAGGATACAATTATTTACCAATTTCTAACATAGTGAGTGCATCACATCAGATTTTTGAAATTTAAACCCGCTATGCTCGAGCTTTCAGGATTAAATTTGCCAGTAGTATTTTTCTGTTTCTTGTGTTTACAAATCATGCTATACGTTCATGTGGTAATTTATGCCATGACATCAGGTACAGTTCAGTTCTAACTGCTGTAGCAGTTTCTAAGGGGGGTCAGCTGTGTGTTGTGGGGAAGTGGGAGGCATGGTAAAAAGGTCCAGTACCAGTACTCCCTTCTGGTTGATTTTTTTTTTTTTTAAATCCCTTCTTAGTGAGTCTCTGCAATATGAAAACCACTGACTAAATTTCATGTTACAACTTCAGTGGTTTCAGCTCACGATGATGAATCATGACAAGTCATTAGTCATTATATATAACCTGGGCCCGGATTTTGATGACCTAAAATTCTTTTTAAAAAAAGAGCTATAAAATGACTCCAAAAATACAAAAAGTAACACAGAAACTAAAAAAATGAAAAAAAAATTTAATGAAAATATTAGTTTATTCATCAGATTTGTGTCTATTCTACATTTATGTTGTTGACTCCATTAAAGGCTATATACTGTTAAATGAAAACAGCAAACACCTTCTTTATGTATCTTAATTAAAATTATAACAGGATCAAATTATTTAAGGTTATTTAGAGTTCTGATAATATTCAATGCAAATAAATAACTCTATATAATGGAAGTAACAATGCAAAATAAGAAAATTTCATTATTGTTATTGTTATCCTATGCCAGGATTGCTAAATAAAATAAAATAAAAATAAAACAATAACTTTGCATTTTAAAAATTAAAAATTACTTACAAATATGAAATGTCGAACAAAAAGACTGTAAAATGACCAAAAACTGACCAAACAATTAACATTGAATTCTAAAAAAAATTGCATGTATTTATTTATTTATATAATCTTTCTGCACAACGCAGATTGCCTTGCAGACAAAGAATATCTTTCAACAAAATATACAATTACACAAAAATTACACGCTTTCAGTTAGATCAATAATGACAGGAAAATTAAAATAATCAGTAGTAAAACCATTAAAATTGTAGAAAGGAAATCTATCCAGCTTAATTGTTGTTATTATACAGGTGGTTTCTCAATATTTGGATGGATCCCTTAAGTAGGGTGGCCAGACGTCCGGCTTTTGGCCGGACTGTAAGGCTTTTTGCTAAGCAGTCCTCCATCTGGCGCGGCTGTATGCCGGACGTTGATTTTCCCCCTTTTCGAGACTCTGATGGATCGGTAAAGCATATTAATAAAATTTGTTCTCGGAAGAGTGTAATTCCATGTATAAGGAATTCCTGACCAACAAAAAGCTCCTGCGGAGGGCAAAGAAAGAACAAAAATATAAATAGAGATGAAAATCCATTTTTGCAGTGTACAATGATTTATTTTATATAAATGCAGTTATTAAGTAAAATTAGTCAGGGTTATACCATGTAATATCTGCTCGAAGTTTTATACTGTGCAAGATTACCGAAGAAGTGTGTCCTCCTTTCTGACATCTCAGAAATGGCCACCCTACCCTTAAGTGATAATAACGCCACTTCAGTGTACAGATTTTGTGACAATGAGAAACATTTATAGAAGTTAATAAAGAACTTTGTTATTGTTCCCTTACTACCAACCATTAGTCCAATGACTTCAACATTTTTCAAATCGTATGGGAAAATGTTTGTGTAGTATTTAAATGAAAAATGTGTACACTCAAGTGCATGGAATCTTTCCGATGCAATGAGCAGTGATTTTGTTTTAAGGGAATACATAACCAGCTCTGCCAGGCCCACTCCCCATTCTTGTGCTATTTTTAATTAAACCAACTGAAATATTTCTTTTCTTTTTTTTAGGGATATCTTCAGAAGACAGTTTATTTTTGTCAAAAATTATTTATTTTCAACACCAATATACAATAATTCCCATTCTAATAATGTTATAAATAATAAAATAATATTAATATTTTGCACATGGATTCAATTTCCTATATACCTATATAAAGTATTATATTATATTATTATTATTATTATTATTATTATTATCATTATTATTATTATTATTATTATTATTATTATTAGTACTAACTAACTAACTCCGTGGCACTAACATCCCAGAAGGGACAAGGCCTACCACCTTACCGCTGCATCATTTACCATAGGCAGACGGCAGGATTGGGGGGCATGTGGTCAGCATGCCGATTCCCACGGCCGTTAATGGTGGTTTCCGTGACCGGATTATTAGTACTACTAGTAGTATTAGTAGTAGCACCAAAATCATTATTAATTATTATCGCTCTTAGTTTTTTTAAACTAAACTACATAGATTAACAAATAAAGAATAAAGTTCAATTTTTAAAAAGCTTCTAAATCAAGCTTAGGAGTTGGTTTTTACCTTACATTACACGTTTTTGGTTCTTACAATAGAATTGAAAACGGTGTTATCCATGGAATTGTACATACTTATTAGATTAAAATATGCGACATGGAAATAATCACAAGTTTAAAATTAACTAACACTTCACTCAATGCTGGGTCAGTAATGATTGAGGGATGTAATGTTTATGTTACCGTATCCTTCCCTTATTCATTCTATTGTCCGGCTTCTCACTCGGGCACTCTTCAAGCAAGCGAGTACCTGAAGAGACTAGCGTTCTCAAAATTCTCTCCAATCTCTTTGGTGGTGACTTTATGCTGCTCTTGCGAAACAAATTGGCCTGTCTTCACAACGAGTAGGTTAATGTTTAGTGGGAGAAGTCATATAACTCATACTTGAGTGAGACTCGACAGGCTGGACCATCCCTCAGTCTCAGCTCGTCTTTACTGCCGCATCCTGAGATTTCGATGCTGCCTAAGTACATGATACCACACGTTGACGTTAGGAGGGGTTGGGGTATGCAGTGGCGAAAAATATTCTGTTGACAAGGCTAATGAGTTTGTAATGATTAATGACTTGTTTGATGCTGCCTTTATTTATTTGTTTATGAATCCACTTATTTTCTTATATTATTTAGGTAGACTCAGTCTCAAAGTCTACCCTTATGCTACGCCACTGCCATTTGATAACATGGAATTTCACATTCTCTAGCCTGGTATTGGTAAGTAAAAAAGGTAAAGTGATCCCTATACAGACCATGGAGGCCCAGAAAGTTCCAGGAGGTTGAGGCTCCCAGATTTCTGTTAGAGGCTGAGTCGACCCCAGGGCCATAGTATTGGTAAGTAGTTAAATAAAATTCATTTGAGTTGACCTAATTTGAGAAGATATTATAGAAGAAGATATTATAACATATCTAGATAGTGTGGGGATAAATACGTTGACATAATGTCCTGAATTTATTTTTTTATCTTTTGTCCTTTTTATTCATACTCCAAAACATATTTTTTTAAACGTTGATGTCTTGGAAATCAGCTTATTTTAAATCTAAATGTTGCTGCCCCTGAATGTCGCACTCTGCGATCTGCACTATTACCACGTTACTCTTTGGTGTGAAGACCTCAACTTCTTTATTTGGCATTTTAAATGAGTAATGTGCTGTGTGCATCCAGGTAGCACATCGCAAGTGGCATGCTACTTCGGTGTGAATGCTCCCTAAGAAGTTTGTGACAATTCAATGACCAGTTCTTGTGAGAGAATTTATTATTATTATTATTATTATTATTATTATTATTATTATTATTATTATTATTGTTATTATTACATATAAACTTACCCAGGTTAAACCAAATTAAGGGCAACCCAGGCAAGAGGGTTGGAAGTATGTTGATCATTTACATGGGGCAAGAAACTGCAGCATCCATCGGTTCCAGCAAAGCCATTGATGAATTTAAAATTATGGTCACCTTTGAGAGATGTTTACTGTTGTAATAATGGTTCCAAGAAAGAAGTCGGCATTCCTTATCCCCCCCCCCTCCCAACGGTGTTCATTAGATTTTATATTGGCACATCCTAATGCATCATTCTAGTTACAACTATGGCTAAAAGCATTAGTAACATAGATGTCTTAGCTGTTTCATTCATGTTAAGTGGTATTGAAAGTAAGAAAATGTTGTCGCCAATCTTCATGACACATACCCGAAAGATATTTAATACTTATTTGAGAATCATGCACTGACAGAAACAGTTAAAACAACCCCAACAGCTCCTTTTACATTCCCAGTACACAGTGGAGCAGTCTGGTTCTTGCACTGACAGATAAAGCATTTCTTTTTACGATAGCTTACAGCATAAAAACAAAGATTGACAGAAAAGTGGAGCTGTGTGGTTCTTGCACCGGGTTCTTCAATTTGATTGATTACCACTAGACAATTCAGAAATATTCATACCTTGTAGTTTTCAATGACTGGTTCATATGGATTCACTGTCCTTCTTGCCATATACTGTTACCAGTATTCTGGCACATTGAAGTAACCTGGAACAATTGTACCAAAAAATTACAAACTCAAATATCACTAGCGGGGAGGTGGGTGGGGGGGAGTTATGAAGTTTGGGCTTAAAATTATTATTGTTATAGGTCTTCTGTTATCTATTCTAAAAATGTGAATTTAATACATTTTTTTGTTGAACATACAGTAGCGAATTAAACTTTCTGTAAAATAATATAAAGTAGAACCTTGATTTAATATCTTTCGGGAGAGGGGGTACAGCACATTTTACTTTAAATAGGGTTTACACTAAATGGAGGTTTTGTTATTTTTAAGAAAAAAAAACATAGTTTATGCAGGAATTGATTTTATTTCCCGAATCATGATTTATTTAAAAACTATAACTGCAATCAAAACTAAGAACATGAAATATTATGGTATCTGAATTTTAGCCTAATGGTCCGGCTTTAGCTTCAGTCGGTAGATCTTCAGTTCTCTTTACCTCCATGGCTAGATGAGGGTGGTTATCGAGGGATATAAAGTGTGGGGGAGAGATTACTAGGTTAAAGTTTGATGCATCAATCCCATCTTCAACTTGTAGCTGTATGATCGCCAACTAAGAGTTCGATCCTTCGATCTTGCTCAAGCTGGGCATTGTTCAACGACCGTACATCCCACTATCACTAATGAGGCAACAATGACACGCACTAAAGGTCTGGCTGTAGCTTCAGTCGGTAGATCTTGAGTTCTCTTTATCTCCATGGCAATATGAGGGTGGTTATCGAGGGATATAAAGTGTGGGGGGAGAGATTACTAGGTTAAAGTATGAATCCATCAATCCCATCTTCAACTTGTAGCTGTATGATCGCCAACTAAGAGTTCGATCCTTTGATCTTGCTCAAGCTGGGCATTGATCAACGACCGTACGTCCCACTATCACCAATGAGGCAACAATGATACACACTAAAGGTCCGGCTATAGCTTCAACGGTAGATCTTGAGTTCTCCTTATCTCCATGGCTAGATGAGGGTGGTTATCGAGGGATATAAAGTGTGGGGGAGAGATTACTAGGTTAAAGTTTGATGCATCAATCCCATCTTCAACTTGTAGCTGTATGATCGCCAACTAAGAGTCCGATCCTTCGATCTTGCTCAAGCTGGGCATTGTTCAACGACCGTACATCCCACTATCACTAATGAGGCAACAATGACACACACTAAAGGTCTGGCTGTAGCTTCAGTCGGTAGATCTTGAGTTCTCTTTATCTCCATGGCTAGATGAGGGTGGTTATCGAGGGATATAAAGTGTGGGGGGAGAGATTACTAGGTTAAAGTTTGATGTATCAATCCCATCTTCAACTTGTAGCTGTATGATCGCCAACTAAGAGTTCGATCCTTTGATCTTGCTCAAGCTGGGCATTGATCAACGACCGTACGTCCCACTATCACCAATGAGGCAACAATGATACACACTAAAGGTCCGGCTATAGCTTCAGTCGGTAGATCTTGAGTTCTCCTTATCTCCATGGCTAGATGAGGGTGGTTATCGAGGAATATAAAGTGTGGGGGAGAGATTACTAGGTTAAAGTATGAATCCATCAATCCCATCTTCAACTTGTAGCTGTATGATAGCCAACTAAGAGTCCGATCCTTCGATGTTGTTCAAGCTGGGCGTTGTTCAACGACCGTACATCCCACTATCACCAATGAGGCAACAATGACACACACTAAAGGTCTGGCTGTAGCTTCAGTCGGTAGATCTTGAGTTCTCTTTATCTCCATGGCTAGATGAGGGTGGTTATCGAGGGATATAAAGTGTGGGGGGAGAGATTACTAGGTTAAAGTTTGATGTATCAATCCCATCTTCAACTTGTAGCTGTATGATCGCCAACTAAGAGTTCGATCCTTTGATCTTGCTCAAGCTGGGCATTGATCAACGACCGTGCGTCCCACTATCACCAATGAGGCAACAATGATACACACTAAAGGTCCGGCTATAGCTTCAGTCGGTAGATCTTGAGTTCTCCTTATCTCCATGGCTAGATGAGGGTGGTTATCGAGGAATATAAAGTGTGGGGGAGAGATTACTAGGTTAAAGTATGAATCCATCAATCCCATCTTCAACTTGTAGCTGTATGATCGCCAACTAAGAGTTCGATCCTATGATCTTGCTCAAGCTGGGCATTGATCAACGACCGTGTACGTCCCACTATCACCAATGAGGCAACAATGACATGCACTAAAGGTCTGGCTATAGCTTCAGTCGGTAGATCTTGAGTTCTCTTTATATCCATGGCTAGATGAGGGTGGTTATCGAGGGATATAAAGTGTGGGGAGGAGAGATTACTAGGTTAAAGTTTGAATGTATCAATTCCATCATCAACTTGTAGCTGTATGATCGCCAACTAAGAGTTCGATCCTTCGATCTTGCTCAAGCTGGGCGTTGTTCAACGACCGTACATCCCACTATCACCAATGAGGCAACAATGACACGCACTAAAGGTCCAGCTATAGGTTCAGTCGGTAGATCTTGAGTTCTCCTTATTTCCATGTCTAGATGAGGGTGGTTATCGAGGGATATAAAGTGTGGGGGGAGAGATTACTAGGTTAAAGTTTGATGTATCAATCCCATCTTCAACTTGTAGCTGTATGATCGCCAACTAAGAGTTCGATCCTTCGATCTTGCTCAAGCTGGGAGTTGTTCAACGACCGTACATCCCACTATCACCAATGAGGCAACAATGACACGCACTAAAGGTCTGGCTGTAGCTTCAGTCGGTAGATCTTGAGTTCTCTTTATCTCCATGGCTAGATGAGGGTGGTTATCGAGGGATATAAAGTGTGGGGGGAGAGATTACTAGGTTAAAGTATGAATCCATCAATCCCATCTTGAACTTATAGCTGTATGATCGCCAACTAAGAGTTCGATCCTTCGATCTTGCTCAAGCTGGGCGTTGTTCAACGACCGTACATCCCACTATCACCAATGAGGCAACAATGACACGCACTAAAGGTCTGGCTGTAGCTTCAGTCGGTAGATCTTGAGTTCTCTTTATCTCCATGGCTAGATGAGGGTGGTTATCGAGGGATATAAAGTGTGGGGGGAGAGATTACTAGGTTAAATTATGAATCCATCAATCCCATCTTCAACTTGTAGCTGTATGATCGCCAACTAAGAGTTCGATCCTTCGATCTTGCTCAAGCTTGGCGTTGTTCAACGACCGTACATCCCACTATCACCAATGAGGCAACAATGACAAGCACTAAAGGTCCAGCTATAGGTTCAGTCGGTAAAATCTTGAGTTCTCCTTATCTCCATGGTTAGATGAGGGTGGTTATCGAGGGATATAAAGTGTGGGGGAGAGATTACTAGGTTAAAGTATGAATCCATCAATCCCATCTTCAACTTGTAGCTGTATGATCGCCAACTAAGAGTTTGATCCTTCGATCTTGCTCAAACTGGGCGTTGTTCAACGACCGTACATCCCACTATCACCAATGAGGCAACAATGACATGCACTAAAGGTCTGGCTGTAGCTTCAGTCGGTAGATCTTGGAGTTCTCTTTATCTCCATGGCTAGATGAGGGTGGTTATCGAGGGATATAAAGTGTGGGGGGAGAGATTACTAGGTTAAAGTATGAATCCATCAATCCCATCTTCAACTTGTAGCTGTATGATCGCCAACTAAGAGTTCGATCCTTTGATCTTGCTCAAGCTGGGCATTTATCAACGACCGTACGTCCCACTATCACCAATGAGGCAACAATGATACACACTAAAGGTCCGGCTATAGCTTCAGTCAGTAGATCTTGAGTTCTCTTTATATCCATGGCTAGATGAGGGTGGTTCGAGGGATATAAAGTGTGGGGGGGAGAGATTACTAGGTTAAAGTATGAATGTATCAATCCCATCTTCAACTTGTAGCTGTATGATCGCCAACTAAGAGTTCGATCCTTCGATCTTGCTCAAGCTGGGCGTTGTTCAACGACCGTACATCCCACTATCACCAATGAGGCAACAATGACATGCACTAAAGGTCTGGCTATAGCTTCAGTCGGTAGATCTTGAGTTCTCTTTATATCCATGGCTAGATGAGGGTGGTTATCGAGAGATATAAAGTGTGGGGGGGAGAGATTACTAGGTTAAAGTTTGAATGTATCAATTCCATCTTCAACTTGTAGCTGTGTGATCGCCAACTAAGAGTTCGATCCTTCGATCTTGCTCAAGCTGGGCGTTGTTCAACGACCGTACATCCCACTATCACCAATGAGGCAACAATGACACGCACTAAAGGTCCAGCTATAGGTTCAGTCGGTAGATCTTGAGTTCTCTTTATCTCCGTGGCTAGATGAGGGTGATTATCGAGGGATATAAAGTGTGGGGGAGAAATTACTTGGTTAAAGTATGAATGTATCAATCCCATCTTCAACTTGTAGCTGTATGATCGCCAACTAAGAGTTCGATCCTTCGATCTTGCTCAAGCTGGGCGTTGTTCAACGACCGTACATCCCACTATCACCAATGAGGCAACAATGACATATGACTAGAGGTCTGGCTATAGCTTCAGTCGGTAGATCTTGAGTTCTCTTTATATCCATCGCTAGATGAGGGTGGTTATCGAGGGATATAAAGTGTGGGGGGGGGAGAGATTACTAGGTTAAAGTTTGAATGTATCAATTCCATCTTCAACTTGTAGCTGTATGATCGCCAACTAAGAGTTCGATCCTTCGATCTTGCTCAAGCTGGGCGTTGTTCAACGACCGTACATCCCACTATCACCAATGAGGCAACAATGAAACACACACTAAAGGTCTGGCTGTAGCTTCAGTCGGTAGATCTTGAGTTCTCTTTATCTCCATGGCTAGATGAGGGTGGTTATCGAGGGATATAAAGTGTGGGGGGAGAGATTACTAGGTTAAAGTTTGAATGTATCAATCCCATCTTCAACTTGTAGCTGTATGATAGCCAACTAAGAGTCCGATCCTTCGATCTTGTTCAAGCTGGGCGTTGTTCAACGACCGTACATCCCACTATCACCAATGAGGCAACAATGACACACACTAAAGGTCTGGCTGTAGCTTCAGTCGGTAGATCTTGAGTTCTCTTTATCTCCATGGCTAGATGAGGGTGGTTATCGAGGGATATAAAGTGTGGGGGGAGAGATTACTAGGTTAAAGTTTGATGTATCAATCCCATCTTCAACTTGTAGCTGTATGATCGCCAACTAAGAGTTCGATCCTTTGATCTTGCTCAAGCTGGGCATTGATCAACGACCGTACGTCCCACTATCACCAATGAGGCAACAATGATACACACTAAAGGTCCGGCTATAGCTTCAGTCGGTAGATCTTGAGTTCTCCTTATCTCCATGGCTAGATGAGGGTGGTTATCGAGGAATATAAAGTGTGGGGGAGAGATTACTAGGTTAAAGTATGAATCCATCAATCCCATCTTCAACTTGTAGCTGTATGATAGCCAACTAAGAGTCCGATCCTTCGATCTTGTTCAAGCTGGGCGTTGTTCAACGACCGTACATCCCACTATCACCAATGAGGCAACAATGACACACACTAAAGGTCTGGCTGTAGCTTCAGTCGGTAGATCTTGAGTTCTCTTTAACTCCATGGCTAGATGAGGGTGGTTATCGAGGGATATAAAGTGTGGGGGGAGAGATTACTAGGTTAAAGTTTGATGTATCAATCCCATCTTCAACTTGTAGCTGTATGATCGCCAACTAAGAGTTCGATCCTTTGATCTTGCTCAAGCTGGGCATTGATCAACGACCGTGCGTCCCACTATCACCAATGAGGCAACAATGATACACACTAAAGGTCCGGCTATAGCTTCAGTCGGTAGATCTTGAGTTCTCCTTATCTCCATGGCTAGATGAGGGTGGTTATCGAGGAATATAAAGTGTGGGGGGAGAGATTACTAGGTTAAAGTATGAATCCATCAATCCCATCTTCAACTTGTAGCTGTATGATCGCCAACTAAGAGTTCGATCCTATGATCTTGCTCAAGCTGGGCATTGATCAACGACCGTGTACGTCCCACTATCACCAATGAGGCAACAATGACATGCACTAAAGGTCTGGCTATAGCTTCAGTCGGTAGATCTTGAGTTCTCTTTATATCCATGGCTAGATGAGGGTGGTTATCGAGGGATATAAAGTGTGGGGAGGAGAGATTACTAGGTTAAAGTTTGAATGTATCAATTCCATCATCAACTTGTAGCTGTATGATCGCCAACTAAGAGTTCGATCCTTCGATCTTGCTCAAGCTGGGCGTTGTTCAACGACCGTACATCCCACTATCACCAATGAGGCAACAATGACACGCACTAAAGGTCCAGCTATAGGTTCAGTCGGTAGATCTTGAGTTCTCCTTATTTCCATGTCTAGATGAGGGTGGTTATCGAGGGATATAAAGTGTGGGGAGAGAGATTACTAGGTTAAAGTTTGATGTATCAATCCCATCTTCAACTTGTAGCTGTATGATCGCCAACTAAGAGTTCGATCCTTCGATCTTGCTCAAGCTGGGAGTTGTTCAACGACCGTACATCCCACTATCACCAATGAGGCAACAATGACACGCACTAAAGGTCTGGCTGTAGCTTCAGTTGGTAGATCTTGAGTTCTCTTTATCTCCATGGCTAGATGAGGGTGGTTATCGAGGGATATAAAGTGTGGGGGGAGAGATTACTAGGTTAAAGTATGAATCCATCAATCCCATCTTGAACTTGTAGCTGTATGATCGCCAACTAAGAGTTCAAGCTGGGCGTTGTTCAACGACCGTACATCCCACTATCACCAATGAGGCAACAATGACACGCACTAAAGGTCTGGCTGTAGCTTCAGTCGGTAGATCTTGAGTTCTCTTTATCTCCATGGCTAGATGAGGGTGGTTATCGAGGGATATAAAGTGTGGGGGGAGAGATTACTAGGTTAAATTATGAATCCATCAATCCCATCTTCAACTTGTAGCTGTATGATCGCCAACTAAGAGTTCGATCCTTCGATCTTGCTCAAGCTGGGCGTTGTTCAACGACCGTACATCCCACTATCACCAATGAGGCAACAATGACAAGCACTAAAGGTCCAGCTATAGGTTCAGTCGGTAAAATCTTGAGTTCTCCTTATCTCCATGGTTAGATGAGGGTGGTTATCGAGGGATATAAAGTGTGGGGGAGAGATTACTAGGTTAAAGTATGAATCCATCAATCCCATCTTCAACTTGTAGCTGTATGATCGCCAACTAAGAGTTTGATCCTTCGATCTTGCTCAAACTGGGCGTTGTTCAACGACCGTACATCCCACTATCACCAATGAGGCAACAATGACATGCACTAAAGGTCTGGCTGTAGCTTCAGTCGGTAGATCTTGGAGTTCTCTTTATCTCCATGGCTAGATGAGGGTGGTTATCGAGGGATATAAAGTGTGGGGGGAGAGATTACTAGGTTAAAGTATGAATCCATCAATCCCATCTTCAACTTGTAGCTGTATGATCGCCAACTAAGAGTTCGATCTTTTGATCTTGCTCAAGCTGGGCATTGATCAACGACCGTACGTCCCACTATCACCAATGAGGCAACAATGATACACACTAAAGGTCCGGCTATAGCTTCAACGGTAGATCTTGAGTTCTCCTTATCTCCATGGCTAGATGAGGGTGGTTATCGAGGGATATAAAGTGTGGGGAGGAGAGATTACTAGGTTAAAGTTTGAATGTATCAATTCCATCATCAACTTGTAGCTGTATGATCGCCAACTAAGAGTTCGATCCTTCGATCTTGCTCAAGCTGGGCGTTGTTCAACGACCGTACATCCCACTATCACCAATGAGGCAACAATGATACACACTAAAGGTCCGGCTATAGCTTCAGTCAGTAGATCTTGAGTTCTCTTTATATCCATGGCTAGATGAGGGTGGTTCGAGGGATATAAAGTGTGGGGGGGAGAGATTACTAGGTTAAAGTATGAATGTATCAATCCCATCTTCAACTTGTAGCTGTATGATCGCCAACTAAGAGTTCGATCCTTCGATCTTGCTCAAGCTGGGCGTTGTTCAACGACCGTACATCCCACTATCACCAATGAGGCAACAATGACATGCACTAAAGGTCTGGCTATAGCTTCAGTTGGTAGATCTTGAGTTCTCTTTATATCCATGGCTAGATGAGGGTGGTTATCGAGAGATATAAAGTGTGGGGGGGAGAGATTACTAGGTTAAAGTTTGAATGTATCAATTCCATCTTCAACTTGTAGCTGTATGATCGCCAACTAAGAGTTCGATCCTTCGATCTTGCTCAAGCTGGGCGTTGTTCAACGACCGTACATCCCACTATCACCAATGAGGCAACAATGACACGCACTAAAGGTCCAGCTATAGGTTCAGTCGGTAGATCTTGAGTTCTCTTTATCTCCGTGGCTAGATGAGGGTGATTATCGAGGGATATAAAGTGTGGGGGAGAAATTACTTGGTTAAAGTATGAATGTATCAATCCCATCTTCAACTTGTAGCTGTATGATCGCCAACTAAGAGTTCGATCCTTCGATCTTGCTCAAGCTGGGCGTTGTTCAACGACCGTACATCCCACTATCACCAATGAGGCAACAATGACATGCACTAAAGGTCTGGCTATAGCTTCAGTCGGTAGATCTTGAGTTCTCTTTATATCCATCGCTAGATGAGGGTGGTTATCGAGGGATATAAAGTTTGGGGGGGGAGAGATTACTAGGTTAAAGTTTGAATGTATCAATTCCATCTTCAACTTGTAGCTGTATGATCGCCAACTAAGAGTTCGATCCTTCGATCTTGCTCAAGCTGGGCGTTGTTCAACGACCGTACATCCCACTATCACCAATGAGGCAACAATGAAACACACACTAAAGGTCTGGCTGTAGCTTCAGTCGGTAGATCTTGAGTTCTCTTTATCTCCATGGCTAGATGAGGGTGGTTATCGAGGGATATAAAGTGTGGGGGGAGAGATTACTAGGTTAAAGTTTGAATGTATCAATCCCATCTTCAACTTGTAGCTGTATGATAGCCAACTAAGAGTCCGATCCTTCGATCTTGTTCAAGCTGGGCGTTGTTCAACGACCGTACATCCCACTATCACCAATGAGGCAACAATGACACACACTAAAGGTCTGGCTGTAGCTTCAGTCGGTAGATCTTGAGTTCTCTTTATCTCCATGGCTAGATGAGGGTGGTTATCGAGGGATATAAAGTGTGGGGGGAGAGATTACTAGGTTAAAGTTTGATGTATCAATCCCATCTTAAACTTGTAGCTGTATGATCGCCAACTAAGAGTTCGATCCTTTGATCTTGCTCAAGCTGGGCATTGATCAACGACCGTACGTCCCACTATCACCAATGAGGCAACAATGATACACACTAAAGGTCCGGCTATAGCTTCAGTCGGTAGATCTTGAGTTCTCCTTATCTCCATGGCTAGATGAGGGTGGATATCGAGGAATATAAAGTGTGGGGGAGAGATTACTAGGTTAAAGTATGAATCCATCAATCCCATCTTCAACTTGTAGCTGTATGATAGCCAACTAAGAGTCCGATCCTTCGATCTTGTTCAAGCTGGGCGTTGTTCAACGACCGTACATCCCACTATCACCAATGAGGCAACAATGACACACACTAAAGGTCTGGCTGTAGCTTCAGTCGGTAGATCTTGAGTTCTCTTTATCTCCATGGCTATATATGAGGGTGGTTATCGAGGGATATAAAGTGTGGGGGGAGAGATTACTAGGTTAAAGTTTGATGTATCAATCCCATCTTCAACTTGTAGCTGTATGATCGCCAACTAAGAGTTCGATCCTTTGATCTTGCTCAAGCTGGGCATTGATCAACGACCGTGCGTCCCACTATCACCAATGAGGCAACAATGATACACACTAAAGGTCCGGCTATAGCTTCAGTCGGTAGATCTTGAGTTCTCCTTATCTCCATGGCTAGATGAGGGTGGTTATCGAGGAATATAAAGTGTGGGGGGAGAGATTACTAGGTTAAAGTATGAATCCATCAATCCCATCTTCAACTTGTAGCTGTATGATCGCCAACTAAGAGTTCGATCCTATGATCTTGCTCAAGCTGGGCATTGATCAACGACCGTGTACGTCCCACTATCACCAATGAGGCAACAATGACATGCACTAAAGGTCTGGCTATAGCTTCAGTCGGTAGATCTTGAGTTCTCTTTATATCCATGGCTAGATGAGGGTGGTTATCGAGGGATATAAAGTGTGGGGAGGAGAGATTACTAGGTTAAAGTTTGAATGTATCAATTCCATCATCAACTTGTAGCTGTATGATCGCCAACTAAGAGTTCGATCCTTCGATCTTGCTCAAGCTGGGCGTTGTTCAACGACCGTACATCCCACTATCACCAATGATGCAACAATGACACGCACTAAAGGTCTGGCTGTAGCTTCAGTCGGTAGATCTTGAGTTCTCTTTATCTCCATGGCTAGATGAGGGTGGTTATCGAGGGATATAAAGTGTGGGGGGAGAGATTACTAGGTTAAAGTATGAATCCATCAATCCCATCTTGAACTTGTAGCTGTATGATCGCCAACTAAGAGTTCGATCCTTCGATCTTGCTCAAGCTGGGCGTTGTTCAACGACCGTACATCCCACTATCACCAATGAGGCAACAATGACACGCACTAAAGGTCTGGCTGTAGCTTCAGTCGGTAGATCTTGAGTTCTCTTTATCTCCATGGCTAGATGAGGGTGGTTATCGAGGGATATAAAGTGTGGGGGGAGAGATTACTAGGTTAAATTATGAATCCATCAATCCCATCTTCAACTTGTAGCTGTATGATCGCCAACTAAGAGTTCGATCCTTCGATCTTGCTCAAGCTTGGCGTTGTTCAACGACCGTACATCCCACTATCACCAATGAGGCAACAATGACAAGCACTAAAGGTCCAGCTATAGGTTCAGTCGGTAAAATCTTGAGTTCTCCTTATCTCCATGGTTAGATGAGGGTGGTTATCGAGGGATATAAAGTGTGGGGGAGAGATTACTAGGTTAAAGTATGAATCCATCAATCCCATCTTCAACTTGTAGCTGTATGATCGCCAACTAAGAGTTTGATCCTTCGATCTTGCTCAAACTGGGCGTTGTTCAACGACCGTACATCCCACTATCACCAATGAGGCAACAATGACATGCACTAAAGGTCTGGCTGTAGCTTCAGTCGGTAGATCTTGGAGTTCTCTTTATCTCCATGGCTAGATGAGGGTGGTTATCGAGGGATATAAAGTGTGGGGGGAGAGATTACTAGGTTAAAGTATGAATCCATCAATCCCATCTTCAACTTGTAGCTGTATGATCGCCAACTAAGAGTTCGATCCTTTGATCTTGCTCAAGCTGGGCATTGATCAACGACCGTACGTCCCACTATCACCAATGAGGCAACAATGATACACACTAAAGGTCCGGCTATAGCTTCAGTCAGTAGATCTTGAGTTCTCTTTATATCCATGGCTAGATGAGGGTGGTTCGAGGGATATAAAGTGCGGGGGGGAGAGATTACTAGGTTAAAGTTTGAATGTATCAATCCCATCTTCAACTTGTAGCTGTATGATAGCCAACTAAGAGTCCGATCCTTCGATCTTGTTCAAGCTGGGCGTTGTTCAACGACCGTACATCCCACTATCACCAATGAGGCAACAATGACACACACTAAAGGTCTGGCTGTAGCTTCAGTCGGTAGATCTTGAGTTCTCTTTATCTCCATGGCTAGATGAGGGTGGTTATCGAGGGATATAAAGTGTGGGGGGAGAGATTACTAGGTTAAAGTTTGGTGTATCAATCCCATCTTCAACTTGTAGCTGTATGATCGCCAACTAAGAGTTCGATCCTTTGATCTTGCTCAAGCTGGGCATTGATCAACGACCGTGCGTCCCACTATCACCAATGAGGCAACAATGATACACACTAAAGGTCCGGCTATAGCTTCAGTCGGTAGATCTTGAGTTCTCCTTATCTCCATGGCTAGATGAGGGTGGTTATCGAGGAATATAAAGTGTGGGGGGAGAGATTACTAGGTTAAAGTATGAATCCATCAATCCCATCTTCAACTTGTAGCTGTATGATCGCCAACTAAGAGTTCGATCCTATGATCTTGCTCAAGCTGGGCATTGATCAACGACCGTGTACGTCCCACTATCACCAATGAGGCAACAATGACATGCACTAAAGGTCTGGCTATAGCTTCAGTCGGTAGATCTTGAGTTCTCTTTATATCCATGGCTAGAAGAGGGTGGTTATCGAGGGATATAAAGTGTGGGGAGGAGAGATTACTAGGTTAAAGTTTGAATGTATCAATTCCATCATCAACTTGTAGCTGTATGATCGCCAACTAAGAGTTCGATCCTTCGATCTTGCTCAAGCTGGGCGTTGTTCAACGACCGTACATCCCACTATCACCAATGAGGCAACAATGACACGCACTAAAGGTCCAGCTATAGGTTCAGTCGGTAGATCTTGAGTTCTCCTTATTTCCATGTCTAGATGAGGGTGGTTATCGAGGGATATAAAGTGTGGGGAGAGAGATTACTAGGTTAAAGTTTGATGTATCAATCCCATCTTCAACTTGTAGCTGTATGATCGCCAACTAAGAGTTCGATCCTTCGATCTTGCTCAAGCTGGGAGTTGTTCAACGACGGTACATCCCACTATCACCAATGATGCAACAATGACACGCACTAAAGGTCTGGCTGTAGCTTCAGTCGGTAGATCTTGAGTTCTCTTTATCTCCATGGCTAGATGAGGGTGGTTATCGAGGGATATAAAGTGTGGGGGGAGAGATTACTAGGTTAAAGTATGAATCCATCAATCCCATCTTGAACTTGTAGCTGTATGATCGCCAACTAAGAGTTCAAGCTGGGCGTTGTTCAACGACCGTACATCCCACTATCACCAATGAGGCAACAATGACACGCACTAAAGGTCTGGCTGTAGCTTCAGTCGGTAGATCTTGAGTTCTCTTTATCTCCATGGCTAGATGAGGGTGGTTATCGAGGGATATAAAGTGTGGGGGGAGAGATTACTAGGTTAAATTATGAATCCATCAATCCCATCTTCAACTTGTAGCTGTATGATCGCCAACTAAGAGTTCGATCCTTCGATCTTGCTCAAGCTGGGCGTTGTTCAACGACCGTACATCCCACTATCACCAATGAGGCAACAATGACAAGCACTAAAGGTCCAGCTATAGGTTCAGTCGGTAAAATCTTGAGTTCTCCTTATCTCCATGGTTAGATGAGGGTGGTTATCGAGGGATATAAAGTGTGGGGGAGAGATTACTAGGTTAAAGTATGAATCCATCAATCCCATCTTCAACTTGTAGCTGTATGATCGCCAACTAAGAGTTTGATCCTTCGATCTTGCTCAAACTGGGCGTTGTTCAACGACCGTACATCCCACTATCACCAATGAGGCAACAATGACATGCACTAAAGGTCTGGCTGTAGCTTCAGTCGGTAGATCTTGGAGTTCTCTTTATCTCCATGGCTAGATGAGGGTGGTTATCGAGGGATATAAAGTGTGGGGGGAGAGATTACTAGGTTAAAGTATGAATCCATCAATCCCATCTTCAACTTGTAGCTGTATGATCGCCAACTAAGAGTTCGATCCTTTGATCTTGCTCAAGCTGGGCATTGATCAACGACCGTACGTCCCACTATCACCAATGAGGCAACAATGATACACACTAAAGGTCCGGCTATAGCTTCAGTCAGTAGATCCTGAGTTCTCTTTATATCCTTGGCTAGATGAGGGTGGTTCGAGGGATATAAAGTGTGGGGGGGAGAGATTACTAGGTTAAAGTATGAATGTATCAATCCCATCTTCAACTTGTAGCTGTATGATCGCCAACTAAGAGTTCGATCCTTCGATCTTGCTCAAGCTGGGCGTTGTTCAACGACCGTACATCCCACTATCACCAATGAGGCAACAATGACATGCACTAAAGGTCTGGCTATAGCTTCAGTTGGTAGATCTTGAGTTCTCTTTATATCCATGGCTAGATGAGGGTGGTTATCGAGAGATATAAAGTGTGGGGGGGAGAGATTACTAGGTTAAAGTTTGAATGTATCAATTCCATCTTCAACTTGTAGCTGTATGATCGCCAACTAAGAGTTCGATCCTTCGATCTTGCTCAAGCTGGGCGTTGTTCAACGACCGTACATCCCACTATCACCAATGAGGCAACAATGACACGCACTAAAGGTCCAGCTATAGGTTCAGTCGGTAGATCTTGAGTTCTCTTTATCTCCGTGGCTAGATGAGGGTGATTATCGAGGGATATAAAGTGTGGGGGAGAAATTACTTGGTTAAAGTATGAATGTATCAATCCCATCTTCAACTTGTAGCTGTATGATCGCCAACTAAGAGTTCGATCCTTCGATCTTGCTCAAGCTGGGCGTTGTTCAACGACCGTACATCCCACTATCACCAATGAGGCAACAATGACATGCACTAAAGGTCTGGCTATAGCTTCAGTCGGTAGATCTTGAGTTCTCTTTATATCCATCGCTAGATGAGGGTGGTTATCGAGGGATATAAAGTGTGGGGGGAGAGATTACTATGTTAAAGTTTGAATGTATCAATCCCATCTTCAACTTGTAGCTGTATGATAGCCAACTAAGAGTCCGATCCTTCGATCTTGTTCAAGCTGGGCGTTGTTCAACGATCGTACATCCCACTATCACCAATGAGGCAACAATGACACACACTAAAGGTCTGGCTGTAGCTTCAGTCGGTAGATCTTGAGTTCTCTTTATCTCCATGGCTAGATGAGGGTGGTTATCGAGGGATATAAAGTGTGAGGGGAGAGATTACTAGGTTAAAGTTTGATGTATCAATCCCATCTTCAACTTGTAGCTGTATGATCGCCAACTAAGAGTTCGATCCTTTGATCTTGCTCAAGCTGGGCATTGATCAACGACCGTACGTCCCACTATCACCAATGAGGCAACAATGATACACACTAAAGGTCCGGCTATAGCTTCAGTCGGTAGATCTTGAGTTCTCCTTATCTCCATGGCTAGATGAGGGTGGTTATCGAGGAATATAAAGTGTGGGGGAGAGATTACTAGGTTAAAGTATGAATCCATCAATCCCATCTTCAACTTGTAGCTGTATGATAGCCAACTAAGAGTCCGATCCTTCGATCTTGTTCAAGCTGGGCGTTGTTCAACGACCGTACATCCCACTATCACCAATGAGGCAACAATGACACACACTAAAGGTCTGGCTGTAGCTTCAGTCGGTAGATCTTGAGTTCTCTTTATCTCCATGGCTAGATGAGGGTGGTTATCGAGGGATATAAAGTGTGGGGGGAGAGATTACTAGGTTAAAGTTTGATGTATCAATCCCATCTTCAACTTGTAGCTGTATGATCGCCAACTAAGAGTTCGATCCTTTGATCTTGCTCAAGCTGGGCATTGATCAACGACCGTGCGTCCCACTATCACCAATGAGGCAACAATGATACACACTAAAGGTCCGGCTATAGCTTCAGTCGGTAGATCTTGAGTTCTCCTTATCTCCATGGCTAGATGAGGGTGGTTATCGAGGAATATAAAGTGTGGGGGGAGAGATTACTAGGTTAAAGTATGAATCCATCAATCCCATCTTGAACTTGTAGCTGTATGATCGCCAACTAAGAGTTCGATCCTTCGATCTTGCTCAAGCTGGGCGTTGTTCAACGACCGTACATCCCACTATCACCAATGAGGCAACAATGACACGCACTAAAGGTCTGGCTGTAGCTTCAGTCGGTAGATCTTGAGTTCTCTTTATCTCCATGGCTAGATGAGGGTGGTTATCGAGGGATATAAAGTGTGGGGGGAGAGATTACTAGGTTAAATTATGAATCCATCAATCCCATCTTCAACTTGTAGCTGTATGATCGCCAACTAAGAGTTCGATCCTTCGATCTTGCTCAAGCTTGGCGTTGTTCAACGACCGTACATCCCACTATCACCAATGAGGCAACAATGACAAGCACTAAAGGTCCAGCTATAGGTTCAGTCGGTAAAATCTTGAGTTCTCCTTATCTCCATGGTTAGATGAAGGTGGTTATCGAGGGATATAAAGTGTGGGGGAGAGATTACTAGGTTAAAGTATGAATCCATCAATCCCATCTTCAACTTGTAGCTGTATGATCGCCAACTAAGAGTTTGATCCTTCGATCTTGCTCAAACTGGGCGTTGTTCAACGACCGTACATCCCACTATCACCAATGAGGCAACAATGACATGCACTAAAGGTCTGGCTGTAGCTTCAGTCAGTAGATCTTGGAGTTCTCTTTATCTCCATGGCTAGATGAGGGTGGTTATCGAGGGATATAAAGTGTGGGGGGAGAGATTACTAGGTTAAAGTATGAATCCATCAATCCCATCTTCAACTTGTAGCTGTATGATCACCAACTAAGAGTTCGATCCTTTGATCTTGCTCAAGCTGGGCATTGATCAACGACCGTACGTCCCACTATCACCAATGAGGCAACAATGATACACACTAAAGGTCCGGCTATAGCTTCAGTCAGTAGATCTTGAGTTCTCTTTATATCCATGGCTAGATGAGGGTGGTTCGAGGGATATAAAGTGTGGGGGGGGAGAGATTACTAGGTTAAAGTATGAATGTATCAATCCCATCTTCAACTTGTAGCTGTATGATCGCCAACTAAGAGTTCGATCCTTCGATCTTGCTCAAGCTGGGCGTTGTTCAACGACCGTACATCCCACTATCACCAATGAGGCAACAATGACATGCACTAAAGGTCTGGCTATAGCTTCAGTCGGTAGATCTTGAGTTCTCTTTATATCCATGGCTAGATGAGGGTGGTTATCGAGAGATATAAAGTGTGGGGGGGAGAGATTACTAGGTTAAAGTATGAATCCATCAATCCCATCTTCAACTTGTAGCTGTATGATCGCCAACTAAGAGTTCGATCCTTTGATCTTGCTCAAGCTGGGCGTTGTTCAACGACCGTACATCCCACTATCACCAATGAGGCAACAATGACACGCACTAAAGGTCCAGCTATAGGTTCAGTCGGTAGATCTTGAGTTCTCTTTATCTCCGTGGCTAGATGAGGGTGATTATCGAGGGATATAAAGTGTGGGGGAGAAATTACTTGGTTAAAGTATGAATGTATCAATCCCATCTTCAACTTGTAGCTGTATGATCGCCAACTAAGAGTTCGATCCTTCGATCTTGCTCAAGCTGGGCGTTGTTCAACGACCGTACATCCCACTATCACCAATGAGGCAACAATGACATGCACTAAAGGTCTGGCTATAGCTTCAGTCGGTAGATCTTGAGTTCTCTTTATATCCATCGCTAGATGAGGGTGGTTATCGAGGGATATAAAGTGTGGGGGGGGGGAGAGATTACTAGGTTAAAGTTTGAATGTATCAATTCCATCTTCAACTTGTAGCTGTATGATCGCCAACTAAGAGTTCGATCCTTCGATCTTGCTCAAGCTGGGCGTTGTTCAACGACCGTACATCCCACTATCACCAATGAGGCAACAATGACACGCACTAAAGGTCTGGCTGTAGCTTCAGTCGGTAGATCTTGAGTTCTCTTTATCTCCATGGCTAGATGAGGGTGGTTATCGAGGGATATAAAGTGTGGGGGGAGAGATTACTAGGTTAAAGTTTGAATGTATCAATCCCATCTTCAACTTGTAGCTGTACGATAGCCAACTAAGAGTCCGATCCTTCGATCTTGTTCAAGCTGGGCGTTGTTCAACGACCGTACATCCCACTATCACCAATGAGGCAACAATGACACACACTAAAGGTCTGGCTGTAGCTTCAGTCGGTAGATCTTGAGTTCTCTTTATCTCCATGGCTAGATGAGGGTGGTTATCGAGGGATATAAAGTGTGGGGGGAGAGATTACTAGGTTAAAGTTTGGTGTATCAATCCCATCTTCAACTTGTAGCTGTATGATCGCCAACTAAGAGTTCGATCCTTTGATCTTGCTCAAGCTGGGCATTGATCAACGACCGTGCGTCCTACTATCACCAATGAGGCAACAATGATACACACTAAAGGTCCGGCTATAGCTTCAGTCGGTAGATCTTGAGTTCTCCTTATCTCCATGGCTAGATGAGGGTGGTTATCGAGGAATATAAAGTGTGGGGGGAGAGATTACTAGGTTAAAGTATGAATCCATCAATCCCATCTTCAACTTGTAGCTGTATGATCGCCAACTAAGAGTTCGATCCTATGATCTTGCTCAAGCTGGGCATTGATCAACGACCGTGTACGTCCCACTATCACCAATGAGGCAACAATGACATGCACTAAAGGTCTGGCTATAGCTTCAGTCGGTAGATCTTGAGTTCTCTTTATATCCATGGCTAGATGAGGGTGGTTATCGAGGGATATAAAGTGTGGGGAGGAGAGATTACTAGGTTAAAGTTTGAATGTATCAATTCCATCATCAACTTGTAGCTGTATGATCGCCAACTAAGAGTTCGATCCTTCGATCTTGCTCAAGCTGGGCGTTGTTCAACGACCGTACATCCCACTATCACCAATGAGGCAACAATGACACGCACTAAAGGTCCAGCTATAGGTTCAGTCGGTAGATCTTGAGTTCTCCTTATTTCCATGTCTAGATGAGGGTGGTTATCGAGGGATATAAAGTGTGGGGGGAGAGATTACTAGGTTAAAGTTTGATGTATCAATCCCATCTTCAACTTGTAGCTGTATGATCGCCAACTAAGAGTTCGATCCTTCGATCTTGCTCAAGCTGGGAGTTGTTCAACGACCGTTCATCCCACTATCACCAATGAGGCAACAATGACACGCACTGAAGGTCTGGCTGTAGCTTCAGTCGGTAGATCTTGAGTTCTCTTTATCTCCATGGCTAGATGAGGGTGGTTATCGAGGGATATAAAGTGTGGGGGGAGAGATTACTAGGTTAAAGTATGAATCCATCAATCCCATCTTGAACTTGTAGCTGTATGATCGCCAACTAAGAGTTCAAGCTGGGCGTTGTTCAACGACCGTACATCCCACTATCACCAATGAGGCAACAATGACACGCACTAAAGGTCTGGCTGTAGCTTCAGTCGGTAGATCTTGAGTTCTCTTTATCTCCATGGCTAGATGAGGGTGGTTATCGAGGGATATAAAGTGTGGGGGGAGAGATTACTAGGTTAAAGTATGAATCCATCAATCCCATCTTCAACTTGTAGCTGTATGATCGCCAACTAAGAGTTCGATCCTTTGATCTTGCTCAAGCTGGGCATTGATCAACGACCGTACGTCCCACTATCACCAATGAGGCAACAATGATACACACTAAAGGTCCGGCTATAGCTTCAGTCAGTAGATCTTGAGTTCTCTTTATATCCATGGCTAGATGAGGGTGGTTCGAGGGATATAAAGTGTGGGGGGGGAGAGATTACTAGGTTAAAGTATGAATGTATCAATCCCATCTTCAACTTGTAGCTGTATGATCGCCAACTAAGAGTTCGATCCTTCGATCTTGCTCAAGCTGGGCGTTGTTCAACGACCGTACATCCCACTATCACCAATGAGGCAACAATGACATGCACTAAAGGTCTGGCTATAGCTTCAGTCGGTAGATCTTGAGTTCTCTTTATATCCATCGCTAGATGAGGGTGGTTATCGAGGGATATAAAGTGTGGGGGGGGGAGAGATTACTAGGTTAAAGTTTGAATGTATCAATTCCATCTTCAACTTGTAGCTGTATGATCGCCAACTAAGAGTTCGATCCTTCGATCTTGCTCAAGCTGGGCGTTGTTCAACGACCGTACATCCCACTATCACCAATGAGGCAACAATGACACGCACTAAAGGTCTGGCTGTAGCTTCTGTCGGTAGATCTTGAGTTCTCTTTATCTCCATGGCTAGATGAGGGTGGTTATCGAGGGATATAAAGTGTGGGGGGAGAGATTACTAGGTTAAAGTTTGAATGTATCAATCCCATCTTCAACTTGTAGCTGTACGATAGCCAACTAAGAGTCCGATCCTTCGATCTTGTTCAAGCTGGGCGTTGTTCAACGACCGTACATCCCACTATCACCAATGAGGCAACAATGACACACACTAAAGGTCTGGCTGTAGCTTCAGTCGGTAGATCTTGAGTTCTCTTTATCTCCATGGCTAGATGAGGGTGGTTATCGAGGGATATAAAGTGTGGGGGGAGAGATTACTAGGTTAAAGTTTGGAGTATCAATCCCATCTTCAACTTGTAGCTGTATGATCGCCAACTAAGAGTTCGATCCTTTGATCTTGCTCAAGCTGGGCATTGATCAACGACCGTGCGTCCTACTATCACCAATGAGGCAACAATGATACACACTAAAGGTCCGGCTATAGCTTCAGTCGGTAGATCTTGAGTTCTCCTTATCTCCATGGCTAGATGAGGGTGGTTATCGAGGAATATAAAGTGTGGGGGGAGAGATTACTAGGTTAAAGTATGAATCCATCAATCCCATCTTCAACTTGTAGCTGTATGATCGCCAACTAAGAGTTCGATCCTATGATCTTGCTCAAGCTGGGCATTGATCAACGACCGTGTACGTCCCACTATCACCAATGAGGCAACAATGACATGCACTAAAGGTCTGGCTATAGCTTCAGTCGGTAGATCTTGAGTTCTCTTTATATCCATGGCTAGATGAGGGTGGTTATCGAGGGATATAAAGTGTGGGGAGGAGAGATTACTAGGTTAAAGTTTGAATGTATCAATTCCATCATCAACTTGTAGCTGTATGATCGCCAACTAAGAGTTCGATCCTTCGATCTTGCTCAAGCTGGGCGTTGTTCAACGACCGTACATCCCACTATCACCAATGAGGCAACAATGACACGCACTAAAGGTCCAGCTATAGGTTCAGTCGGTAGATCTTGAGTTCTCCTTATTTCCATGTCTAGATGAGGGTGGTTATCGAGGGATATAAAGTGTGGGGGGAGAGATTACTAGGTTAAAGTTTGATGTATCAATCCCATCTTCAACTTGTAGCTGTATGATCGCCAACTAAGAGTTCGATCCTTCGATCTTGCTCAAGCTGGGAGTTGTTCAACGACCGTTCATCCCACTATCACCAATGAGGCAACAATGACACGCACTGAAGGTCTGGCTGTAGCTTCAGTCGGTAGATCTTGAGTTCTCTTTATCTCCATGGCTAGATGAGGGTGGTTATCGAGGGATATAAAGTGTGGGGGGAGAGATTACTAGGTTAAAGTATGAATCCATCAATCCCATCTTGAACTTGTAGCTGTATGATCGCCAACTAAGAGTTCAAGCTGGGCGTTGTTCAACGACCGTACATCCCACTATCACCAATGAGGCAACAATGACACGCACTAAAGGTCTGGCTGTAGCTTCAGTCGGTAGATCTTGAGTTCTCTTTATCTCCATGGCTAGATGAGGGTGGTTATCGAGGGATATAAAGTGTGGGGGGAGAGATTACTAGGTTAAATTATGAATCCATCAATCCCATCTTCAACTTGTAGCTGTATGATCGCCAACTAAGAGTTCGATCCTTCGATTTTGCTCAAGCTGGGCGTTGTTCAACGACCGTACATCCCACTATCACCAATGAGGCAACAATGACAAGCACTAAAGGTCCAGCTATAGGTTCAGTCGGTAAAATCTTGAGTTCTCCTTATCTCCATGGTTAGATGAGGGTGGTGATCGAGGGATATAAAGTGTGGGGGAGAGATTACTAGGTTAAAGTATGAATCCATCAATCCCATCTTCAACTTGTAGCTGTATGATCGCCAACTAAGAGTTTGATCCTTCGATCTTGCTCAAACTGGGCGTTGTTCAACGACCGTACATCCCACTATCACCAATGAGGCAACAATGACATGCACTAAAGGTCTGGCTGTAGCTTCAGTCGGTAGATCTTGGAGTTCTCTTTATCTCCATGGCTAGATGAGGGTGGTTATCGAGGGATATAATGTGTGGGGGGAGAGATTACTAGGTTAAAGTATGAATCCATCAATCCCATCTTCAACTTGTAGCTGTATGATCGCCAACTAAGAGTTCGATCCTTTGATCTTGCTCAAGCTGGGCATTGATCAACGACCGTACGTCCCACTATCACCAATGAGGCAACAATGATACACACTAAAGGTCCGGCTATAGCTTCAGTCAGTAGATCTTGAGTTCTCTTTATATCCATGGCTAGATGAGGGTGGTTCGAGGGATATAAAGTGTGGGGGGGAGAGATTACTAGGTTAAAGTATGAATGTATCAATCCCATCTTCAACTTGTAGCTGTATGATCGCCAACTAAGAGTTCGATCCTTCGATCTTGCTCAAGCTGGGCGTTGTTCAACGACCGTACATCCCACTATCACCAATGAGGCAACAATGACATGCACTAAAGGTCTGGCTATAGCTTCAGTCGGTAGATCTTGAGTTCTCTTTATATCCATGGCTAGATGAGGGTGGTTATCGAGAGATATAAAGTGTGGGGGGGAGAGATTACTAGGTTAAAGTTTGAATGTATCAATTCCATCTTCAACTTGTAGCTGTATGATCGCCAACTAAGAGTTCGATCCTTCGATCTTGCTCAAGCTGGGCGTTGTTCAACGACCGTACATCCCACTATCACCAATGAGGCAACAATGACACGCACTAAAGGTCCAGCTATAGGTTCAGTCGGTAGATCTTGAGTTCTCTTTATCTCCGTGGCTAGATGAGGGTGATTATCGAGGGATATAAAGTGTGGGGGAGAAATTACTTGGTTAAAGTATGAATGTATCAATCTCATCTTCAACTTGTAGCTGTATGATCGCCAACTAAGAGTTCGATCCTTCGATCTTGCTCAAGCTGGGCGTTGTTCAACGACCGTACATCCCACTATCACCAATGAGGCAACAATGACATGCACTAAAGGTCTGGCTATAGCTTCAGTCGGTAGATCTTGAGTTCTCTTTATATCCATCGCTAGATGAGGGTGGTTATCGAGGGATATAAAGTGTGGGGAGGAGAGATTACTAGGTTAAAGTTTGAATGTATCAATTCCATCATCAACTTGTAGCTGTATGATCGCCAACTAAGAGTTCGATCCTTCGATCTTGCTCAAGCTGGGCGTTGTTCAACGACCGTACATCCCACTATCACCAATGAGGCAACAATGACACGCACTAAAGGTCCAGCTATAGGTTCAGTCGGTAGATCTTGAGTTCTCCTTATTTCCATGTCTAGATGAGGGTGGTTATCGAGGGATATAAAGTGTGGGGGGAGAGATTACTAGGTTAAAGTTTGATGTATCAATCCCATCTTCAACTTGTAGCTGTATGATCGCCAACTAAGAGTTCGATCCTTCGATCTTGCGCAAGCTGGGAGTTGTTCAACGACCGTACATCCCACTATCACCAATGAGGCAACAATGACACGCACTAAAGGTCTGGCTGTAGCTTCAGTCGGTAGATCTTGAGTTCTCTTTATCTCCATGGCTAGATGAGGGGGTTATCGAGGGATATAAAGTGTGGGGGGAGAGATTACTAGGTTAAAGTATGAATCCATCAATCCCATCTTGAACTTGTAGCTGTATGATCGCCAACTAAGAGTTCGATCCTTCGATCTTGCTCAAGCTGGGCGTTGTTCAACGACCGTACATCCCACTATCACCAATGAGGCAACAATGACATGCACTAAAGGTCTGGCTATAGCTTCAGTCGGTAGATCTTGAGTTCTCTTTATATCCATGGCTAGATGAGGGTGGTTATCGAGAGATATAAAGTGTGTGGGGGGAGAGATTACTAGGTTAAAGTTTGAATGTATCAATTCCATCTTCAACTTGTAGCTGTATGATCGCCAACTAAGAGTTCGATCCTTCGATCTTGCTCAAGCTGGGCGTTGTTCAACGACCGTACATCCCACTATCACCAATGAGGCAACAATGACACGCACTAAAGGTCTGGCTGTAGCTTCAGTCGGTAGATCTTGAGTTCTCTTTATCTCCATGGCTAGATGAGGGTGGTTATCGAGGGATATAAAGTGTGGGGGGAGAGATTGCTAGGTTAAAGTTTGAATGTATCAATCCCATCTTCAACTTGTAGCTGTATGATAGCCAACTAAGAGTCCGATCCTTCGATCTTGTTCAAGCTGGGCGTTGTTCAACGACCGTACATCCCACTATCACCAATGAGGCAACAATGACACACACTAAAGGTCTGGCTGTAGCTTCAGTCGGTAGATCTTGAGTTCTCTTTATCTCCATGGCTAGATGAGGGTGGTTATCGAGGGATATAAAGTGTGGGGGGAGAGATTACTAGGTTAAAGTTTGGTGTATCAATCCCATCTTCAACTTGTAGCTGTATGATCGCCAACTAAGAGTTCGATCCTTTGATCTTGCTCAAGCTGGGCATTGATCAACGACCGTGCGTCCCACTATCACCAATGAGGCAACAATGATACACACTAAAGGTCCGGCTATAGCTTCAGTCGGTAGATCTTGAGTTCTCCTTATCTCCATGGCTAGATGAGGGTGGTTATCGAGGAATATAAAGTGTGGGGGGAGAGATTACTAGGTTAAAGTATGAATCCATCAATCCCATCTTCAACTTGTAGCTGTATGATCGCCAACTAAGAGTTCGATCGTATGATCTTGCTCAAGCTGGGCATTGATCAACGACCGTGTACGTCCCACTATCACCAATGAGGCAACAATGACATGCACTAAAGGTCTGGCTATAGCTTCAGTCGGTAGATCTTGAGTTCTCTTTATATCCATGGCTAGATGAGGGTGGTTATCGAGGGATATAAAGTGTGGGGAGGAGAGATTACTAGGTTAAAGTTTGAATGTATCAATTCCATCATCAACTTGTAGCTGTATGATCGCCAACTAAGAGTTCGATCCTTCGATCTTGCTCAAGCTGGGCGTTGTTCAACGACCGTACATCCCACTATCACCAATGAGGCAACAATGACACGCACTAAAGGTCCAGCTATAGGTTCAGTCGGTAGATCTTGAGTTCTCCTTATTTCCATGTCTAGATGAGGGTGGTTATCGAGGGATATAAAGTGTGGGGGGAGAGATTACTAGGTTAAAGTTTGATGTATCAATCCCATCTTCAACTTGTAGCTGTATGATCGCCAACTAAGAGTTCGATCCTTTGATCTTGCTCAAGCTGGGCGTTGTTCAACGACCGTACATCCCACTATCACCAATGAGGCAACAATGACACGCACTAAAGGTCCAGCTATAGGTTCAGTCGGTAGATCTTGAGTTCTCTTTATCTCCGTGGCTAGATGAGGGTGATTATCGAGGGATATAAAGTGTGGGGGAGAAATTACTTGGTTAAAGTATGAATGTATCAATCCCATCTTCAACTTGTAGCTGTATGATCGCCAACTAAGAGTTCGATCCTTCGATCTTGCTCAAGCTGGGCGTTGTTCAACGACCGTACATCCCACTATCACCAATGAGGCAACAATGACATGCACTAAAGGTCTGGCTATAGCTTCAGTCGGTAGATCTTGAGTTCTCTTTATATCCATCGCTAGATGAGGGTGGTTATCGAGGGATATAAAGTGTGGGGGGGGGAGAGATTACTAGGTTAAAGTTTGAATGTATCAATTCCATCTTCAACTTGTAGCTGTATGATCGCCAACTAAGAGTTCGATCCTTCGATCTTGCTCAAGCTGGGCGTTGTTCAACGACCGTACATCCCACTATCACCAATGAGGCAACAATGACACGCACTAAAGGTCTGGCTGTAGCTTCAGTCGGTAGATCTTGAGTTCTCTTTATCTCCATGGCTAGATGAGGGTGGTTATCGAGGGATATAAAGTGTGGGGGGAGAGATTACTAGGTTAAAGTTTGAATGTATCAATCCCATCTTCAACTTGTAGCTGTACGATAGCCAACTAAGAGTCCGATCCTTCGATCTTGTTCAAGCTGGGCGTTGTTCAACGACCGTACATCCCACTATCACCAATGAGGCAACAATGACACACACTAAAGGTCTGGCTGTAGCTTCAGTCGGTAGATCTTGAGTTCTCTTTATCTCCATGGCTAGATGAGGGTGGTTATCGAGGGATATAAAGTGTGGGGGGAGAGATTACTAGGTTAAAGTTTGGTGTATCAATCCCATCTTCAACTTGTAGCTGTATGATCGCCAACTAAGAGTTCGATCCTTTGATCTTGCTCAAGCTGGGCATTGATCAACGACCGTGCGTCCTACTATCACCAATGAGGCAACAATGATACACACTAAAGGTCCGGCTATAGCTTCAGTCGGTAGATCTTGAGTTCTCCTTATCTCCATGGCTAGATGAGGGTGGTTATCGAGGAATATAAAGTGTGGGGGGAGAGATTACTAGGTTAAAGTATGAATCCATCAATCCCATCTTCAACTTGTAGCTGTATGATCGCCAACTAAGAGTTCGATCCTATGATCTTGCTCAAGCTGGGCATTGATCAACGACCGTGTACGTCCCACTATCACCAATGAGGCAACAATGACATGCACTAAAGGTCTGGCTATAGCTTCAGTCGGTAGATCTTGAGTTCTCTTTATATCCATGGCTAGATGAGGGTGGTTATCGAGGGATATAAAGTGTGGGGAGGAGAGATTACTAGGTTAAAGTTTGAATGTATCAATTCCATCATCAACTTGTAGCTGTATGATCGCCAACTAAGAGTTCGATCCTTCGATCTTGCTCAAGCTGGGCGTTGTTCAACGACCGTACATCCCACTATCACCAATGAGGCAACAATGACACGCACTAAAGGTCCAGCTATAGGTTCAGTCGGTAGATCTTGAGTTCTCCTTATTTCCATGTCTAGATGAGGGTGGTTATCGAGGGATATAAAGTGTGGGGGGAGAGATTACTAGGTTAAAGTTTGATGTATCAATCCCATCTTCAACTTGTAGCTGTATGATCGCCAACTAAGAGTTCGATCCTTCGATCTTGCTCAAGCTGGGAGTTGTTCAACGACCGTTCATCCCACTATCACCAATGAGGCAACAATGACACGCACTGAAGGTCTGGCTGTAGCTTCAGTCGGTAGATCTTGAGTTCTCTTTATCTCCATGGCTAGATGAGGGTGGTTATCGAGGGATATAAAGTGTGGGGGGAGAGATTACTAGGTTAAAGTATGAATCCATCAATCCCATCTTGAACTTGTAGCTGTATGATCGCCAACTAAGAGTTCAAGCTGGGCATTGTTCAACGACCGTACATCCCACTATCACCAATGAGGCAACAATGACACGCACTAAAGGTCTGGCTGTAGCTTCAGTCGGTAGATCTTGAGTTCTCTTTATCTCCATGGCTAGATGAGGGTGGTTATCGAGGGATATAAAGTGTGGGGGGAGAGATTACTAGGTTAAAGTATGAATCCATCAATCCCATCTTCAACTTGTAGCTGTATGATCGCCAACTAAGAGTTCGATCCTTTGATCTTGCTCAAGCTGGGCATTGATCAACGACCGTACGTCCCACTATCACCAATGAGGCAACAATGATACACACTAAAGGTCCGGCTATAGCTTCAGTCAGTAGATCTTGAGTTCTCTTTATATCCATGGATAGATGAGGGTGGTTCGAGGGATATAAAGTGTGGGGGGGGAGAGATTACTAGGTTAAAGTATGAATGTATCAATCCCATCTTCAACTTGTAGCTGTATGATCGCCAACTAAGAGTTCGATCCTTCGATCTTGCTCAAGCTGGGCGTTGTTCAACGACCGTACATCCCACTATCACCAATGAGGCAACAATGACATGCACTAAAGGTCTGGCTATAGCTTCAGTCGGTAGATCTTGAGTTCTCTTTATATCCATGGCTAGATGAGGGTGGTTATCGAGAGATATAAAGTGTGGGGGGGAGAGATTACTAGGTTAAAGTTTGAATGTATCAATTCCATCTTCAACTTTTAGCTGTATGATCGCCAACTAAGAGTTCGATCCTTCGATCTTGCTCAAGCTGGGCGTTGTTCAACGACCGTACATCCCACTATCACCAATGAGGCAACAATGACACGCACTAAAGGTCCAGCTATAGGTTCAGTCGGTAGATCTTGAGTTCTCTTTATCTCCGTGGCTAGATGAGGGTGATTATCGAGGGATATAAAGTGTGGGGGAGAAATTACTTGGTTAAAGTATGAATGTATCAATCCCATCTTCAACTTGTAGCTGTATGATCGCCAACTAAGAGTTCGATCCTTCGATCTTGCTCAAGCTGGGCGTTGTTCAACGACCGTACATCCCACTATCACCAATGAGGCAACAATGACATGCACTAAAGGTCTGGCTATAGCTTCAGTCGGTAGATCTTGAGTTCTCTTTATATCCATGGCTAGATGAGGGTGGTTATCGAGGGATATAAAGTGTGGGGGGGGAGAGATTACTAGGTTAAAGTTTGAATGTATCAATTCCATCTTCAACTTGTAGCTGTATGATCGCCAACTAAGAGTTCGATCCTTCGATCTTGCTCAAGCTGGGCGTTGTTCAACGACCGTACATCCCACTATCACCAATGAGGCAACAATGACACGCACTAAAGGTCTGGCTGTAGCTTCAGTCGGTAGATCTTGAGTTCTCTTTATCTCCATGGCTAGATGAGGGTGGTTATCGAGGGATATAAAGTGTGGGGGGAGAGATTACTAGGTTAAAGTTTGAATGTATCAATCCCATCTTCAACTTGTAGCTGTACGATAGCCAACTAAGAGTCCGATCCTTCGATCTTGTTCAAGCTGGGCGTTGTTCAACGACCGTACATCCCACTATCACCAATGAGGCAACAATGACACACACTAAAGGTCTGGCTGTAGCTTCAGTCGGTAGATCTTGAGTTCTCTTTATCTCCATGGCTAGATGAGGGTGGTTATCGAGGGATATAAAGTGTGGGGGGAGAGATTACTAGGTTAAAGTTTGGAGTATCAATCCCATCTTCAACTTGTAGCTGTATGATCGCCAACTAAGAGTTCGATCCTTTGATCTTGCTCAAGCTGGGCATTGATCAACGACCGTGCGTCCTACTATCACCAATGAGGCAACAATGATACACACTAAAGGTCCGGCTATAGCTTCAGTCGGTAGATCTTGAGTTCTCCTTATCTCCATGGCTAGATGAGGGTGGTTATCGAGGAATATAAAGTGTGGGGGGAGAGATTACTAGGTTAAAGTATGAATCCATCAATCCCATCTTCAACTTGTAGCTGTATGATCGCCAACTAAGAGTTCGATCCTATGATCTTGCTCAAGCTGGGCATTGATCAACGACCGTGTACGTCCCACTATCACCAATGAGGCAACAATGACATGCACTAAAGGTCTGGCTATAGCTTCAGTCGGTAGATCTTGAGTTCTCTTTATATCCATGGCTAGATGAGGGTGGTTATCGAGGGATATAAAGTGTGGGGAGGAGAGATTACTAGGTTAAAGTTTGAATGTATCAATTCCATCATCAACTTGTAGCTGTATGATCGCCAACTAAGAGTTCGATCCTTCGATCTTGCTCAAGCTGGGCGTTGTTCAACGACCGTACATCCCACTATCACCAATGAGGCAACAATGACACGCACTAAAGGTCCAGCTATAGGTTCAGTCGGTAGATCTTGAGTTCTCCTTATTTCCATGTCTAGATGAGGGTGGTTATCGAGGGATATAAAGTGTGGGGGGAGAGATTACTAGGTTAAAGTTTGATGTATCAATCCCATCTTCAACTTGTAGCTGTATGATCGCCAACTAAGAGTTCGATCCTTCGATCTTGCTCAAGCTGGGAGTTGTTCAACGACCGTTCATCCCACTATCACCAATGAGGCAACAATGACACGCACTGAAGGTCTGGCTGTAGCTTCAGTCGGTAGATCTTGAGTTCTCTTTATCTCCATGGCTAGATGAGGGTGGTTATCGAGGGATATAAAGTGTGGGGGGAGAGATTACTAGGTTAAAGTATGAATCCATCAATCCCATCTTGAACTTGTAGCTGTATGATCGCCAACTAAGAGTTCAAGCTGGGCGTTGTTCAACGACCGTACATCCCACTATCACCAATGAGGCAACAATGACACGCACTAAAGGTCTGGCTGTAGCTTCAGTCGGTAGATCTTGAGTTCTCTTTATCTCCATGGCTAGATGAGGGTGGTTATCGAGGGATATAAAGTGTGGGGGGAGAGATTACTAGGTTAAATTATGAATCCATCAATCCCATCTTCAACTTGTAGCTGTATGATCGCCAACTAAGAGTTCGATCCTTCGATTTTGCTCAAGCTGGGCGTTGTTCAACGACCGTACATCCCACTATCACCAATGAGGCAACAATGACAAGCACTAAAGGTCCAGCTATAGGTTCAGTCGGTAAAATCTTGAGTTCTCCTTATCTCCATGGTTAGATGAGGGTGGTGATCGAGGGATATAAAGTGTGGGGGAGAGATTACTAGGTTAAAGTATGAATCCATCAATCCCATCTTCAACTTGTAGCTGTATGATCGCCAACTAAGAGTTTGATCCTTCGATCTTGCTCAAACTGGGCGTTGTTCAACGACCGTACATCCCACTATCACCAATGAGGCAACAATGACATGCACTAAAGGTCTGGCTGTAGCTTCAGTCGGTAGATCTTGGAGTTCTCTTTATCTCCATGGCTAGATGAGGGTGGTTATCGAGGGATATAATGTGTGGGGGGAGAGATTACTAGGTTAAAGTATGAATCCATCAATCCCATCTTCAACTTGTAGCTGTATGATCGCCAACTAAGAGTTCGATCCTTTGATCTTGCTCAAGCTGGGCATTGATCAACGACCGTACGTCCCACTATCACCAATGAGGCAACAATGATACACACTAAAGGTCCGGCTATAGCTTCAGTCAGTAGATCTTGAGTTCTCTTTATATCCATGGCTAGATGAGGGTGGTTCGAGGGATATAAAGTGTGGGGGGGAGAGATTACTAGGTTAAAGTATGAATGTATCAATCCCATCTTCAACTTGTAGCTGTATGATCGCCAACTAAGAGTTCGATCCTTCGATCTTGCTCAAGCTGGGCGTTGTTCAACGACCGTACATCCCACTATCACCAATGAGGCAACAATGACATGCACTAAAGGTCTGGCTATAGCTTCAGTCGGTAGATCTTGAGTTCTCTTTATATCCATGGCTAGATGAGGGTGGTTATCGAGAGATATAAAGTGTGGGGGGGAGAGATTACTAGGTTAAAGTTTGAATGTATCAATTCCATCTTCAACTTGTAGCTGTATGATCGCCAACTAAGAGTTCGATCCTTCGATCTTGCTCAAGCTGGGCGTTGTTCAACGACCGTACATCCCACTATCACCAATGAGGCAACAATGACACGCACTAAAGGTCCAGCTATAGGTTCAGTCGGTAGATCTTGAGTTCTCTTTATCTCCGTGGCTAGATGAGGGTGATTATCGAGGGATATAAAGTGTGGGGGAGAAATTACTTGGTTAAAGTATGAATGTATCAATCTCATCTTCAACTTGTAGCTGTATGATCGCCAACTAAGAGTTCGATCCTTCGATCTTGCTCAAGCTGGGCGTTGTTCAACGACCGTACATCCCACTATCACCAATGAGGCAACAATGACATGCACTAAAGGTCTGGCTATAGCTTCAGTCGGTAGATCTTGAGTTCTCTTTATATCCATCGCTAGATGAGGGTGGTTATCGAGGGATATAAAGTGTGGGGAGGAGAGATTACTAGGTTAAAGTTTGAATGTATCAATTCCATCATCAACTTGTAGCTGTATGATCGCCAACTAAGAGTTCGATCCTTCGATCTTGCTCAAGCTGGGCGTTGTTCAACGACCGTACATCCCACTATCACCAATGAGGCAACAATGACACGCACTAAAGGTCCAGCTATAGGTTCAGTCGGTAGATCTTGAGTTCTCCTTATTTCCATGTCTAGATGAGGGTGGTTATCGAGGGATATAAAGTGTGGGGGGAGAGATTACTAGGTTAAAGTTTGATGTATCAATCCCATCTTCAACTTGTAGCTGTATGATCGCCAACTAAGAGTTCGATCCTTCGATCTTGCGCAAGCTGGGAGTTGTTCAACGACCGTACATCCCACTATCACCAATGAGGCAACAATGACACGCACTAAAGGTCTGGCTGTAGCTTCAGTCGGTAGATCTTGAGTTCTCTTTATCTCCATGGCTAGATGAGGGGGTTATCGAGGGATATAAAGTGTGGGGGGAGAGATTACTAGGTTAAAGTATGAATCCATCAATCCCATCTTGAACTTGTAGCTGTATGATCGCCAACTAAGAGTTCGATCCTTCGATCTTGCTCAAGCTGGGCGTTGTTCAACGACCGTACATCCCACTATCACCAATGAGGCAACAATGACATGCACTAAAGGTCTGGCTATAGCTTCAGTCGGTAGATCTTGAGTTCTCTTTATATCCATGGCTAGATGAGGGTGGTTATCGAGAGATATAAAGTGTGGGGGGGAGAGATTACTAGGTTAAAGTTTGAATGTATCAATTCCATCTTCAACTTGTAGCTGTATGATCGCCAACTAAGAGTCCGATCCTTCGATCTTGTTCAAGCTGGGCGTTGTTCAACGACCGTACATCCCACTATCACCAATGAGGCAACAATGACACACACTAAAGGTCTGGCTGTAGCTTCAGTCGGTAGATCTTGAGTTCTCTTTATCTCCATGGCTAGATGAGGGTGGTTATCGAGGGATATAAAGTGTGGGGGGAGAGATTACTAGGTTAAAGTATGAATCCATCAATCCCATCTTGAACTTGTAGCTGTATGATCGCCAACTAAGAGTTCAAGCTGGGCGTTGTTCAACGACCGTACATCCCACTATCACCAATGAGGCAACAATGACACGCACTAAAGGTCTGGCTGTAGCTTCAGTCGGTAGATCTTGAGTTCTCTTTATCTCCATGGCTAGATGAGGGTGGTTATCGAGGGATATAAAGTGTGGGGGGAGAGATTACTAGGTTAAATTATGAATCCATCAATCCCATCTTCAACTTGTAGCTGTATGATCGCCAACTAAGAGTTCGATCGTATGATCTTGCTCAAGCTGGGCATTGATCAACGACCGTGTACGTCCCACTATCACCAATGAAGCAACAATGACATGCACTAAAGGTCTGGCTATAGCTTCAGTCGGTAGATCTTGAGTTCTCTTTATATCCATGGCTAGATGAGGGTGGTTATCGAGGGATATAAAGTGTGGGGAGGAGAGATTACTAGGTTAAAGTTTGAATGTATCAATTCCATCATCAACTTGTAGCTGTATGATCGCCAACTAAGAGTTCGATCCTTCGATCTTGCTCAAGCTGGGCGTTGTTCAACGACCGTACATCCCACTATCACCAATGAGGCAACAATGACACGCACTAAAGGTCCAGCTATAGGTTCAGTCGGTAGATCTTGAGTTCTCCTTATTTCCATGTCTAGATGAGGGTGGTTATCGAGGGATATAAAGTGTGGGGGGAGAGATTACTAGGTTAAAGTTTGATGTATCAATCCCATCTTCAACTTGTAGCTGTATGATCGCCAACTAAGAGTTCGATCCTTTGATCTTGCTCAAGCTGGGCGTTGTTCAACGACCGTACATCCCACTATCACCAATGAGGCAACAATGACACGCACTAAAGGTCCAGCTATAGGTTCAGTCGGTAGATCTTGAGTTCTCTTTATCTCCGTGGCTAGATGAGGGTGATTATCGAGGGATATAAAGTGTGGGGGAGAAATTACTTGGTTAAAGTATGAATGTATCAATCCCATCTTCAACTTGTAGCTGTATGATCGCCAACTAAGAGTTCGATCCTTCGATCTTGCTCAAGCTGGGCGTTGTTCAACGACCGTACATCCCACTATCACCAATGAGGCAACAATGACATGCACTAAAGGTCTGGCTATAGCTTCAGTCGGTAGATCTTGAGTTCTCTTTATATCCATCGCTAGATGAGGGTGGTTATCGAGGGATATAAAGTGTGGGGGGGGGAGAGATTACTAGGTTAAAGTTTGAATGTATCAATTCCATCTTCAACTTGTAGCTGTATGATCGCCAACTAAGAGTTCGATCCTTCGATCTTGCTCAAGCTGGGCGTTATTCAACGACCGTACATCCCACTATCACCAATGAGGCAACAATGACACGCACTAAAGGTCTGGCTGTAGCTTCAGTCGGTAGATCTTGAGTTCTCTTTATCTCCATGGCTAGATGAGGGTGGTTATCGAGGGATATAAAGTGTGGGGGGAGAGATTACTAGGTTAAAGTTTGAATGTATCAATCCCATCTTCAACTTGTAGCTGTACGATAGCCAACTAAGAGTCCGATCCTTCGATCTTGTTCAAGCTGGGCGTTGTTCAACGACCGTACATCCCACTATCACCAATGAGGCAACAATGACACACACTAAAGGTCTGGCTGTAGCTTCAGTCGGTAGATCTTGAGTTCTCTTTATCTCCATGGCTAGATGAGGGTGGTTATCGAGGGATATAAAGTGTGGGGGGAGAGATTACTAGGTTAAAGTTTGGTGTATCAATCCCATCTTCAACTTGTAGCTGTATGATCGCCAACTAAGAGTTCGATCCTTTGATCTTGCTCAAGCTGGGCATTGATCAACGACCGTGCGTCCTACTATCACCAATGAGGCAACAATGATACACACTAAAGGTCCGGCTATAGCTTCAGTCGGTAGATCTTGAGTTCTCCTTATCTCCATGGCTAGATGAGGGTGGTTATCGAGGAATATAAAGTGTGGGGGGAGAGATTACTAGGTTAAAGTATGAATCCATCAATCCCATCTTCAACTTGTAGCTGTATGATCGCCAACTAAGAGTTCGATCCTATGATCTTGCTCAAGCTGGGCATTGATCAACGACCGTGTACGTCCCACTATCACCAATGAGGCAACAATGACATGCACTAAAGGTCTGGCTATAGCTTCAGTCGGTAGATCTTGAGTTCTCTTTATATCCATGGCTAGATGAGGGTGGTTATCGAGGGATATAAAGTGTGGGGAGGAGAGATTACTAGGTTAAAGTTTGAATGTATCAATTCCATCATCAACTTGTAGCTGTATGATCGCCAACTAAGAGTTCGATCCTTCGATCTTGCTCAAGCTGGGCGTTGTTCAACGACCGTACATCCCACTATCACCAATGAGGCAACAATGACACGCACTAAAGGTCCAGCTATAGGTTCAGTCGGTAGATCTTGAGTTCTCCTTATTTCCATGTCTAGATGAGGGTGGTTATCGAGGGATATAAAGTGTGGGGGGAGAGATTACTAGGTTAAAGTTTGATGTATCAATCCCATCTTCAACTTGTAGCTGTATGATCGCCAACTAAGAGTTCGATCCTTCGATCTTGCTCAAGCTGGGAGTTGTTCAACGACCGTTCATCCCACTATCACCAATGAGGCAACAATGACACGCACTGAAGGTCTGGCTGTAGCTTCAGTCGGTAGATCTTGAGTTCTCTTTATCTCCATGGCTAGATGAGGGTGGTTATCGAGGGATATAAAGTGTGGGGGGAGAGATTACTAGGTTAAAGTATGAATCCATCAATCCCATCTTGAACTTGTAGCTGTATGATCGCCAACTAAGAGTTCAAGCTGGGCGTTGTTCAACGACCGTACATCCCACTATCACCAATGAGGCAACAATGACACGCACTAAAGGTCTGGCTGTAGCTTCAGTCGGTAGATCTTGAGTTCTCTTTATCTCCATGGCTAGATGAGGGTGGTTATCGAGGGATATAAAGTGTGGGGGGAGAGATTACTAGGTTAAAGTATGAATCCATCAATCCCATCTTCAACTTGTAGCTGTATGATCGCCAACTAAGAGTTCGATCCTTTGATCTTGCTCAAGCTGGGCATTGATCAACGACCGTACGTCCCACTATCACCAATGAGGCAACAATGATACACACTAAAGGTCCGGCTATAGCTTCAGTCAGTAGATCTTGAGTTCTCTTTATATCCATGGATAGATGAGGGTGGTTCGAGGGATATAAAGTGTGGGGGGGGAGAGATTACTAGGTTAAAGTATGAATGTATCAATCCCATCTTCAACTTGTAGCTGTATGATCGCCAACTAAGAGTTCGATCCTTCGATCTTGCTCAAGCTGGGCGTTGTTCAACGACCGTACATCCCACTATCACCAATGAGGCAACAATGACATGCACTAAAGGTCTGGCTATAGCTTCAGTCGGTAGATCTTGAGTTCTCTTTATATCCATGGCTAGATGAGGGTGGTTATCGAGAGATATAAAGTGTGGGGGGGAGAGATTACTAGGTTAAAGTTTGAATGTATCAATTCCATCTTCAACTTTTAGCTGTATGATCGCCAACTAAGAGTTCGATCCTTCGATCTTGCTCAAGCTGGGCGTTGTTCAACGACCGTACATCCCACTATCACCAATGAGGCAACAATGACACGCACTAAAGGTCCAGCTATAGGTTCAGTCGGTAGATCTTGAGTTCTCTTTATCTCCGTGGCTAGATGAGGGTGATTATCGAGGGATATAAAGTGTGGGGGAGAAATTACTTGGTTAAAGTATGAATGTATCAATCCCATCTTCAACTTGTAGCTGTATGATCGCCAACTAAGAGTTCGATCCTTCGATCTTGCTCAAGCTGGGCGTTGTTCAACGACCGTACATCCCACTATCACCAATGAGGCAACAATGACATGCACTAAAGGTCTGGCTATAGCTTCAGTCGGTAGATCTTGAGTTCTCTTTATATCCATCGCTAGATGAGGGTGGTTATCGAGGGATATAAAGTGTGGGGGGGGAGAGATTACTAGGTTAAAGTTTGAATGTATCAATTCCATCTTCAACTTGTAGCTGTATGATCGCCAACTAAGAGTTCGATCCTTCGATCTTGCTCAAGCTGGGCGTTGTTCAACGACCGTACATCCCACTATCACCAATGAGGCAACAATGACACGCACTAAAGGTCTGGCTGTAGCTTCAGTCGGTAGATCTTGAGTTCTCTTTATCTCCATGGCTAGATGAGGGTGGTTATCGAGGGATATAAAGTGTGGGGGGAGAGATTACTAGGTTAAAGTTTGAATGTATCAATCCCATCTTCAACTTGTAGCTGTACGATAGCCAACTAAGAGTCCGATCCTTCGATCTTGTTCAAGCTGGGCGTTGTTCAACGACCGTACATCCCACTATCACCAATGAGGCAACAATGACACACACTAAAGGTCTGGCTGTAGCTTCAGTCGGTAGATCTTGAGTTCTCTTTATCTCCATGGCTAGATGAGGGTGGTTATCGAGGGATATAAAGTGTGGGGGGAGAGATTACTAGGTTAAAGTTTGGAGTATCAATCCCATCTTCAACTTGTAGCTGTATGATCGCCAACTAAGAGTTCGATCCTTTGATCTTGCTCAAGCTGGGCATTGATCAACGACCGTGCGTCCTACTATCACCAATGAGGCAACAATGATACACACTAAAGGTCCGGCTATAGCTTCAGTCGGTAGATCTTGAGTTCTCCTTATCTCCATGGCTAGATGAGGGTGGTTATCGAGGAATATAAAGTGTGGGGGGAGAGATTACTAGGTTAAAGTATGAATCCATCAATCCCATCTTCAACTTGTAGCTGTATGATCGCCAACTAAGAGTTCGATCCTATGATCTTGCTCAAGCTGGGCATTGATCAACGACCGTGTACGTCCCACTATCACCAATGAGGCAACAATGACATGCACTAAAGGTCTGGCTATAGCTTCAGTCGGTAGATCTTGAGTTCTCTTTATATCCATGGCTAGATGAGGGTGGTTATCGAGGGATATAAAGTGTGGGGAGGAGAGATTACTAGGTTAAAGTTTGAATGTATCAATTCCATCATCAACTTGTAGCTGTATGATCGCCAACTAAGAGTTCGATCCTTCGATCTTGCTCAAGCTGGGCGTTGTTCAACGACCGTACATCCCACTATCACCAATGAGGCAACAATGACACGCACTAAAGGTCCAGCTATAGGTTCAGTCGGTAGATCTTGAGTTCTCCTTATTTCCATGTCTAGATGAGGGTGGTTATCGAGGGATATAAAGTGTGGGGGGAGAGATTACTAGGTTAAAGTTTGATGTATCAATCCCATCTTCAACTTGTAGCTGTATGATCGCCAACTAAGAGTTCGATCCTTCGATCTTGCTCAAGCTGGGAGTTGTTCAACGACCGTTCATCCCACTATCACCAATGAGGCAACAATGACACGCACTGAAGGTCTGGCTGTAGCTTCAGTCGGTAGATCTTGAGTTCTCTTTATCTCCATGGCTAGATGAGGGTGGTTATCGAGGGATATAAAGTGTGGGGGGAGAGATTACTAGGTTAAAGTATGAATCCATCAATCCCATCTTGAACTTGTAGCTGTATGATCGCCAACTAAGAGTTCAAGCTGGGCGTTGTTCAACGACCGTACATCCCACTATCACCAATGAGGCAACAATGACACGCACTAAAGGTCTGGCTGTAGCTTCAGTCGGTAGATCTTGAGTTCTCTTTATCTCCATGGCTAGATGAGGGTGGTTATCGAGGGATATAAAGTGTGGGGGGAGAGATTACTAGGTTAAATTATGAATCCATCAATCCCATCTTCAACTTGTAGCTGTATGATCGCCAACTAAGAGTTCGATCCTTCGATTTTGCTCAAGCTGGGCGTTGTTCAACGACCGTACATCCCACTATCACCAATGAGGCAACAATGACAAGCACTAAAGGTCCAGCTATAGGTTCAGTCGGTAAAATCTTGAGTTCTCCTTATCTCCATGGTTAGATGAGGGTGGTGATCGAGGGATATAAAGTGTGGGGGAGAGATTACTAGGTTAAAGTATGAATCCATCAATCCCATCTTCAACTTGTAGCTGTATGATCGCCAACTAAGAGTTTGATCCTTCGATCTTGCTCAAACTGGGCGTTGTTCAACGACCGTACATCCCACTATCACCAATGAGGCAACAATGACATGCACTAAAGGTCTGGCTGTAGCTTCAGTCGGTAGATCTTGGAGTTCTCTTTATCTCCATGGCTAGATGAGGGTGGTTATCGAGGGATATAATGTGTGGGGGGAGAGATTACTAGGTTAAAGTATGAATCCATCAATCCCATCTTCAACTTGTAGCTGTATGATCGCCAACTAAGAGTTCGATCCTTTGATCTTGCTCAAGCTGGGCATTGATCAACGACCGTACGTCCCACTATCACCAATGAGGCAACAATGATACACACTAAAGGTCCGGCTATAGCTTCAGTCAGTAGATCTTGAGTTCTCTTTATATCCATGGCTAGATGAGGGTGGTTCGAGGGATATAAAGTGTGGGGGGGAGAGATTACTAGGTTAAAGTATGAATGTATCAATCCCATCTTCAACTTGTAGCTGTATGATCGCCAACTAAGAGTTCGATCCTTCGATCTTGCTCAAGCTGGGCGTTGTTCAACGACCGTACATCCCACTATCACCAATGAGGCAACAATGACATGCACTAAAGGTCTGGCTATAGCTTCAGTCGGTAGATCTTGAGTTCTCTTTATATCCATGGCTAGATGAGGGTGGTTATCGAGAGATATAAAGTGTGGGGGGGAGAGATTACTAGGTTAAAGTTTGAATGTATCAATTCCATCTTCAACTTGTAGCTGTATGATCGCCAACTAAGAGTTCGATCCTTCGATCTTGCTCAAGCTGGGCGTTGTTCAACGACCGTACATCCCACTATCACCAATGAGGCAACAATGACACGCACTAAAGGTCCAGCTATAGGTTCAGTCGGTAGATCTTGAGTTCTCTTTATCTCCGTGGCTAGATGAGGGTGATTATCGAGGGATATAAAGTGTGGGGGAGAAATTACTTGGTTAAAGTATGAATGTATCAATCTCATCTTCAACTTGTAGCTGTATGATCGCCAACTAAGAGTTCGATCCTTCGATCTTGCTCAAGCTGGGCGTTGTTCAACGACCGTACATCCCACTATCACCAATGAGGCAACAATGACATGCACTAAAGGTCTGGCTATAGCTTCAGTCGGTAGATCTTGAGTTCTCTTTATATCCATCGCTAGATGAGGGTGGTTATCGAGGGATATAAAGTGTGGGGAGGAGAGATTACTAGGTTAAAGTTTGAATGTATCAATTCCATCAACTTGTAGCTGTATGATCGCCAACTAAGAGTTCGATCCTTCGATCTTGCTCAAGCTGGGCGTTGTTCAACGACCGTACATCCCACTATCACCAATGAGGCAACAATGACACGCACTAAAGGTCCAGCTATAGGTTCAGTCGGTAGATCTTGAGTTCTCCTTATTTCCATGTCTAGATGAGGGTGGTTATCGAGGGATATAAAGTGTGGGGGGAGAGATTACTAGGTTAAAGTTTGATGTATCAATCCCATCTTCAACTTGTAGCTGTATGATCGCCAACTAAGAGTTCGATCCTTCGATCTTGCGCAAGCTGGGAGTTGTTCAACGACCGTACATCCCACTATCACCAATGAGGCAACAATGACACGCACTAAAGGTCTGGCTGTAGCTTCAGTCGGTAGATCTTGAGTTCTCTTTATCTCCATGGCTAGATGAGGGGGTTATCGAGGGATATAAAGTGTGGGGGGAGAGATTACTAGGTTAAAGTATGAATCCATCAATCCCATCTTGAACTTGTAGCTGTATGATCGCCAACTAAGAGTTCGATCCTTCGATCTTGCTCAAGCTGGGCGTTGTTCAACGACCGTACATCCCACTATCACCAATGAGGCAACAATGACATGCACTAAAGGTCTGGCTATAGCTTCAGTCGGTAGATCTTGAGTTCTCTTTATATCCATGGCTAGATGAGGGTGGTTATCGAGAGATATAAAGTGTGGGGGGGAGAGATTACTAGGTTAAAGTTTGAATGTATCAATTCCATCTTCAACTTGTAGCTGTATGATCGCCAACTAAGAGTCCGATCCTTCGATCTTGTTCAAGCTGGGCGTTGTTCAACGACCGTACATCCCACTATCACCAATGAGGCAACAATGACACACACTAAAGGTCTGGCTGTAGCTTCAGTCGGTAGATCTTGAGTTCTCTTTATCTCCATGGCTAGATGAGGGTGGTTATCGAGGGATATAAAGTGTGGGGGGAGAGATTACTAGGTTAAAGTATGAATCCATCAATCCCATCTTGAACTTGTAGCTGTATGATCGCCAACTAAGAGTTCAAGCTGGGCGTTGTTCAACGACCGTACATCCCACTATCACCAATGAGGCAACAATGACACGCACTAAAGGTCTGGCTGTAGCTTCAGTCGGTAGATCTTGAGTTCTCTTTATCTCCATGGCTAGATGAGGGTGGTTATCGAGGGATATAAAGTGTGGGGGGAGAGATTACTAGGTTAAATTATGAATCCATCAATCCCATCTTCAACTTGTAGCTGTATGATCGCCAACTAAGAGTTCGATCCTTCGATTTTGCTCAAGCTGGGCGTTGTTCAACGACCGTACATCCCACTATCACCAATGAGGCAACAATGACAAGCACTAAAGGTCCAGCTATAGGTTCAGTCGGTAAAATCTTGAGTTCTCCTTATCTCCATGGTTAGATGAGGGTGGTGATCGAGGGATATAAAGTGTGGGGGAGAGATTACTAGGTTAAAGTATGAATCCATCAATCCCATCTTCAACTTGTAGCTGTATGATCGCCAACTAAGAGTTTGATCCTTCGATCTTGCTCAAACTGGGCGTTGTTCAACGACCGTACATCCCACTATCACCAATGAGGCAACAATGACATGCACTAAAGGTCTGGCTGTAGCTTCAGTCGGTAGATCTTGGAGTTCTCTTTATCTCCATGGCTAGATGAGGGTGGTTATCGAGGGATATAATGTGTGGGGGGAGAGATTACTAGGTTAAAGTATGAATCCATCAATCCCATCTTCAACTTGTAGCTGTATGATCGCCAACTAAGAGTTCGATCCTTTGATCTTGCTCAAGCTGGGCATTGATCAACGACCGTACGTCCCACTATCACCAATGAGGCAACAATGATACACACTAAAGGTCCGGCTATAGCTTCAGTCAGTAGATCTTGAGTTCTCTTTATATCCATTGCTAGATGAGGGTGGTTCGAGGGATATAAAGTGTGGGGGGGAGAGATTACTAGGTTAAAGTATGAATGTATCAATCCCATCTTCAACTTGTAGCTGTATGATCGCCAACTAAGAGTTCGATCCTTCGATCTTGCTCAAGCTGGGCGTTGTTCAACGACCGTACATCCCACTATCACCAATGAGGCAACAATGACATGCACTAAAGGTCTGGCTATAGCTTCAGTCGGTAGATCTTGAGTTCTCTTTATATCCATGGCTAGATGAGGGTGGTTATCGAGAGATATAAAGTGTGGGGGGGAGAGATTACTAGGTTAAAGTTTGAATGTATCAATTCCATCTTCAACTTGTAGCTGTATGATCGCCAACTAAGAGTTCGATCCTTCGATCTTGCTCAAGCTGGGCGTTGTTCAACGACCGTACATCCCACTATCACCAATGAGGCAACAATGACACGCACTAAAGGTCCAGCTATAGGTTCAGTCGGTAGATCTTGAGTTCTCTTTATCTCCGTGGCTAGATGAGGGTGATTATCGAGGGATATAAAGTGTGGGGGAGAAATTACTTGGTTAAAGTATGAATGTATCAATCTCATCTTCAACTTGTAGCTGTATGATCGCCAACTAAGAGTTCGATCCTTCGATCTTGCTCAAGCTGGGCGTTGTTCAACGACCGTACATCCCACTATCACCAATGAGGCAACAATGACATGCACTAAAGGTCTGGCTATAGCTTCAGTCGGTAGATCTTGAGTTCTCTTTATATCCATCGCTAGATGAGGGTGGTTATCGAGGGATATAAAGTGTGGGGAGGAGAGATTACTAGGTTAAAGTTTGAATGTATCAATTCCATCATCAACTTGTAGCTGTATGATCGCCAACTAAGAGTTCGATCCTTCGATCTTGCTCAAGCTGGGCGTTGTTCAACGACCGTACATCCCACTATCACCAATGAGGCAACAATGACACGCACTAAAGGTCCAGCTATAGGTTCAGTCGGTAGATCTTGAGTTCTCCTTATTTCCATGTCTAGATGAGGGTGGTTATCGAGGGATATAAAGTGTGGGGGGAGAGATTACTAGGTTAAAGTTTGATGTATCAATCCCATCTTCAACTTGTAGCTGTATGATCGCCAACTAAGAGTTCGATCCTTCGATCTTGCGCAAGCTGGGAGTTGTTCAACGACCGTACATCCCACTATCACCAATGAGGCAACAATGACACGCACTAAAGGTCTGGCTGTAGCTTCAGTCGGTAGATCTTGAGTTCTCTTTATCTCCATGGCTAGATGAGGGGGTTATCGAGGGATATAAAGTGTGGGGGGAGAGATTACTAGGTTAAAGTATGAATCCATCAATCCCATCTTGAACTTGTAGCTGTATGATCGCCAACTAAGAGTTCGATCCTTCGATCTTGCTCAAGCTGGGCGTTGTTCAACGACCGTACATCCCACTATCACCAATGAGGCAACAATGACATGCACTAAAGGTCTGGCTATAGCTTCAGTCGGTAGATCTTGAGTTCTCTTTATATCCATGGCTAGATGAGGGTGGTTATCGAGAGATATAAAGTGTGGGGGGGAGAGATTACTAGGTTAAAGTTTGAATGTATCAATTCCATCTTCAACTTGTAGCTGTATGATCGCCAACTAAGAGTCCGATCCTTCGATCTTGTTCAAGCTGGGCGTTGTTCAACGACCGTACATCCCACTATCACCAATGAGGCAACAATGACACACACTAAAGGTCTGGCTGTAGCTTCAGTCGGTAGATCTTGAGTTCTCTTTATCTCCATGGCTAGATGAGGGTGGTTATCGAGGGATATAAAGTGTGGGGGGAGAGATTACTAGGTTAAAGTTTGGTGTATCAATCCCATCTTCAACTTGTAGCTGTATGATCGCCAACTAAGAGTTCGATCCTTTGATCTTGCTCAAGCTGGGCATTGATCAACGACCGTGCGTCCCACTATCACCAATGAGGCAACAATGATACACACTAAAGGTCCGGCTATAGCTTCAGTCGGTAGATCTTGAGTTCTCCTTATCTCCATGGCTAGATGAGGGTGGTTATCGAGGAATATAAAGTGTGGGGGGAGAGATTACTAGGTTAAAGTATGAATCCATCAATCCCATCTTCAACTTGTAGCTGTATGATCGCCAACTAAGAGTTCGATCGTATGATCTTGCTCAAGCTGGGCATTGATCAACGACCGTGTACGTCCCACTATCACCAATGAGGCAACAATGACATGCACTAAAGGTCTGGCTATAGCTTCAGTCGGTAGATCTTGAGTTCTCTTTATATCCATGGCTAGATGAGGGTGGTTATCGAGGGATATAAAGTGTGGGGAGGAGAGATTACTAGGTTAAAGTTTGAATGTATCAATTCCATCATCAACTTGTAGCTGTATGATCGCCAACTAAGAGTTCGATCCTTCGATCTTGCTCAAGCTGGGCGTTGTTCAACGACCGTACATCCCACTATCACCAATGAGGCAACAATGACACGCACTAAAGGTCCAGCTATAGGTTCAGTCGGTAGATCTTGAGTTCTCCTTATTTCCATGTCTAGATGAGGGTGGTTATCGAGGGATATAAAGTGTGGGGGGAGAGATTACTAGGTTAAAGTTTGATGTATCAATCCCATCTTCAACTTGTAGCTGTATGATCGCCAACTAAGAGTTCGATCCTTCGATCTTGCTCAAGCTGGGAGTTGTTCAACGACCGTTCATCCCACTATCACCAATGAGGCAACAATGACACGCACTAAAGGTCTGGCTGTAGCTTCAGTCGGTAGATCTTGAGTTCTCTTTATCTCCATGGCTAGATGAGGGTGGTTATCGAGGGATATAAAGTGTGGGGGGAGAGATTACTAGGTTAAAGTATGAATCCATCAATCCTATCTTGAACTTGTAGCTGTATGATCGCCAACTAAGAGTTCAAGCTGGGCGTTGTTCAACGACCGTACATCCCACTATCACCAATGAGGCAACAATGACACGCACTAAAGGTCTGGCTGTAGCTTCAGTCGGTAGATCTTGAGTTCTCTTTATCTCCATGGCTAGATGAGGGTGGTTATCGAGGGATATAAAGTGTGGGGGGAGAGATTACTAGGTTAAATTATGAATCCATCAATCCCATCTTCAACTTGTAGCTGTATGATCGCCAACTAAGAGTTCGATCCTTCGATTTTGCTCAAGCTGGGCGTTGTTCAACGACCGTACATCCCACTATCACCAATGAGGCAACAATGACAAGCACTAAAGGTCCAGCTATAGGTTCAGTCGGTAAAATCTTGAGTTCTCCTTATCTCCATGGTTAGATGAGGGTGGTTATCGAGGGATATAAAGTGTGGGGGAGAGATTACTAGGTTAAAGTATGAATCCATCAATCCCATCTTCAACTTGTAGCTGTATGATCGCCAACTAAGAGTTTGATCCTTCGATCTTGCTCAAACTGGGCGTTGTTCAACGACCGTACATCCCACTATCACCAATGAGGCAACAATGACATGCACTAAAGGTCTGGCTGTAGCTTCAGTCGGTAGATCTTGGAGTTCTCTTTATCTCCATGGCTAGATGAGGGTGGTTATCGAGGGATATAATGTGTGGGGGGAGAGATTACTAGGTTAAAGTATGAATCCATCAATCCCATCTTCAACTTGTAGCTGTATGATCGCCAACTAAGAGTTCGATCCTTTGATCTTGCTCAAGCTGGGCATTGATCAACGACCGTACGTCCCACTATCACCAATGAGGCAACAATGATACACACTAAAGGTCCGGCTATAACTTCAGTCAGTAGATCTTGAGTTCTCTTTATATCCATGGCTAGATGAGGGTGGTTCGAGGGATATAAAGTGTGGGGGGGAGAGATTACTAGGTTAAAGTATGAATGTATCAATCCCATCTTCAACTTGTAGCTGTATGATCGCCAACTAAGAGTTCGATCCTTCGATCTTGCTCAAGCTGGGCGTTGTTCAACGACCGTACATCCCACTATCACCAATGAGGCAACAATGACATGCACTAAAGGTCTGGCTATAGCTTCAGTCGGTAGATCTTGAGTTCTCTTTATATCCATGGCTAGATGAGGGTGGTTATCGAGAGATATAAAGTGTGGGGGGAGAGATTACTAGGTTAAAGTTTGAATGTATCAATTCCATCTTCAACTTGTAGCTGTATGATCGCCAACTAAGAGTTCGATCCTTCGATCTTGCTCAAGCTGGGCGTTGTTCAACGACCGTACATCCCACTATCACCAATGAGGCAACAATGACACGCACTAAAGGTCCAGCTATAGGTTCAGTCGGTAGATCTTGAGTTCTCTTTATCTCCGTGGCTAGATGAGGGTGATTATCGAGAGATATAAAGTGTGGGGGAGAAATTACTTGGTTAAAGTATGAATGTATCAATCCCATCTTCAACTTGTAGCTGTATGATCGCCAACTAAGAGTTCGATCCTTCGATCTTGCTCAAGCTGGGCGTTGTTCAACGACCGTACATCCCACTATCACCAATGAGGCAACAATGACATGCACTAAAGGTCTGGCTATAGCTTCAGTCGGTAGATCTTGAGTTCTCTTTATATCCATCGCTAGATGAGGGTGGTTATCGAGGGATATAAAGTGTGGGGAGGAGAGATTACTAGGTTAAAGTTTGAATGTATCAATTCCATCATCAACTTGTAGCTGTATGATCGCCAACTAAGAGTTCGATCCTTCGATCTTGCTCAAGCTGGGCGTTGTTCAACGACCGTACATCCCACTATCACCAATGAGGCAACAATGACACGCACTAAAGGTCCAGCTATAGGTTCAGTCGGTAGATCTTGAGTTCTCCTTATTTCCATGTCTAGATGAGGGTGGTTATCGAGGGATATAAAGTGTGGGGGGAGAGATTACTAGGTTAAAGTTTGATGTATCAATCCCATCTTCAACTTGTAGCTGTATGATCGCCAACTAAGAGTTCGATCCTTCGATCTTGCGCAAGCTGGGAGTTGTTCAACGACCGTACATCCCACTATCACCAATGAGGCAACAATGACACGCACTAAAGGTCTGGCTGTAGCTTCAGTCGGTAGATCTTGAGTTCTCTTTATCTCCATGGCTAGATGAGGGTGGTTATCGAGGGATATAAAGTGTGGGGGGAGAGATTACTAGGTTAAAGTATGAATCCATCAATCCCATCTTGAACTTGTAGCTGTATGATCGCCAACTAAGAGTTCGATCCTTCGATCTTGCTCAAGCTGGGCGTTGTTCAACGACCGTACATCCCACTATCACCAATGAGGCAACAATGACACGCACTAAAGGTCTGGCTGTAGCTTCAGTCGGTAGATCTTGAGTTCTCTTTATCTCCATGGCTAGATGAGGGTGGTTATCGAGGGATATAAAGTGTGGGGGGAGAGATTACTAGGTTAAATTATGAATCCATCAATCCCATCTTCAACTTGTAGCTGTATGATCGCCAACTAAGAGTTCGATCCTTCGATCTTGCTCAAGCTGGGCGTTGTTCAACGACCGTACATCCCACTATCACCAATGAGGCAACAATGACACGCACTAAAGGTCTGTCTGTAGCTTCAGTCGGTAGATCTTGGAGTTCTCTTTATCTCCATGGCTAGATGAGGGTGGTTATCGAGGGATATAAAGTGTGGGGGGAGAGATTACTAGGTTAAAGTATGAATCCATCAATCCCATCTTCAACTTGTAGCTGTATGATCGCCAACTAAGAGTTCGATCCTTTGATCTTGCTCAAGCTGGGCATTGATCAACGACCGTACGTCCCACTATCACCAATGAGGCAACAATGATACACACTAAAGGTTCGGCTATAGCTTCAGTCAGTAGATCTTGAGTTCTCTTTATATCCATGGCTAGATGAGGGTGGTTATCGAGGGATATAAAGTGTGGGGAGGAGAGATTACTAGGTTAAAGTTTGAATGTATCAATTCCATCATCAACTTGTAGCTGTATGATCGCCAACTAAGAGTTCGATCCTTCGATCTTGCTCAAGCTGGGCGTTGTTCAACGACCGTACATCCCACTATCACCAATGAGGCAACAATGACACGCACTAAAGGTCCAGCTATAGGATCAGTCGGTAGATCTTGAGTTCTCCTTATTTCCATGTCTAGATGAGGGTGGTTATCGAGGGATATAAAGTGTGGGGGGAGAGATTACTAGGTTAAAGTTTGATGTATCAATCCCATCTTCAACTTGTAGCTGTATGATCGCCAACTAAGAGTTCGATCCTTCGATCTTGCTCAAGCTGGGAGTTGTTCAACGACCGTACATCCCACTATCACCAATGAGGCAACAATGACACGCACTAAAGGTCTGGCTGTAGCTTCAGTCGGTAGATCTTGAGTTCTCTTTATCTCCATGGCTAGATGAGGGTGGTTATCGAGGGATATAAAGTGTGGGGGGAGAGATTACTAGGTTAAAGTATGAATCCATCAATCCCATCTTGAACTTGTAGCTGTATGATCGCCAACTAAGAGTTCAAGCTGGGCGTTGTTCAACGACCGTACATCCCACTATCACCAATGAGGCAACAATGACACGCACTAAAGGTCTGGCTGTAGCTTCAGTCGGTAGATCTTGAGTTCTCTTTATCTCCATGGCTAGATGAGGGTGGTTATCGAGGGATATAAAGTGTGGGGGGAGAGATTACTAGGTTAAATTATGAATCCATCAATCCCATCTTCAACTTGTAGCTGTATGATCGCCAACTAAGAGTTCGATCCTTCGATCTTGCTCAAGCTGGGCGTTGTTCAACGACCGTACATTTCACTATCACCAATGAGGCAACAATGACAAGCACTAAAGGTCCAGCTATAGGTTCAGTCGGTAAAATCTTGAGTTCTCCTTATCTCCATGGTTAGATGAGGGTGGTTATCGAGGGATATAAAGTGTGGGGGAGAGATTACTAGGTTAAAGTATGAATCCATCAATCCCATCTTCAACTTGTAGCTGTATGATCGCCAACTAAGAGTTTGATCCTTCGATCTTGCTCAAACTGGGCGTTGTTCAACGACCGTACATCCCACTATCACCAATGAGGCAACAATGACATGCACTAAAGGTCTGGCTGTAGCTTCAGTCGGTAGATCTTGGAGTTCTCTTTATCTCCATGGCTAGATGAGGGTGGTTATCGAGGGATATAAAGTGTGGGGGGAGAGATTACTAGGTTAAAGTATGAATCCATCAATCCCATCTTCAACTTGTAGCTGTATGATCGCCAACTAAGAGTTCGATCCTTTGATCTTGCTCAAGCTGGGCATTGATCAACGACCGTATGTCCCACTATCACCAATGAGGCAACAATGATACACACTAAAGGTCCGGCTATAGCTTCAGTCAGTAGATCTTGAGTTCTCTTTATATCCATGGCTAGATGAGGGTGGTTCGAGGGATATAAAGTGTGGGGGGGAGAGATTACTAGGTTAAAGTATGAATGTATCAATCCCATCTTCAACTTGTAGCTGTATGATCGCCAACTAAGAGTTCGATCCTTCGATCTTGCTCAAGCTGGGCGTTGTTCAACGACCGTACATCCCACTATCACCAATGAGGCAACAATGACATGCACTAAAGGTCTGGCTATAGCTTCAGTCGGTAGATCTTGAGTTCTCTTTATATCCATGGCTAGATGAGGGTGGTTATCGAGAGATATAAAGTGTGGGGGGGGAGAGATTACTAGGTTAAAGTTTGAATGTATCAATTCCATCTTCAACTTGTAGCTGTATGATCGCCAACTAAGAGTTCGATCCTTCGATCTTGCTCAAGCTGGGCGTTGTTCAACGACCGTACATCCCACTATCACCAATGAGGCAACAATGACACGCACTAAAGGTCCAGCTATAGGTTCAGTCGGTAGATCTTGAGTTCTCTTTATCTCCGTGGCTAGATGAGGGTGATTATCGAGGGATATAAAGTGTGGGGGAGAAATTACTTGGTTAAAGTATGAATGTATCAATCCCATCTTCAACTTGTAGCTGTATGATCTCCAACTAAGAGTTCGATCCTTCGATCTTGCTCAAGCTGGGCGTTGTTCAACGACCGTACATCCCACTATCACCAATGAGGCAACAATGACATGCACTAAAGGTCTGGCTATAGCTTCAGTCGGTAGATCTTGAGTTCTCTTTATATCCATCGCTAGATGAGGGTGGTTATAGAGGGATATAAAGTGTGGGGAGGAGAGATTACTAGGTTAAAGTTTGAATGTATCAATTCCATCATCAACTTGTAGCTGTATGATCGCCAACTAAGAGTTCGATCCTTCGATCTTGCTCAAGCTGGGCGTTGTTCAACGACCGTCCATCCCACTATCACCAATGAGGCAACAATGACACGCACTAAAGGTCCAGCTATAGGTTCAGTCGGTAGATCTTGAGTTCTCCTTATTTCCATGTCTAGATGAGGGTGGTTATCGAGGGATATAAAGTGTGGGGGGAGAGATTACTAGGTTAAAGTTTGATGTATCAATCCCATCTTCAACTTGTAGCTGTATGATCGCCAACTAAGAGTTCGATCCTTCGATCTTGCGCAAGCTGGGAGTTGTTCAACGACCGTACATCCCACTATCACCAATGAGGCAACAATGACACGCACTAAAGGTCTGGCTGTAGCTTCAGTCGGTAGATCTTGAGTTCTCTTTATCTCCATGGCTAGATGAGGGTGGTTATCGAGGGATATAAAGTGTGGGGGGAGAGATTACTAGGTTAAAGTATGAATCCATCAATCCCATCTTGAACTTGTAGCTGTATGATCGCCAACTAAGAGTTCGATCCTTCGATCTTGCTCAAGCTGGGCGTTGTTCAACGACCGTACATCCCACTATCACCAATGAGGCAACAATGACACGCACTAAAGTTCTGGCTGTAGCTTCAGTCGGTAGATCTTGAGTTCTCTTTATCTCCATGGCTAGATGAGGGTGGTTATCGAGGGATATAAAGTGTGGGGGGAGAGATTACTAGGTTAAATTATGAATCCATCAATCCCATCTTCAACTTGTAGCTGTATGATCGCCAACTAAGAGTTCGATCCATCGATCTTGCTCAAGCTGGGCGATGTTCAACGACCGTACATCCCACTATCACCAATGAGGCAACAATGACACGCACTAAAGGTCCAGCTATAGGTTCAGTCGGTAGATCTTGAGTTCTCTTTATCTCCGTGGCTAGATGAGGGTGATTATCGAGGGATATAAAGTGTGGGGGAGAAATTACTTGGTTAAAGTATGATTGTATCAATCCCATCTTCAACTTGTAGCTGTATGATCGCCAACTAAGAGTTCGATCCTTCGATCTTGCTCAAGCTGGGCGTTGTTCAACGACCGTACATCCCACTATCACCAATGAGGCAACAATGACATGCACTAAAGGTCTGGCTATAGCTTCAGTCGGTAGATCTTGAGTTCTCTTTATATCCATCGCTAGATGAGGGTGGTTATCGAGGGATATAAAGTGTGGGGGGGGAGAGATTACTAGGTTAAAGTTTGAATGTATCAATTCCATCTTCAACTTGTAGCTGTATGATCGCCAACTAAGAGTTCGATCCTTCGATCTTGCTCAAGCTGGGCGTTGTTCAACGACCGTACATCCCACTATCACCAATGAGGCAACAATGACACGCACTAAAGGTCCAGCTATAGGTTCAGTCGGTAGATCTTGAGTTCTCTTTATCTCCGTGGCTAGATGAGGGTGATTATCGAGGGATATAAAGTGTGGGGGAGAAATTACACGGTTAAAGTATGATTGCAGAATTACGTAGAAATGTAGTAATTACAATTACACACTGAGATATTATTAGCCTTATCTATTTCTATAGGCGTGGATTAAAATAAACTTTCTGTATGTGATATTATGGTCGTTTAAAACGTGTGTCAGTCGAGTCTCCTGGTTATGTCAAAATCTGATGTCTAAGTGATGCTGGGGTCCTCTCTGTTTCTCGTAACATCTCGTGAGAGTTGACTTTTGTGCTTATTCGTCATTGGTCAAGCATATTGCAGAGTCTTTGCTGGTTAGTGTAGAGATTTTTGGTCTGCAAGTGCATTCAAAATGATGTCGGTTAGGTAATGCTAGAAGCGGCTTCTGTAATATGTCTTCCTGTCACATTTAATAGTGTCGCCACTCTGTCCCGTCTTAGAAATCAGCACCACCTACAAATGCTTTATCTAATGGTAATTGGCCGAGTCTGATGTTATCAATTATCATTCTTTGTATTACTTTAATCAAGAGGGGATTTTTACAATACGTCAGATGGTATAAGTTTCAAGTCTGTCCTATAATAATTAATCAGAAGGATTAATTATATATGCGAATGTCATTAGTGTATTATCAGTCACATCATGTTATATGTCAATCTGTAGCTATTAATGTCCTCTGTCACTTGATGTATTTCCTATTGTTCTGTAATTAGTCTTTTGTGAGTTATTAACGTCTGAAGTTGCGTGGAAGTTGCAGGAAGTTTGAAATTTGGTAGCATAAATATGAACTGTTAGAAACTATACTTAGTGTTTAGTCAAAGTGTCAGTGTAAAAGTTTAACAGCAATTAATATTAATTTATATCACCACAGAATGGAAACAAATTAAGAAGTAATTTGTATCCTATTTCCAACTATACTTAGCTTTTAGCCAACAATTTAATTAATTTAAATTTGAATTTATCCCAGTTTACTTTATTTATTCTGAGCTATTGTAAGCTATTATTTGAAACAAACCCAATATGTTTAATTGATTTCCTTTTGGAATACCCCACATTTCTTATTCTGAAATATTCTTTTATCTTAGACAAGCTGTTTACCCGTCCTTCCTATGGATGTTGAAGTATTTTGTACTGATTTTAACCTTACCTGGGAAAGTTTCGAGGAAATAACCATACTTCGTTTTGTAGTGTGCCTGGCATTCTTCTGGTGTTTGAGAATGACGTTGGGCAACATGACTTCCAGCATTTGATTCTAATCACTGTAGCCAGGCTTCATCAGTCACTTTGTTACACAGATGATATTAATCAGGCTTTTCTAAATCTTCTATATAGATTACTCACTTTCTCCTGGGCATTTTGTTTTGTTTATGAAAAACAGAGCGATCGATTTGACAGCTTTCAAACATAATTATGAGACAACACATTACATAACTACTGAATTTGAATTACCGGTATATTGTTTTTAGGTGAAATAGTGGAGGTGAGTCAACGCCTACGTATAAAAGCTATGTTGTTGCAAATTTTCAGCTCTGTCGGTTTAGTAGTTTTTGCGACAAATCGGAATACACAGAAATGAACCATTACTTTTTTTTATATAAGTAAGTATATGATATGATCAACTCAGATTTACTGTATCTAACTCCATGGCACTGCATCTCTCATAGGATATGGCCTTCAATTCGACTGCTGCAACATCTACTATATGCAGAATGGAGGCATGCCAACTCCCACAGCCATTATTGATTGCTTTTGTAACTGGACCCAATAATTCTTTATCAAGTAGCTCCTTAGTTGGTGTCATGAGGCTGAATGACCCCTTTCCAGCACTGACTTGAAATCATTAATGGGAACTTTACACAATTTTTACAAAGAAAAAAATTGGCCTACTTTCCATCTTAACACGTTGGTGATGAGCCCCACAAATCTATGAACCCGACTAAGATTTTTGTGTTGATGCAAGGGGTTCCTTTCTCATGTGTTAGCTTTTATAATTTAGTTCATAGGTTTTAAAACATGGTCATTTATCACTGGATAGAAAGTTGATTCTCTCCTAAAGTCCTTTAAATATTAAGTGCCTGTAAGGTAGGCCTACTTTAAATCTATTATTATACCATTCCATAAAAAGGGAGATAGCGCCGAATGTAATAATAATCAAGGAATTTCTCCCTTATCAGCATCATACAAAAATCTTTCTAAACTACTTCTATCAAGATCAACCCCATATGCGGACGAAATCATTGGAGATTACCAATGTGGATTTAGGTGAAATAGATCAACCATTGATCAAATATTTTGTCTTTGCCAAATCTTGGAGAAAAATTGGGAATATAATAAGTCTGTTCACCAACTATACATAGATTAAAAAAAAAAAAGAATATGATTCAGTTAGGCGAGACAATATCCTCATTGAGTTTGGGATTAAAAAGAAGTTAGTTAGGTTGATCCAAATATGCTTAAATGAAACTTATAGTAGAATCAGGGTAGGGAAATTTATATCAGATAAGTTTACCATTAAAAGCGGCTTGAAGAAAAGAGATGCGCTATCGTCTTTACCTTTTGGAATATGCCATTAGTAAAGTTCAGGAAAACAAGGTAGGCCTAGAATTAAATGGCAATCACCTGATGTTAGCTTATGTAGATGATGTTTGTCTGTTGGGTGGTGATTAAACACAATTGAGAGAAATGCAGAAAGTCTTTTCGATGCCTGCAGGAATGTGGGATTGGAAATTAATACAGAAAAAACTAAGTATATTGTCTTGAAAGTCAAAGTAAAGTGGTACAAAATATTAGAATAGCTGGTAAATCTTTCGAACAAGTGGAGAAATTCAAAAATCTGGGAGCAATAATTACAGATATAAATAATATTAAGGTAGAAGTTAAGTATTGACTAAAATCAGGAAATGCTTATTTTTATGCAGTTCAGAAACTCGTATTTTTTCATCTTCTGTCCAGAAATGTGAAAATAAAAATTTATAAGACTATTATCCTGCCAGCTGTAATATATGGATGTGGGACATGATCGCTTACTCTTTGGGAAGAACATAATCTGAGAGTGTTCGAAAACAGGGCTTAGGAAAATATTTGGGCCTAAGAGAGATGAAAATGGGGACTGGAGAAAACTGCATAACAAAGAGCATCATAACTTGTACTCTTCACTGGATATAATAAGGATAATTAAATCACGTAGGATGAAATAGGCTAGACATGTTGCACGCATGGGAGAGGAAAGACATATCTCAAAAATATTGACTGGGAGACCCGAAGGGAAAAGAACACTGAGAAGACCTAAACATAGGTTGAGGACAATATTAGGATAGATTTAAGAGAAGTGGGATTTGTGAGGGATGGTTGGATGGAGTTTGCTCAGAATAGGGTTGAATGACAAGCTCAAGTAAGCATGGCAATGAAACTTTGGGTTCCATAAAATAGATAATATTCCTTTAGCTTGCTGAGGAATTTTCTATTGCCACTAAGTAAGTAAGTCAGTTTGGTATGTTGTGAGATTGTATAGTGGACAGGAAATATCTGTCGGTCCATCAGTGTATCTGTACGTGCGATAAATCAAATACGCTTCATCGAATTTTTATGAAATTTGGTATACACATTTATAACGTCCATGGGACGAAGATATTGATTTTTTACCAATTCCGTTGACTGGTACTAGAGTAATAACCAATCACGGGCCTAATTTGTAAAAATATTACACACAATTCATAAAATGTAATTCAGTTCTCATGACAGTATTCTTTGCCGTGTTCATATACTGCTTTGGAAGTTGCAATACACTGGGCTTGGATGAATAACACTGCCAGATATTCCTTCACATATGCTTATAAAACTTTAGACCTTTGTTTTTCTGTAAGCCCTGCTTAATGGTTCGGTCTGGAGTTTAACTCAGAGATTGGTTACAAAAATAACTTATTTTCTGCATATCTTAATTTACAATATTGTCAATGATTAAACAAAAGCATGACATATAAAGTAAAGAATACAAGACTTAATCTAGGAGTTTTGAATATAAAATATAAGTTTTCGGATATTGGCCTATTAACTCCATCTGTCACTTGGTTACATCAGTTTACATGATTTTTTTTACTTTACGTGTTTCTGGCAGCACTTCAACAGGTGCAGGCACAGTTATATTGTTGGTTTGAACATTGCATATGGCATTTTTCTGATGCTAGTGTGTTTTTGTGTATGGTTTTATGTTATGGGGTGAGTGATGTGCAATTATTTAAATTACAATGAATCTTACATAATTCTGTAATTGCATTGGAATTTTAAACTGAAATTTACGAAATGTAGAAAAATATATCCCTCGCAAGCAATACAATTTAATTTCATGAATCGGGGAAATTTTTTTGGCGAGAAGAGGAAATGCCCCCCTTCACCCCATTAATTCGAACCCTGCCTATCACACTGTTTGCTACACAAGATCACTCTCACTTATGTTCTGATAATGATAACTCTTGTTTTCACATAATCTGTGATGAAAACTGTGCACTGAAATATTAGAGTGCAGAAAAACCTGGAACTTTTAATGAAATGTCATTGCATGATGAAAAAATTGGGGTATGGTCCACAATAAGTGCTTACCGAATAATAGGCCCTATATTTTATGAAGGCCCAGTAAATGTACAGAGATACAGTATAACGTAATCATCCCATTTTCAATGAATTATCGGACAATGAATGTAAAGTTGCATTTTTCCAACAAGACTCTACTACAGCACATATTGCAGATCTCTCGTTAGAGTTAATTGAAGAAGTGTTTGAAGATAGGGTAAGCATTAAGGGGTTATGGCCAGCAAGATCTCCAGATTTTACTGTATGTGATTTTATTTTTGGGTGAATAACCCTCATACAATTGAACAACTGAAAGAGAACTTAAGAAGAGAAATTGCAGCAATTTCACAAGAAGAATTAATGCATGTGAATGCAAATTTTCTTATAAGATGTTGGGAATGTGTGGTGGTTGACGGAGATCATTTTCAACATTATCTATGACAAAGGTAGGTGATTATTCTAACTGTAGGCCTAATTCAGAAATCCATGCACTTGAATTGAGGGGTTATGTACAAGAGCCTTTAACAGCCGACAACTTGCTTCCAGGCCGCCTCGTTTAAAGTTTAAAAGTGATTAATATTAATTTTCATCACTACAAAATTTATAAAATCCAATAATTAATTTCTATTCTGTTGGCCGCGGTGGTCTAGAGGTAGCGTGCCCGCCTCTAGATCCGCAGGGCGCGGGATCAAACCCGGCCGCGGTCGATGGATTTTTCAGGACGTAAAAATCCTGGGCATGGAGTCCTCCGGGAGGGACTTTAAGCTGGGGGTCCCGTGTCGTAGTTTTACGGCACGTAAAAGAACTCCAAACCTAAATTAGAGCCTCTGGACAAAATTTCTCGGCCCTTTCACGTCCAAGAAATACTTAGTTTCCAGAGGGGGGTTGCGAGGCGATGGGCTTACCACCTGTCCCTCTACCCTCTCTCGGAAAATAAGCATATCAAAATTAGTATAGGTAATGAAACCTCCATTGGAGGCCCCTTCGCCCCACCTGGGGATCATAGGGTACCAGATACAGATACAGAATTTCTATTCTGTCTTTAACTACGCTATCTTAAGCTCTTAGCCAGCAATTCAATAATTGTATCTGGGGTTTATCCCAGTTTACTTTCCCTATTCTAAACTATTGTATGTTATTATTTAAAACAAACTCAATATATTTAATTTTAAATTAATTTCTTTCTGGAATAATCCTACATTTCTTATTTGAAATATTCTTTTACCTCAGATAAACCCAAATTTACTCTAACTAACTCTGTGGCACTACATCCTTATGGAGTTTGGCCTATTGTACCTCCGCCGCTGCATACCGTTGCTACAGGCAGGATGGAGTATGCCAATTCCCACAGCCATTATTGATAGCTTTTGTAACTGGAGCTGCTACTTCTTTATCAAGTGGCTACTTAGTTGGTATCATGAGGCTGACTGCACCCTGTTCCAGACGTATCTCAGAAAAATCAAAGCCAGACCTGTAGATCTTTAGTCAGCACTAAAGCACACAGGTAGTCCTAATCTAATTTATATTTTATTAATATGAGTTGATTAACACACTTGAACTTCACTTACCAATCATTTGGTAGGATGCGTTTCATAGGACATTCACATGTATCATCAACTACATGTCAACTGCAGGCCCTTCAGTGCTTCGAAGATCCCGCAGTTGACATGTAGTTGATGATACAGGCACATGGCCTGTGAAACAAGTCCTACCAAATCATTGGTAAGTGAAGTTCAAGTGTGTCAATCAACTCATATTAATAAAATACGGTATTAATTCACTTCACTGTGTTAAGTTCCAAACCACTTATAATTTTTATAATAGTCCAAACTTATTCTACTTCTAAATTGCCCTAGATTTTTATTTTGTATGGTTGTAGGGAATTAATGGTTGTAGTAGGCCTATTAATTACTTGGAAACACACTTTCATTCTCTGAACACGCGTGCACACTTGACGGTAGCCATTTTGAAATAGACAAACTAGTGTTGTGTACACATAATAGCCTATATGTAGGCCTAATATTTTTATATTCACCAGTCATGTAAATTTCATACAAACCATTTTGTCACCTAAGTCTTGGCCTAATTTTAAAAACAAGTAATGGGATATAATATGATACAGAGGTACAGTCTTGAAAATGTTATTGAAGATTATGTGGATAAAAAATTTTGCCTACCTCTCATTCCACCTTGACACATTGGCAATGGGCCTCATTGATTTATGTATCACCATGATTTTTGTGTTGATGCAAAGGGTTCCTTTCTCATGTGTTAGCTTTTATAATTTAGGTAATAAATTTTGAAACATGGTCATTTATCACTGATGGAAAATTGGTACTTGTCCTTGGATTCTTTACGCTCCTGACGTCCTTTTATTGTTATACTTTTTGTTCAAAACATTGACAACAGACGGCCTATTCAACTCCTAACTCTGGTTTTGTTTTGGTTTTGACTAAGGACCTGCCTTTCGAAATGACAAAAGTACTAATGTAGAAATTGTAGTAGGCCTACATAATGCTATATTGTTATATGCAGAGCATTTTGTAGGGGTTCTTAACAATACTGAATATAATAAATATGTGAAGGCTATCTTATTAAATGGAGTAAAACCTGTTGCATTTCTGAAGCTAAATTGTGATCTATTCAATGCGTATAAATTTCACAACCTGACACTAAACTCCATATAGGCTACTGTTATGTCGTATGTTGAAGGTGGTGCATGTGTTATTTGTAAGGATTCTACAATTTTGCATTGTCTACCTATGTTCGACAGCATTCAATAGCAATTGAATAATTTACGTACTTATGCCCGCACCCAAAAGAATATAATGTGTTCTTGATCATCGACTCCCTCATTTAGTAGGCCTACACCCAGCTTTGGAGCCAGGCCTGGGCATATAAAATGAATCTTTTGACTAGCGAGAGAGGAGGTGAGGAACCCCTTGGTTGCTTTGACAACTGAACCTTCATAATGTTTTCTCTTTCTGTTCAAACCAGTGTTTTCAACATAAAGCTGGTCTCTTCACTTCCTGCTGGCACACAGTTTTACAGTTTAACAGATGTAGGGACAGTTATAGCATTGTTTTGAATATTGCATGTGGAATTTTTCTGATGCAAGTGTGTATGTATGGTAGTATGTTACAGGGTGTGTGATGTGCAATTATTTGAATTACATGATTTAGTGTGTACTTTACTCCTGATATCTTTTCTCTTTAGAAAGCCTATGACAAACTTGATGTGTATAACATAAGCAGACCAACTCCAGTGCTTTGTCTGGAGAAGTAACACAGGTTTTAATTATGTCTCCTCTGATATGGTCTCACACAATGGGATTTGATCTCATAAAAGTTTTGCTAGATTACTGGTATCTTCAATACCACTAGAGCCACTTATTTTTGGTGAGTATTTTTAAAAAATTTTGTAAATTTGTTGATATTTTTTCGGTCACTTTGATATTTTTGCTCCTTTAGTTTAATGTTGTATATTATTTCACTATTTTTGTTGCAATGTTTTAAGAAAAAGTTTCAGTAAACATTAATTGTAATTGATTCAGCTTGGCTTCATTTGAAGAATGCAAAATAACTCTTGTTTTAAGCATCATTATATCCTGAAATATATCGCAAAATCAATTTTTTTTAATCACATTTCCCCTTTTGTAAACAAATTTCAGTTGTTCCATCTAGGGTTGCCATCTTCAAATTTCTTCTAATATAATTCACATAATTTAGATGATTATTTTTCTGAAAGATGAATCATTTCTGCACTTTTAGCCAAATTTGTAACTTATCGGCAAAAGATTTGCATTTTGTAATTTGCAAATAACACATGCCTAACACATCACTAACACGAGTTGTGTATTTTAATAATAGAGTAACACTATTCACAATGAGCACTGGTTTATAAGATCACTTATTGAGCACAATCTGGCAGGGCAGTTTGTCCTAGGATATTTTTCACATTGGTTACCACATAATTTGCACTTGCAGTCATCTTCAAGATCATGATACCTCTGCTTTATACAAATCTTGAAGTGATTTGCAAACCCATTACTATGCATCTCAGTTGATAGTTTGATTCTGTCCATTCACTATTGACCATAGTGTCACTCCGGTAGAAGTCTTCATGTATCTTGGTCCTCTTCCTTTTAAGTTCTACCAACAACCACTTGTAACTTTCAGTATAAGACAGCTGTAGCTTCAGTCTTAGGTCCTCCACAAAGTATGTCTTCCTTGGTTACTCCAGCAATAAGAACAACAAAAGGGAAAATGTGATTCGACAGGGAATTTCTACGAAAAGAGACACCAGGTTCTGCAAGTGAAATATATCGAGCCAGATGGGAAAAAAGCAAGATAAGTTTCACTATTGATCATAGTGGTAGTCCAGTAGAAGTCTTCATGTATCTCGGTCCTCTTCCTTTTCAGTTCTACCATCAACCATTTGTAACTCTCAGTCAATGGCAGCTGTGGCTTTAGTCTTAAGCCCTCCACATAGTATGTCTCCCTTGGCTACTACAGCAATTAAGGATGAAGAAAGGGAAGCTATGATTCAACAGGGAATTTCTATGAGAAGAGACATTAGGTTCTGCAAGTGCTATATCGAGCCAGATGGAAGAAAAGCATGATAAGCTTGATGACATATCATATTAAAAGAAAGGAGTACAAAGAACTCTTGAATTTGAAAAGTTGTGAGTTTTGTATAAAAGATACCGTAGTTGGCGAGTCAAATATCCCAGAACTACACCTGAGGAGGCACAGTTTAATCTCTACCGTCTATTTGCAAGCAGGCGCGGTTCTACCTATAGGTCACAGGGTCACGTGCCCCCCCATCCCCATCTATTTTGAATATAAACTGTACTGCATTTATAGCAACGAATAAAATAACTTAACATCCATCTATTTCAAACTTCGCGCGTTTGCTTTCCTGGTAAAGTTTGGCAACATAGCATGGGTCAAATTTCCGTCGTGCCCAGCTATCTCTCATCCCTTTAACATTTTCTTTTTCTAAAGCTGACGGAATGCAGGGAGGGGTTGTGGCTAGTTTAAGTTGCACAGGGTCACAGTAATTTTGTGACTTCACACAAATCAGCGCTGTCTGCACTCTGAAGTCCTCCGCCAGATGGAGTGGTATGCATTATTATTACTCTGTAGTTGAGAACATATTTACGTGTCGAGAGAGACAGAATACTGTATAGCCAACTCTCTTACTCCCCCTAGGGTATCAGAATACAATAACATCTTACCCGTAAAACCTGTCCACTTGGGAAAGGGCGAATGCAAAAATGCTGTTTTCCTACCCTCTTCCGCAACTCAAATAAGCTAAAGCCGGAAGTTTTTTTCTTGTTGAGTGTTAGTGCGTGCTTCTGACTTTTCCTTAGTTAGTAAAGTATTTTTTACATAGTGATAGTTAAATGAATGAGATAAGATACAAAATAAAATTCTAAATTTCGAGGACCGGTTATTAGCCAAATAATTAGGCCGGCCTAGACCAGAGCTAATAAAGACAAAAACAGAGTGTACAAGAGGAATTTCAATAAAATGTTTATGAAAAGTGCGAGTGGATGTGCGGGTGTCTGACAACTAATGCACTATTTTGTTTTCCGTGTATTCTATTCGGTGGAGAAGATGCATGGACTAAAACTGGTAAATATTTACCCGATAGATGTAAGCACAGTTTGTCAAAACGCCATTTAGTCAATGAAATGAGTCTCGCTGTCTTAGGGAAGGCTGATATCAGGGTGCAACTTGATGTTGGGTATAGAACATGTGTCTGTAAGCATAATGATCTTGTTGACAAAAACAGATATATTTTGTCACGCATTCTTGATGCCATTAAATTTTGCGGGGAATTTAAATTGGCCTTGCGTGGGCTTAATGAGATAGAGAGTTCTGATAACCCAAGTGTTTTCAAAGGTCTCATTAACTACACCGCGACACTTGACAATGTCCTTAAGAATAGTATTGTTATACAAAAAATGAAACAGAAAGGTAAGTTTTAGTTTAAGTGTAAGTTCTGTTGTCCTCTAACATCTATGGCTTATATTTGTATGTGACCCACCCCTATGGAACCTCACGAGCCGCCACTGTTTGCAAGTATCTTTTGGGAAGAAACCTAGAGACACCATTGTACTTAAAGATTTTGAGAAACCTTATGATAGTAAAGAAATCCAAGTTATGAGGAACACAAAAGCAAATGGTGGCATGCTGATATGATCCAAGAACAACAATCTTCAAAATTGAAAGTGAGAACTGTTAAGATTTCTGAAACATCCAAATTCCTGCAGAATATTTTTTTGGCTACTACAACATTTCACGGCAAGATGGTGTTGTTATATAAGGAAAACAAGACAGCTGGGATTGAAGGGGAGAACTGATGAAAACTGACAAACTAAATTGCATGTAAATGCGAGCTGAATTCATAGCATACTGAATCAGTTAATGTTTAAAGATGACAAATCATTGTTGCTGCTGATAATGAAGATGTGAAAAACAGCAACAGGAATATGAAGAGTGGTACTGGGCAGTTGAGAAAGATGGGCCCAAAGCCAGCTGTGAACAAATATCTTGGGCCTAGTTTAAATAGGAAACCTAATTGTGCAAAACTGCAGACTGGGAATAGTGTAAGGTGTGTGATAATGAAAATGGAGAAAGATAATAGGCACTAGAGGAGAGTAGGATAACACAGATGATACCAGACCAATCAAAATAAAGCACCAGCTAATCAGCCATTCAGGCACAAGCTGTATGGTCAGCCAGTTGCTATAAACATCAGTTACATCAGTGGTCAACAAGGCCTCTACGATCGCCCGAGACCTTGCTGCTGATGATACCTGATGTAGATGCAGGCTAAGTAATTTAATTTAATTTTCTTTAAATGTGGAGATAATGAAGCATTGCTATACCAGACTGCCTATGTTAGTATTGCTACTATCTAGATCAAACTACTCAACTACTGCTACTACAAGTACCGGCACCAATAAACTACTCAATTAAAGACTATTCTACTCAAACTAACTACCACTACAAGATTTAACTACTGTAAGTACTACCAGCAGTGGTAACAATGCTTCATTCTGTGAAAACAATACTTTGGAACTGATTGGCCTGGGAATTCTGCTTTCTTTGGGAGTGATACTTTAAACTGTGATACTGTTTTTGTTATGTCACCAGCTCCATTGTGCTGTGAGAGGAAGTTTGATGGATGTGAATTAGTAGGCCTATAACATTTATTGCATCACAGGATATATTATCTGGGAAAGAGTATGATTATGAAGTTCTAATGTTCAATACTGTAATGAAACAAACAAGGATAGCAGGAGGTGCACAGTCTCGCTGATATACCGTAGAGCAATAGTGGACAGCATGATTACATTAGGATAAGTTACACAAGTGTATTAAGAGGAAAACAGAAAAAGAATGTTTCCAAGTGATTCAAAATATTATTTGAAGAGGGACATTCCATAACTAACTTTTCTGTGCAACTTAAAATCCTAATAGAGGCCTAATTTTTTTTATTTTAAAATGTCTGTAAGTTTGGGTTGATTGCCTGGTCAAAATTATGTAGAACTTCATGATGTTATAATAAGAGAAAATAACCATCTAAATACAGGTAGCTTGTACATGTAAGACTTTACCAGCACTGTTACTGCTGCAATTGATGCAAGCTCTGGAAGTGGTGGATACGTTCACAAGAGTTGGAAATATAGCAGTATGCATACCTAATGGGCAGACAATCTTGGAAATATGTAAAGCTAGGACTTTGATTGATGTCTTCTTACAAACCATTTGTGAGGCTCTACTTGAACCTCGAGCGATAATTGGCTTTTAACAGCAACTTTTATTAAATTTGCAGCATTAAAAATTCTAATATTCGCTAGAATGTTTGGATATATGAAACAGAATGGCAATCAGAAGAAAGGGCAGATCAAAGAGGACCCAAAAACCTGCTGAAGTTCAACATCTAGGGAATATGAGAGGTGTGGGAGCCCCAAAGAAGATAAGCAGTGGAGGCAAATTCAACAGCCAGCACACTCAATGGCCCCATAGCCTCAACTAGTAGGGCAACATTGATTTGTACAAGCGTGAAAGTGACCAACGAAGATGATCAAGTACATCCAGAGGAGGATCTCAGCACTGTGGAGGATCAAGAGCCTGCCAGAGACCTGGAGTGCAGGAATGATGGAGAGAGTGTATCAGAATTTGTCACTTGCTCCAAAGCATCCTATATAATAAATTTTCAACCATAATCATCTTATTATAAGCCTTTTCAAATGATTTCCCACATTTTGTTTCTTTTCTATGACTACCAAAACTGTTATGGAGGAAATCTGCACGAGTTCATTTTTAATTTAAAGAGTAAATTAAAATCCTGCAAAGGATCAAAGAAATTGGAGCTTGTCATATTTTCATAAAAAGCTCATGAGCCCATGTAACATTTTTTTGTAAAATAAAACGTTTGATTTCAGTATTAAGGGAGATAGGCAGGTGATATGTACATGAATGTTATTAAGTTTTTTAAAATAATAATAATGATAAATGCACACAACATTTGGTTTTACTAGTCTTCAGCAGAAAAGCTAGCCCGGGATGATCTTCTGTTTCTGCAGATTTCTGAATGATACCGGTCACGCTTGTCCAATACTGTAGGCCTACACACACACAATCTTTCCTTAGCTTGTGATATGATTTGTTTATGCACAACTTGTAGTTACATATTGCAGTTAATATCTAGCATTATAAGATTTTACATTTTGGTAATAATTTAATAAACAATGACACTAAACCTAATACCGTAATCATCCCATGTGTTGCTTATCTTGTGACCATTGCATCTCATAGTTTGCTTCTTTTCAATTGTCTGCCATTTAAGCATCCGTTGTGAAGAAATCGAGCCAGATCTCCAACTCTTTCCATTTCTGGTCTGTTAGAGCTACATCCATCAATGGTGTCCAAGGAAGTAGATATTGGCATCATAGATCACTGATGTGGAAAGTTTCCTTGCCCATAGCATACCCTATCCAGTGCCGAATTTATACTTTTCATAAGCACAGGCCATTTTATTTGCACCGCCCCTTCCTCCTTCCTAAAAGTTCCCACCTATCATAATCACTCATTTGTAGGCCTTTATTAGGTAATGCCCCTAGGCCACGGCCTATACAGCCTATTGACAAATCCAGGACTGACTGTCCCTGATGGAGAGTACCTTGACACGCATATTAGCCTACTCTCTCAGGCATCTTGTCTTGAGTTGTTTTTTGTCATCTTGTGCCAGATGAGCTCGAGGCCATAGGTTGCAAAAGGAAGGACCCTCACTTGGAAGTGCTTCAGCACCAACTTGACTTATATTCTGCTTATATTCTTGATGTCGCAAAAATTCTGGATGGCGGCTTCCACCATGTCCTTTACATGGATCTTGATTGATACACCAATCACCTGCAATGTCTCTCCCAGATATCTGAAGGGATTCGTAGTTTTCAGCATCTCTTCATTGTACCTTATGGTTGGCTTTAGATAGTTTTCTATCTTTCCAGAACACCATTGTCTATGTTTATTTGCATCTCATTTATTTCTGCCCAAGATGTCAACTTGTCTATGGCTTTCTGAGGTCTAGTTGAGGTCTACCCTGTTATGAGAATATTATATTCTCATGAAGTGTCCAACAGAGACAGCAATCTGTGGTTCATAAATGTATTCATCTTCATCTATCCTGTTGCTTGTGGCTAAGGCCATGTTGTCTGCTTGTACGTACAGAACTACACAAGTAGCTGCTACTTGTATTGCTGTCATTATACCCTGACTTAGCAAACAGAAGAGAGTCAGACCTAAGGGATCTTCTTGTAGTACACTGTTCAGTTGACTGATCCGTCTGGACTTAGATTTCCTGTTCGAAATTTGGACGTAGTTTTTGGATAGTCAGTGAACATCACCAGAACTTTATCATGCGGTTTTTGAAGTTTGGATTGTATGTTTTCTAGGAGGTCTTCTACTGCCATTGATGAGTATTCTGCTCTCTTGAATCACCAGTCATCTGACAGTCTTTGTTCTAGCACATACCTGAGCAACCGAGGGGAAACGTTTTATTCCCCCATCCTGCTGTGATGTATGAAACCTGTTCTTCATGTTCAGTGTCACATCGAAACTGCTTTATGCTGACGTCAAGGGCGACTGTAGTGGGAGAAATTCCCCTACCACACAGCGACACAATGTGTCACAGATGCGCACCCATGTTCTAGCATCTCAGACATTCTTGTGTTTACGATTTTGATTTATGTATATATATACACACACATACAAACCATTCGTCTTCCATTATTAAAATATCTTAAATATTATGCGTGTATCATCATTGTAACCGATTTTGGGGAAGAATTACGATTGAAGTGCAGTTTGAGGGCATAATTTAGCTGTTTAAAGTTACCGCTTTTATTTCTGAGGGTAATTTTGTGGGAAATTTGGCAAGGCAGCCCTGATTCTCACTCTTGAATCTGATTGGCAATCACTGTCAAAGTGTCAACTGTCAATGGCAGTTAAGGAGTTAACTATAAACAAAGAGAAACGTGTGTGTTGTTGGTGAAATGTAAGTTAGTTTAATTATTTAAGTAAATTAGCAATGTTTAGCGTGAAATAAATCATCACCACTAACTAAATGCTCAAAAGACATTCATTGAATGTAACTAGTGATTCTGCCGGCTACGGTAATTACAATAAATGCTGTATCTGTATTCTATATAACAATTAAAGCATTATAAATGTGTATATACACAAATACGTGTTGTTCCTAAAAAAAAATACAATATGTAATTGGCCTACATTTAATGTGAATGTTTTGAAAGTATACAAACTAACATTTTGCATAAGCGTTGCAATAGTGGTTCGTGTAATTGTATATTTGTAAGAATGTATTTTGATTAATGTAATTAAGTTTGTAAGATTATAAATAATTATAGCTTAGGTTGTTGAATATATGTATTTACGTAAATAGCTAATGTGACCGATTGCAGTTGGTACTGCCTAAAGTTCGGCGAAAGATAAGAGTAGGTCGCCCCTTATGCTCCGAACAGTGCATTGCTACGGCGACCACACGCCTGTTATCTCGGCACTCCCGACCGTTCCTTCTCTCCAAACTCCTGATCGTACCAAATACCAGCTACCAACCCTTGCACCAAAATGACAACCTGCTAGCTCACTCGGCACTCCCGATCAGACCACAATCACCTCTGCATATAGTCTAAATAATGCATAACACATCCACATAGTTAAGTGCGCGAAGCGGAGGCAGTAGCTGAAGCGAAGTGCCCTTGCATTTTCGAATAATGTACGATACACTGTTTGTAGGTTTCGAAAATGTGGCATATTATATCTTCCAGAAGTTAGTCAGCCTGTCACCTTTTGTTTAGCGGTATGATATCACACCACCAACGTCCAATCACGAGTTTCTATGTAATATGAGGACAGAAGAATTCGCTAGATCGTGGTATAAAAGAAATTGCATCGCGAGGGCGTGGTGGGTGGGAACATTCATCCAAGGTGCGACTTACATTAATTTTTTTCCTCAAGTTCTTATAAACCATATGAAATATGCAGGTTTCGACGAATCTTTGTAATAAAATAACTTAGAACTAGGTAATCCTGTACTTCGCTGGGTCCGAGACATATATTCCGTTAGGTTAAGAATGTTGATGTTATATTAGGTACGGCAGTTAGCATTGCCAACATATGCGGGTCCTACAATAACCTAATTATCGCGGTGTATTACGACGATTGGGAGGAATTATTAACAATTTCCAGTAGGCTTTAAAATCTCTGCATTACTTCCTTGTTCTTTCTTATATTTTAGGCCTATATGGTTCTTATGTGGATTCTTAAAATAAGGGCGAAATGAAAGAATCTGCTGCACCTTGGCCCTCACTCCACTTCCACTGCATGGTGCCATAGTGACGGCCCGCCTCCATTACCTTCTCCTAGCCGTGCCTTCACTTCTCCTGGCCTTCAGCCTTTCCCCTCGCAAGCTGCTCAGTGCTGGTAATGCAGCTCACTGTTGCCCCATGTTATACTGCACCGTGCGCTATTAATTGTACCAATATTAAAAATGACCCTTCTACCATATCAAAATTACAATCTTTGGCGTTACTCAGGATGATCCTTGCACCAAAACGGCAATTTCTTATGTATTAAAGCTCTCTAAACTTAAATAGATGAATTTTCTCTTCACCGCTCAGCAATCACTTGTGGGGAAATGGTTAAGGCTGCTAGCTATGTGCTAGTGGTCCCAGGTTCGTGTTCCGATCGATGTGTAAAACTTACAGTGAGAGAAAGGGAGGAAGAAGCAGAAATAAATTATTTCGTTTTTTCCCCTTTTGCGCAATAGATGGCGTTGCTAGTTCAAATGTTCCTGCTAGATGCCTCACTATTTATAGTTATAGTGAGAAGGAGTGGGGAGCTAGGTTGCAGCAGATTCTTATGTTTTCCCCCAAAAAGTTTAGCAGGGTTGTACGAAACCTTTTAGGTTGTCAGTGTTTGGCCTAACACCATTTAAAACATTAGCCTATATGGGCAGTCATAGTCTTCCATTTTTGCCTATGGACCTGTCGTAATTTAATTTAGATCTACAGTAGGCCTACCTTAATGTAATTGTCATCACTTTGATCCATAAGACCACATCACTGCAAAGGACTAATACAATCAGAGTAGGTCTATACCTACAATCAAGCTGCCGCCCCCACAGACATACAAAAGGCCTACATTTACTTGCAGGATTCAGATCGATCTGAGTCCGATCCCTGTATTGAGATCGTCACATAAATGCAGAATGAATTTTCGATCCAATCCTCTGCAAACGGAGGAATGGATTGGATTAAAATCCTATTTAATTCCATGTAGCCTAAACGCTAGCAAACTGAATTCTGGTGTGCATGTGTACACTCGCAGTCATTTGTTCTGTCAGCTGATCGTCAATTGAATAAAAAACACTCACTCACACTATAATATTAGTAGTGTTATGTTACTCCTTTATGCCATAATTTGTTTAAATGGTGACTGGAAATTATTAATGGAACACACACTTTTTAGTACTTGTAACTATGGAATAAACACGGCAATTGTTTAAACAGGTTAGCCATACATAACCAAGTTATCCAATGGTACAACAAATCTCAATACACTCCTAGAACTTTCTGTATAAACAGGGAACTTAATGAGTTGGGATTTCAATCCTGATGTAAACACGGTAAATTCATGGTTTGGATTTGCAATATGTTTACCTAAGTTATTTTGTTTCTCTAATTTTAAAAATCCCACTCTCAAATGCATGCATATGGTTCTCCAGGGAGGAAGTCCCTGCCCAGAATTTATTCATTGCTACTTTTTCAAGGGCGTTGTATTCAGGCAAAACAGAATTGCATTATGTGCAACAACTTTGTAGTTTTAACTTTTAACAAGTGCATGCAGTTTTTTTAAGTTTAACAAGTTCAACAATGTGTGGTAATTCTATTCAATGTCATTTCATTTCATTAAGTTAAAAATTTAGAAGAAATGTGAAATTAGGTGATGTAGAGTCTACATCTGTGTTAGATACAAAGCAGTCTGCAACAAGCCATCAAAAAAACATTATATGGGGCGCTTTAATTGTGTCGTATATAACAAATTTGAGTGGTTGGCCGGCTACCTTATTAAAAACATGTTATTTTGTTGTCCATATAATTTGTTTGGTAGGGGCTATATCTGTACTCAGAAAGGCATAACCAATCTTAGGAATCTAATTGAAAATATTATACCCTTCGGTGCTAGAAAACACCCCTTATCCACCAAATCTAAACGTTTAGCACTATGTTGCCAATTTGCAGAACAGGTGCATCTTACACCCTCCACACCCTCGTATTCCAGTACCGTACAATAAAACAGGTTTGATGCTCATGTCATAATATTCCGAAAGAAGGTTTTCACATAAAAGAGAGCTGCTGCGAATCTTAAAATTATCAGTCTCTTGTCAGAAATCTTGGTGGTTTTTAGTGATTTTGTTAGAAACGAATTTTCATCAGCATTGATAGTTTTTCGTTTGCTTTTACTGTTTATTATTTTACTATTATTAAGCTTATATCTTTTTATACTTTGTTACTTGCCATATGTTTTATGAATTTATAAAAAATTTATTTACAAGTAGCCTATATATTTTGGTATTGACTTGATGGCGGATATTGTTGAATGTTCTCCTATCTTTCTACACCAATCAAAAAGGAAGTGGAAATACCAACATGAAGAACAATATTGTTCAATATTAATGGCTTCAATATCGATATCTACAACTACATTACCCCAAGAAGGGCTGTAGGCCTACATGAAGTTTCGCATTTAGTAAGTAAGTTAGAACTATTGTAGGCTCTATTTATTTTTTATTTTGACTTTGCTTTTGTATGTTTAATGACATGAGATCGGAATTTATTTTAATGCAACAGGTTGATAATTTTATTCAATATACCGGTAATATTTTCTTATGATATCGCATGTTTCCCACTCTATTTATTTTTTCATGTTGATGCTGTTTAATAATAATAATAATAATAATGTAATTACAGCCAGAATAATCAATTACAAGGCATTGTCGAGTGATATAAAAGAGTACATTTAAAAGGTCAGATCATGCACTCCTGATATAAAAATGTCATTAACAGAGTAAAAAGCCTTGTTTAACAACCAAGTCTTTAAAATTCTCTTAAAACATTTGGTAGGTATATGTTTAGCAGAAGGCGGCAACATATTAAACATACTGATCCCTTTAGATTCCCAGCTATTAAAAGCCTTTGACGTGCGAAGTTGATTGGTCTGAAGAGCACCACAATTTCTTGTATTATAAGAATGAATTTCCGATCGTACAGCATAATCATTTATTCTTTCCTTAATAGAAACCAATGACGATAAAATATAAATACACGGAAAAGTTAATATCTGAGAATCAATAAAAAGCTGTTTACAATGATCAAAAGTGGATTTCCCATTTAAAATTCTGATAGCTTTCTTCTGCAATATAAATACCTTTTCAGCATGAGAGGAGTTTCCCCAAATATGAGTTCCATATGATAAATGAGAGTGAAATAGACCAAAGTATATCTGTTTAAGAACTTGATTAGAAACTAAGGAAACAAGTCTACGAAGTAGAAAGATTACTCTGGATAATTTGTTACACAACAAAGATATGTGATCGTTCCATGTTAATTTCTTGTCCAAAACAAAACCAAGCAATTTCACTGGGGAATATTCTTTGTCAATATCTCTTAAACTAAAAATAATTTCCTGAGTTTTGTCTTTATTAACTACCATTTCGTTTCTAGTAAACCATGATTCAGCGGACGTTAATATAGCCTATCTACATTCGTTTGCCTAAGTAAAAGAAGATTGGAATTCATGCTTATAAAAGACGTGTCATCAGCATACAAAACTGGAAATGCATCAATATGATTTACAACATCATGAATCATAATAATAAATAGAAGAGGTCCTAATATAGAACCTTGAGGTACTCCGCAGACCAAATCAACAGAATCTGACAACTCACCATTTATAAAAGCACACTGTTTTCTACCAGTAAGATAGGAAGTACATAAATCTAAACAAATTCCACGAATGCCATAAAGATGCAGTTTACCAATTAAAAGTTCATGAGAAACGCAGTCAAAGGCCTTGCTTAAGTCCAACATACTCAGGGAAGCATATAACTTATTTTCAAAACCATTCAAAATATGATTTACTACACACTCAAGAGCAGTCACAGTAGATTTACCCTTCTGGAATCCAAATTGCAAATGCGTAATTATGTTACTTTTTTTTAAAAAAATGACTCAATTGCTCCTTCATAAAATATTCTAAAAGCTTCGAAAAAATGGGTACAAGTGAAATAGGCCTATAATTAGCGATGTTATCTCTACTACCTTCCTTAAACACAGGAATTACTTTACTGAGTTTTAAACACTCGGGGAATATCCCCTTATTATAACGTACATTTATAAGCATAGCCAAAGGAATTGCAATTTCATTAATAGTTTCTTTAAGAATATAGTTAGAAATGTCATATATATCAGTGGATCTAGATGGCTTAAATTTTTTTACAGCATTAATAACATCAACAGGATGAACATTCTTCCAAGAAAACAAACTCTGAAATGGAATATCATTGTCAATAGACTGTACCATACCAGTATTAGTTGTAGATGTACAATTAAGACGATTTTTTAAATCACATACAGAATCAATACAGAAGGAGTTAAAATCATCGGGTGAAAAATTAATATCCGAAGTTGTGTTATTATTGCTACCAGTACAATCCTTTACAATTCGCCATGACGCTTTGCATTTAATGCTAGAATTATTGATGTAGTCATCATTGGATTGTTTTTTTGCATCAAGAAGCGCTACCCTGTATACCCTTTTATAATAACGATACGCATTAAAAGCTGCATCAGAGTTTGTACATTTCCATATAGTGTGAACTGCTCTGACCTTTGTACGAAGATCCTTCAAGAAGGGTGTATGCCAATTAGAACGAGGCTTTTTAAAATCATCTATAATAAATCTGCGATGAGGACAACAATTATCAAGGTTTTGATTGAATATGTTTAAAAATGACGAGAATGCAATATTAGGGTCATCGCACAACATCAAAAAACTCCAGTCAATATTCCTTAGATTAAATCTTAGGCAATTTAAATTATCAAAACGTAAACATCTGGACATACCAGACCTTTTTTGCCTTGTATGAGAAGACCTAGTATTACAGGATATAGACATAAAAATAGATGAATGATCAGACATTAAAATATCCTTAACATATATGTTAAAATGTACATTGCTAATATTAGTTAAAATATTATCAATACAAGAATTTCCACGTGTAGGTAGATTGTTAGTACAATAAACATTATAAGATTTTAATAAGCAGATTAAATCTAACACAATCGGAGAGCGAACATTAATGTCAATATTCCAATCAGTACAAATAATAATTTTATAGTTATATTTTCCCAAGTCTTGTAACATGTTGTCTAAAATACGAATAAAATCATTTAGGTTACCGGAAGGGGAACGATATAATGATATCACCAAAATATTAAGGTCCGTTAATAATACAGCACAAGGTTCGAACTGTTTGTCCTTTGCATAACCACCAAGGTCAATACACCGAAAAGACAATTCTTTCTTAATGAATATACCAGATCCTCCATTCTTAAACGTATCACGACAATATACAGAGGCCAAAGTATAATTGGTGAGGCAATAAAAATCAGCCTCAGCGAGGCTTAACCAATGTTCACAAAGACACAATAAGTGAGGGGTATTATGTCCATTACTGAGGTTAAGGAAAGCTTCCAGACTTTCAACTTTGTTACGAATACACTGAATATTAAGGTGCATTATTGTAATAACTACGTTACCTGAATACGGTTCATCCCCATTGCTTTTAAGCTTACAACCATTTTCAGTGGAAAAGTTGGGGGACTTAATATTACTACAGTCAGTTACTGGCCTATTTTCACGTCCGTTCTTATTCTTGGGTATAAAAAACGTCTAATCCTAGTATTTACAGGCCACAATTCAGGATCCATGACAGATTTCGCATTGTCCTCATGTACACTTATTTTGAAAGAGGAATATTCCTCAGGGTGACGTGAATTCAACTGTTCAACCGTTACTTCTGGATACGATGGTTTCAAGAACTGGATTAAATTCTCACTCTCAACACCTGGTGCAAGCCTATACACATGTAAAGGAACAAATTTAGGCACTCCCTGTAGCATACTATTATTTTCATTAGCTGCCATTCTACCAGCAATAATTACCCTTTGCTTCTTGCGTCTAACTACATCAGTCCATAAAGTATTATCATTGGGTAATTTATCATCAGAGGATTCACTCTGGTCCACCAGCTTATTTTGATCATTCACAATTGCATTTGAAGCACCTTGTTGGAGTTCCGGTAAGTGAGTGTTATTTCCATCAGTCCTAGAGTTACCCACTAAAACAGGTGGCATAGTAGTTTTACGTACCACATGATCCAAAGTTTCAGTTACCTTATACGGCACCTTAACCTTACTTTCCTTCAATACACCAATAGACTGTTCTCTCTGCATGAAGAATGCAACTTGTTTTGTCAATATAACTACTTTTTCCTTCAATTCATTTATAATACAATCTTTTTGTTTTATCACATACTTAAATAGACGAATATCAATTTTATTTTCAGACCCAGCCATATCATTGAGCGCATCATAAAAAGCAACATCATCATCGCCTAGAGCATCTTCAGAGTCATAACACTTAACCGTATCGTTGTCAATATAGGCTATTTCGCAATCAAAATGCAATCAATGATGCCAAGGATAAGCTCTCACTGATGGAAATTTAGCCCGAGTATGCTATCCACCAGCCTACTGTAGGAGTTTTTAGAATTCTACTAATGGTTTACGTGACACAGAACCTCTTTACTCTTCATCCGAAAGGAGGCATATCCTTAAATTTTCTTCGCCTGAGAAAATATTTCATTACATTGACCGAAATGGAAATTGCATCCAAACACCTTGACCACCAAGACTAACTTCAGTGTTTTTCTCTGATGAGTAGCCTATATCTTAATGAAATTTTAACATTTCATTAATTTTATCAGTGTATTAATTTAGCTACCGTATTAAGCTTTCTGCATTATATCCAGCATAATATGATCGTAGTAGGCCTAATACATGTGGAACATGTTAATATTTATATATATATATATATATATATATATATATATATAGGCTATAATGTAATACTGTACGGTAGTTTCCTTAAATATTCTAACATTAATATTTCACTACGCACATGACATACTGTCTAGAAATTAATTAAAACACCCGGTAGCCTACTTATAATTATATAATTACTTGTCCATTTTATTGCGAAGAAAAATAGTTTTAAAATAAGCTTACAGAGAGAGCCAAATGTTCTTGAAAGTTCTATAAACATGAATGAGTGGACTTTTTGTAATACTGTAGGCTATAGACTACCATCAAGAAAATAAGTTAAAACAAATTATTTTTAATAAAGCTATTAGTACAAGAGTGTTTTATACTTATCTTAAGGTTGTAGATGCATCTGAAGATGAAGTCATTTGTCCCACAAGTCTGATCTGCTCCAACATCTGAAACCAAAGTATTTCGTATTTTCAGCATTTTGTTCATGTTCCAAATATTATTGATGTGAGACATGATCGCTTACTCTTTGAGAAAAACAGGGTGTTTAGGAAACTATTTGGGCCTAAGAGAGATGAAAATGGGGACTGGAGAAAAATGCATAACAATGAGCTTCATAATCTGTATTCTTCACTGGATATACAGTGTGTTTCATGTACGAGTTGGTCAATCATGCATGTTTCTGTGTTGCAGCGGCCACAGCTCTAACTTCTGAGCAATCGGGTGAAATATCTACGCAAATACAGCTGCTAACGGTGTAATGATTCAGATTCTCACAATTACAGTTAAAATTACAATGAAAATAACCATGTACCTCATCACAAGAGATGTTGGAAATGTCCTCCTCTTGCATCCACACAACACTGGCACCTTTTCAGGAAATTTTTTTTCATGCTCATAAGTTCAGTTTCCTAGATAGTTATTTCTCTTGTGATATTTACTTTAAGTTCTTCTAATGTACCGTACAGGGATTTGACAATATCACAAGATATATTAATTATCCCAGAAACTGAAATTATGTGCGTTAAAGAAATGTTTTTAAAAAGATGCCAGTATTGTGTGGATGCAGAGGAGGACATTTCTAACATATGTTGTGATAAGGTACTGTCTGGCGGTGAGCGGAAGGCCGAGCTGGTGGCATAGTGAGAGAAAGACATAGACAGTAAATGCAAGCGTATGCTAAGGTAGTGGGGGGACGCTAGCTCGGCCTTCAGCTTGCCGCCAGACAGTACATTGTTAATTTCTTGCAATTTTAACAGTAATTGTGAGAACCTGAATCATTACACCATTAGCGGCTTTATTTGCGTAGATATTTCACTTGATTGCTCTGGAGTTAGAGCTGTAGCTGCCGCTATGCAGAAACCCACATGATTGGCCAACTCGTACGTGAAACACACTGTAGTAAGGGTAATTAAGCCACAGAGGAAGAAATGAGCTGGACATGTTGCACGCATAGGGAAGGAAAGACATATCTAAAAAATATTCACTGGGAGACCCGAAGGAAATAGACCACTTGAAGACCTAGACATATGTAGGAGGACAATATTAGGATAAGCCAAAACAGATAGTAATCCCACTCTTAATTAATGAAAATAACTATCTAAGACACTTTATTTCCTAGTATTCATTATGTCTGCCTCTGGCCAGAAGTGAATGATCACTTAGAGCGCATGGCCAAATCTCAGTGACGTATATATGCCCCTCTTTGCAGCCAATTATAGGGTTACACATTATAAAGCATGGTGCTTAGACCTGCCAGATTCAAATTGACCTCATTTGCATGTAAAATTCTGAAAACTAATGGTAAATCATTAAATTTACTCTGATTCTAGCTCTTTATAACACACAACTTTCTCTTTATTGCCTAAGGTAGATAAGTGTGTTTCAAAAGCTGGAATCAGATGTGAGAAAAAAAGGAAATCTTTCCTAGGGTAGAGAAAATAGCAAAACACATGCATGAGATTGAAAAAGTCATGTTAGTGTTTTGGAATACAAAACAAACAAACAACAAAAAAAGTGAATAATTAAAAACAACATTCCTCTCTTTACTGTGGTGTCAAGCGATACTACCTTCAGATAGTAGAACAAGAAACTTAAAACTGTAGTGACACTTAGTGTGACAATGTTTACGTTGAGTGAACACGAACTTAGGCCTTAGGCCTAGTTACTTACTCATTGGCAATAAACAATTCCTAAGCAAGCTACAGGAACATGGAGGTTCATTGCCATGCTTACCTGAGTCTGCCATTCAACCCTATTCTTTGCTAACTCCTTCCAACCATCCCTCGCAAATCCTACTTCCCTTAAATCTATTCTAATATTGTCTTCCCACCTAAGTCTAGGTCTTCTAAGTGATCTTGTCTCTTTGGGTCTCCCAGTAAATATTTTCGATTCATATTAAAGTGATATCATTTCCTATGATAATAAATATTGTTCTTTTTTCATTATAACTTTTGGAAACATTTATTGCAGTGAATTTAGCTTAATTCTTACAGAACTGTAGATTAACTAAAAGATAATTTAATTCAGTAGCTTAGTTTTACTGGAGGCTGCAGGATTTGTGTAGCATTAAAAGTTGTTTATTGGAGGGGAGGGGAAATCATCACAGCCCATTTCAATCACTGGAATGAAAGATTAGGAATACAGTAGAACTTGGTTATAACGACCAGAATCCAAGTGATCAGAATAATTGTGTGATTACAAGCAGGTGTCGCTATAAAAAAACTGAAGGTTAGAATTAAAGAAGAAACAAATAAATGTTACACTACTGCAGGAATTTTTCACACAAGGTGAGATGCCCGAATCCCAAATAGGAAATGCAAGCAGAGAGATGTTAGGGAATTTGTTTTCAGGTGACAGACCTAGTGACACAAATGATGACATCGCAATGGTGACACAGATGTCAGTGTTGTGGCAAATGAAAACAGTGATAAAGAAAATGAGCATGTCCCAATAGCCAAGGTTAGCTCACGCTATACGAAGGAAAATGGTTTGTGCCAATCCCTGCTGACTCTTTGTGCACTATTGTGCCACTTGCCAGCAGGAAGAAAGAAAGCGTAGATTTCCTGTGGCTACTCCCGGGAGGTGCTTGTTTGATCGTCAATGTTACTTAATAATCAAAACGTCATAACTCGATAACCACTTCAGAAACATTTCTTCTTTCTCATGATACACGTGAAAATTTTGGTTTAACTTATGTATAGTTTGTTGCTGCGCAATTGAAATTGCACAACGTAACGCTTCTGTTAGGCGCGGAGTTATCTGAACTGGGCAACGTTGGCTCCCTATCATTTGCTACTCGCACAGGCGGGACCAGTTACAGCTCCACCCAGTTTTCCTTCATATAGTGTGAGCCGTATAGTTTTGGTGGTTCAGAGGGAATGAAAGTATTGTTAGCTGAGCTGTTAGGCAAAATAAAAAAGTGTTAAAAGAGAAGTTAGTGAAGACTTGAATAAACGTTAGCAACTACAAATGAGAAAATCGGACTTAATTTGGAATTTTATCATACAGTAGGTGCTACAACTTCCTTAAAAAATAAAAATACTATTCTGCAATAGAAAGTCATTACACACAACAAACAGGGACTGAATAAATCTCTAATTTTTTATGCTCCACCTAGTTTTCCTTCATATAGTGTGAGCCGTATAGTTTTGGTGGTTCAGAGGGAATGAAAGTATTGTTAGCTGAGCTTTTAGGCAAAATAAAAAAGTGTTAAAAGAGAAGTTAGTGAAGACTTGAATAAACAGTTAGCAGCTACAAATGAGAAAATCGGACTTAATTTGGAATTTTATCATACAGTGAGTGCTACAACTTTCTTAAAAAATAAAAATACTATTCTGCAATAGAAAGTCATTACACACAACAAACAGGGACTGAATAAATCTCTAATTTTTTATGCTTCCTTTTAATGCAGTACTTCATTTGAAGGGTAAGCCTACATGAGAAAAATGAACAAGGTCCATCAAAAATTGAAATTGAGTTAATGATGCCATCTTTAGTGAAAAGGGAACTTACTATCATTTCGTAAAGTTACTTTCTGATCAAAATCCTCTGGAATGTGTATTTAAGATTTCATGTAGGCCTATTTGAGAAAAATGATCAAGCTCCGATTGGTTTTGTGGAAGAATGATCAACATAGGCTATTTTTTATTTATTTTTTCTATTTTATGTTTCGCTGTATAATGCTGCAGGTGTTCCTGATAATAATGTAAATTGAACAATAATGGTAATTACTTTTCCTTTGTTGAGTTTGAAAGTACTTTTTTTTCTTTTTTTTGCACTGCAATGTATTGTTTTAGAGTTGTGTTAGTTCTTTTTGAGGTTATATGCCTACATGAAGTGAAGTTGTAAGTGGAATGATGGAATCAGAATGAGGATGAACATTCAAGCAAATTAAAAGAAAAGAAAAGAAAAGAACAGTGCTTAGGTGAATTTCTGACCCATCAATTTCCATATTAAAAAAATAAATAAAAAATAAACTAATTAAAAAGTGCTTTAACTTTAAAACCCATTTTTTCTCAATACTTTGAAAAATGGACCTTGATCGTTTTTCCCTTGTGCTCTTCATCTGTAAGTGACTTTCAACTCCTTCTAAATCCCACATTAATAAAAATATAGCATTGTAAAAGCAAATTTAAAAATTCTAATTGCTTGAGGAGCTTCACTTAATGTTGGTACATTCACCTAAATTCTTACTTCTTTTTTTGTTGAAACCACTTTAATAGCACTTTGTCTATGTCACTATGTTGTAATTGCCGTGTACAAAATAAGTTCTCAGTCCTTTTAACCCTCCGTTTAACCTTACAGACTATTGTCTGTAAACTGTTGTTGACAAAAGAAATCGTGGGCACATGGAACCAATTATTTTCTAGCTACCTGTCACTTGTTACTTTCCATGGCTTTTAACTGGACAGTAAGTTTTGGTTAGTGAATACAATGGTAACACTTGACTGTTGAAAAAGAATTTGCACCATTGATAACTGTCATGAGTTATTCGTACATTTCTTGGAATTTGAGATGGGAAAAATTGCATTCATAGTTAAGTATGGAGTTTTGTTGTAACCCAGGTACTGATATGCTTTATGTGTGTCATATTAAGCGAGGGAGAAAAACATGCGTATTATAACTGGTTACGTAAAATGGTGTAATATGTACTGAATACTCACGAGATTTGGGGAGCAGTGTGCAGAATCAGCCTCATTGTGAAGTGGGCAGGAAACTTGTCGGGCACATTGCTGGAACCGCCTGTCACTAGACTTGTACTTGATTTTCCTGCAAGTAAAAAATGAAACAAATGATCATAGGCATCCAATCAATGTGTTGGGAGACAAATTATGGGCCACATAACTTTGATTATAGCCTACATAGCTTTTGAAAAACAATATAACTTAACATATTGTTTGGCCATTTTTCATGGGTAAATAAAAAAACCATGGTGCCAGCTATATAATTTATTTATTAGGTTAACTATGCTTTCAAATTACTTTTTTAAACTGTATGAACCCCACCAAACTGCCGTTATTTTGTTGCAATTGTAGGAGCACGATTTGCTTTTTGCCCTATTGTACTCGTAGGCCTAACCAGTGAAGGAAGCGGGGGGAAAACCAGAGACGGTATGCTATCCCAAGATTTTTTCCCTATCATACCTCAATTTGAAAACAGCCCCCTCCATTACAACATAATTATTAAGGACGTTATCTGATATGGGGGAGACTGTTTTATACAGTCGGCGGTGTTTTTAATTAACTGCCTCCATGAGTAATCAACCCTGATTTATAGATGATCGCCACGGACATCTTGTACTGTGGATTGACAGGCCTTTATTTTAATAGATTATACTTTAAAAGTTTTAAATACGTATTTAAACAATATAAATGTTACATTTTATTACCGAGAAATTTTTAAAAACATCAGATCTAGAGGTATTGTCATCAAAATGCCAACTTAGGCCATCACAAGTTACTTCATAACCTTCTATTCTAGCGATGGTTACTGGTGAAAGCATAGGCTACCAGTGGATGGATGATTATGAAAAGTACAGGTAGTTATATTATGACTCAAACAGATAATGTCTACAAAGGAATGTTTTTTCATTGACGGTATGCTATTGGACCATTAAAACCAGTGCCGGTATGCTATTGGGCCTTTGAAACTAGTGGCACATGCCACCTCACTTCCCTCACTGCTCGTAACAATCAGGGAGATTTTATTGGTGATTTTTTTTCTTTCTTTCTTTCTTCAAGTAGCTTGAAATTTGGTTGTGGTGTCCTTCACAGATTCAAGTCTCATATGCCAATATATAGTTAGTAACGAAATTAAATTATCAGCAGCAGTTAGCATTGCCAACGTAACTCAGGACGCATCAAGTATGCAATTGCTTACAATTGCAGTTATTAATTGAAAGGGAAGATTCTGCTCGGCATGTGTATCCTACAGCATACAGCAGAAATGAAGAAATTATCTTGCTGCAATTTAGTAGTATTTTCTGTGCTGATAGTACCCTAAGTGTTGTAAATTCTATCAAATGCGTGACTGAAGTAAGTTATAAATAAAAGTTGAGGCCCACATGCAAAATTAACATGTAGCCTCCACTTTTTTTTTTTTTTAGTTAGTTTTAAAAATGAATAACTTTAATCCAATTTAAGTTTGCGTCTGATAGGAATCCAGGACAGAGGCCAGTAAGTATTAAAGTATTAAATTATTAAATTAAATAAAAATGCACTTAGGTATAGTCAAGTAGCGATAAAAAATTAACATATTGTTTTATATGAAGGCATGGTCAAATAAATTATCTCTTATTTATATTTTTTAAGTTGGAAAACATGGTAAAATCCTATATCAACTCCCCCATATTTTAACACGAGATTATCTCCATAAAACTGTTTAAAACACACCGATTTCAACACATATTGGTGATTTTTTTTCTTTCTTTCTTTCTTACAGTATGTACTGTATGGCTGGTATTTATTGCACCACTGCCACCGGGTTGTTGACCCATTTGCAGTGCAAGAAAATAAATACAAAATACTCGTTTGAACATTGATGAACATCGATATCATTCTTGAAGAGGAGATGTTGTCTTCACGAGTGATTTAGTCCAACCTGCTCGCCCTAAATAGTACATTTTCTTTTATAGTACGAAATGGCAAAAAGTAGCAATATTTCCACCATATTAATTGTACAGATCGTATGATTGGACATTGCCTATGTGAAGTCGTTTAGCGATGAACTGTGACTAACATAACAAAATGCGCACAATTCGATATGCTGCTACAACTAATGCTGCCGCCTCCATTTCGCATGCTTAACTATGTGGTTAGTATTATGCATTATTTTTACTTTCTGTACAAAATCTGTTACTTAAGAAATATTAGAGCAAAGTCGCAATGTAGGGGAGCCCATCTCGCGATGTGCGCAGGTTTCCAGGGACGGATGATGTTTTTTTGTTTCTCAGCGTGGCAGGTTGACAAACATGACACTTCTTGTACATTGCTTATGAACAGTGATATTAATTTAATAGGGCATTCTAAATTCTCTTGAAATTCTAGTTTAGTGGCAGTTAGGTTAGGAACGGTGTTACTAATTAGTGACAGGTTCTGTTAGGTTATGAACGGTGATATTAATTTAGTAGGGCATTCTGAATTCTGCAGAAGGCAAGGTTTGTTGTATTGGTAAACCTGTTTCCCAGAATCAAAAGATTTCAGCTGGTGTGACGTCACACCTCTAACGTCCAATCACGAGTTTCTTCATATAAAATATGGTGGAATTCACGCTACTTTTCGCTAGATCATGTTATAAAAGAAAGTGTAACGTTTAGGGCAGTTGGGTTGGACCAAATCATTTGTCGTGGCAACATCACCTCTCCAGAGAACTATCTATAACAAAATACGTGTGATATTAAGTGTTTTATGAGGAGAAAGTTGGTTTTCAAAGTGGGCCCTCACACAATGCGATTTTACCAATATTAGGTACACGGTTAGCAAAAGGGGAAAAAATAGTTTTGTGCTGCGCACTAGGCTCCTCCCACCAACTCTCTAATGGGACCCGCCTCGGAAGGTGGGGTTTAGGGTTTCATCGCAGAAGAGATTCAATGTGAGACATAATAAACCTCGTGCTATTCAGTATATTGCTCCTAAACTAACATAACGTTCCTAACCTGTCACTGACCTAGAATTTACCTATCATTATTTAACTAAATGCAGAAGCTTTTTACCCTTCCACACCTTTCATAAAACATTGTTACAACTGTCAAGGAAGCCATGGTACAATAGTAAGGTGCGTGTGCAGGCTCGGAAGCGAGGGGAAGGAACCGGCGGGCAGATCTTGCCTGGTGTGCGTGGCATAAATCTATCTTTTACCAATATTTGTTTTATTTTGTGTTGCCGTCTTAATTTAACATGCTTCATATGTGTATGACAAAGGCTACAACAGTGAGCTGCAGTATCGGCACTGAGCAAGTACATAGCCGTGATAGGAGATACAGGGGAAGCAAGCAGTAGCGTTTGCATTGACTCGGAAGCGAGGGTCAGCAGGGGAAACGAGCAGGCGGAGCTTCGCCGGTGCGCGGCATAAATCTATCTTTCGCCAGCAAAAGAAATGGAGTAGGAAGAGGGCCGAGCTGCAACGATCATACTTGGTCATCCTGGCTCGGTTGAAAAATAATACATCGCACCGGGCGTCTGAAGAAAGTTGTTATTGGATTATGCCGAAAACATCCACAGGCAACTCATGAGGACTATTTTCAATTATAATAAAATGAAGGAATTTACCGACGTGCAAAATTAACATGTGCCCTCCACTGATTTTTTTTCGTTTTTTTTATTTGGAATAAAATATATTTTTGTAGTTTTAAAATGAATAACTTTAATCCAATTTAAGTTAGAAAACATTCACATGGAACTCGTGAGCACTATTTTAAATTATAATAAAATGAAGGAATTTGCCCACGTGCAAAATTAACATGTGCCCTCCAGTGATTTTTTTTTTTTTTTTTTTAATAGAATATATTTTTGCAGGTTTAAAAATGAATAACTTTAATCCAATTTAAGCTGGAAAACATCCACAGGGAACTCATGAGCACTATTTTCAATTATAATAAAATGAAGATATCACGCAATATGTCCCGAGTAAACCATCGCAGATTATATCCGAAAAAATCACAAATGTTCGTTGATATTTATTACACAATTAAACTAAAATATTGATGCCAGTATATATTAGTAGCGTTTTAACAATAAACTAAAGCAAAACTTACATTTCTAACTTGAATTGAAAGCGGTGCGCAGGTGCACTTTGGAAAGATGCCCAAAAAGTAAAGATGTCTGCTTCAAAACTTCCGCCAGCCGTGACGTGCTGGAACAAGCGCCTTCACCAGAGTTCTTGTGATTGGCTCGTCTCACCGGAAGTGATTTGAAAAAGGGCCGCGCTCGGAATCCGAGATACCCTAAGATTAGGATGATGCTTAAATTACTACATACGATATTAATGTCTAACATCAGATTCACAAGGAATATATTAAAATTGTATTTTAAAAATAAACCAGGCTTAATTTTTTAAGTTCCCTACAATATTGTTCTCACTAAATATAGTGCCCCTGCGCTGTGCGTCATATGTCCAAATGTTACAAACTAAAGAAGGGATAGGCCTACACCTTTTTTATAATAAACTCTTCTGTCTTATACCGAATGCTACGAAGGGGGATATAAAGTAGTCCCCGCGGACGTGAGTTCGGGAAGATTCCGAGAGATGTGTCTGTTGTTCCACTTGTTTGATTCACAGCCCCCGCCATCTTAATTGACTATTAACTGAGCAATTTTATTGCACATTAACAAAAATTAATGCATTAAAGGACTAAAATAGAAAATCGACGATTACTGAGAAAATGCAAATTCTTACAAAATTTTAATTGAATCGTTTAAGCACGGCTTCCTCAATTCGTATTCCTTCGAAATAAATAAATAAATTTAAAAAATGTAATATTTCAATTGTGATGACACCGCAATGAGCGGACATTTCTAAAGTGACAGGGAAAAGGTGAATAAGTGAAAATCCCCATTTTTTCAGGAGAGACAAAAAATAATTTCCACCAGTACCGGTACTTGGTTTCTAAAGTTTTAGGTGCTAGAACCCATACCCACATATTTTTCCCCCTTTTCAACCGTACGCCCCCCCCCCCCATTAAAGTCACAAGTTTCGATTTTTGGGAACTTGTGATAAAACTTACAATGAGAAATATTTTTTACAAAATACTTTTCTGAAATTCAGGTTTTTAAAAAGTTATTTTTTATAATCAAAACATTAAAAACAGAAGATTTAGTATAGCCTAAACAACAGGTGCTATGTAATATTCTTATTATTTATTACTTTATTTCTTCCTGCAACACCTGCAGGTTGCCAATGACAAAGAGTAGGCCTACCAGCAACATTGGATGTATGTAGCCTATACAGTAAAAAATAATAATAATAACAATAAAATTAAATTAAACTAAATGAATATTGAAGCATTAAAAATTATATAAATAAATCACAACCTAAAACTAGAAGTCATGGCCCACAGGTATGATTACAAAAAATGGCAACAGACCCTTTCGAATGCCACCAGTGATATTTCTACAAGGATGGTTTTGTGCACGCCAAAATTTTTGGAACAGTCAAACAGTAGATTTGGGATGATGCCATGTGCTTCAATCATTAATTCTGTTACCGTTATGGATGTATGATGGTATTTATCCTTGTAATAGGCCTATTTAATGGTGGTTTCATAGATTCATCTCTTCTCGTTTACCTCCTCTGGCTGATCCACATGTATATTTATTGTTATTGGGTATATTGAGTAGGCCTACATTTTTAAAACATATTGAGTTTTAACTGAGCTCAGGCTATAGAAAGAGTTCATACTTCAGAGGCTCAAAAAAGGTAAGAAAAAAAGAACATTGCAAAATTACTACAAGACAATAAAAAACAAACACTCTAAGTTGAACTAAGGAAAACATTTTCATAAAACAATACTGTCTTCATTATACACCTTCTTGCTTTGTTTTTTTTACTGTGTGTCAAGTGCAGAATGATGCTTCTTCGCTAGCCAAGACTTTATATGTTTTTAATTTATAATTTCCACCAATGCTTAGTCATTTTAAAGCAGTAGAAACCTAACCTACCTACCATCCAGCCCACATCACAACAGATGTCTACAGTTCATGCGGAAATTACCTGAAGATGACATATTAGCATCGAAATGCATAGATGACAACACCTGCATTTTAGTACAAGACATTGTATTGACATTAAGCACAATTTTTAAACAGTTTTAAGAATTTTTAGTTATAGTTATGACTGATTCTTTGTTTGTACTACTATATTACTATTATATTACTAGACTAGTAGCTTATGCTACTTATATATATTAACTATAATAAGATATGTTTTGTTTTATAATGTAGGTTAGGTTTCTACTGCTTTTAAATTGCTGAGCATTGGTGGAAATTATAAATTAAAAACAAATAAAATCAGGCAAACTGATATAACAAAGTGCCAGTATACTTTTTTAATCAGTGATAAACACATTTATGATAGACCCATGTAGAAAAGTTATTTTTGTAATAGATCTCCGAGTTAAACTCCAAAAACAAAATGTGCTGGCAATAATAATAATGATGATGCAATAGGCCTACGATCCGCCGATATGTCTGTTTCAAGTGTAAAGCAGCCTTAAAGGTTATGAATGAATAAAAAGCCAATATGAAGTCTGTCAGGAATTACATTAGGTATTTCTGTACAGGAACGAATAAGAAAAATACATTAAAATATAGCCTAATGTAAATATTATAGTCTACATATCCATAGAATGCACACTATAATATCAATATTCAACGGCTAGATGTTTTAAACCTTTTATTTAGAATATTTACATTATTATTTAGCCTACACTAACATTGTTATAAAGAAATTAATCAATCAAGGCTGCTAACAATATCAATATACGATTGGCAATTTGTTACGTTATTTTAATATATTGTGGACCATAGAAGAATATTCATTACAAAATTAATATCGATATACTCGTTATTTCGGTACTGGTCAACTGATTTGGCCCACATTCAATAGGCTTGTACCCAAGAACGTCATAAATGCGTAAACCAAGTTTCATGAAAATACGATAAAGCGTATTTGAGTTATCCGCGCCTTTGTGATATATTACCATAAAAAGGCACTAAATTGGGCATTATTCTGGTACCGGCCAACCGATTTGGTCCAATATCAGTAGACTTCTTCCCATGGACATTATAAATGCGTATACCAAGTTTCATGAAAATCCGATAAAGCGTATTTGAGTTATTGTGCCTTTAAAATAGACACTAAATTGGGTTTTACTCTGGTACCGGTCAACCGATTTTTTGGTCCAATATCAATAGGGTTCTTCCCGTGAACATTATAAATGCGTTTACCAAGTTTCATTGAAATCCAATTAAGCGTATTTGAGTTATCACACGGATGGACATTTTCCCGTCCCCACACATAATCTCATAAAGTACCATACTGGCACTTTATAAATCTTAGTAGGAAATGAAAATAATGCTCAGGTTCATATCTAGCCACAGGAGGTCCCAGAAGTCTGACGCCCCACAAATCACAAACAGTGCTGATGCGGACTATGTTCCAGTTTCATTAAAAACACTGTGCAAAAAAAAAAAAAAAAAAAAATCTGGGAGATTAAGCACTGATTTCCACAGCATTGTTACAATATTTAGTTCAGCCCACATTATTTTCTCTTTGTATAGGCCTATTTATGCCTACTATTAATTTTCGTTTTTGCTTTTTTCAAAGAAAAATACAGGACTTATCTCATTTTGACATAATGAGAAAGACTGACTTGTTTGTTTTTTTAGTTCCAGATGAAGCCACGCCCACCCAACCGACTGCATTACCGGAACAAGCCTGGAGAGAAGTGAAGAAATGGCGAGGGAGTCAACACCAGCAGCACCACATCTCACATGGCATTGAAGTTAGAAACAGATTTTCCTCTTTGGCCATTAAAACATAAAACTCTGGGTTAATACAGGAGGACATACACAGAGAAAGCCTTCAAAGAACACAGGACCCAAAGTAGTTATGGTTGGCGATAGCCACGCCAGGGGATTTACATCGGAACTGAAGACTGAACTAGGCAAGGACTACGATGTTTGTGGATTTGTAAACCCAGGATCAACCCTACCGAACATAGCAAAATCAGCACAGAAGGAAATAAACAGTTTAAGCACAAGTGACACGGTGATAGTGATTGGAGGCACAAATGACGTAGAACGAAATCAATCAGACTTGAGCCTAAGACACCTTACGAAATTTATTGAAAGAAACACAAATACAAACGTAGTGGTGATGAATGTGCCACTCAGACATGACTTACGTGAAGACTCTTACGTTAACAAAGAAGTACTAAGATATAATAGAAAACTAGCGAAAACAACAAAAATCCATCCACACGTAAAGATTTCTCACATGGATCTAGGCAGATCTTACTTCACAAAACATGGTCTGCATCTCAATGCCAATTGAAAAGAAGAGCTAGCAAGAAAAACAGCAAACTCAAACTCAGATGGAATTAAGATACCAGCAGATGATGAAGCCCAAGAAGAGGATGCAGAAATGGAGAATGGAGCTAGGCCAGCAGACCAAGAAGAGGAACCACCTAGGACAGGGAACTGCAGATCTGAAAGAACCAGTGGGAAGTATTGACTACAGCCAGGAAACTTTTTTTTTGTGCCCTCCCTTGCCCCCTGAGTACCAAGCAATGAAGCCAGAAAACTGCAGGTATGGAAGATCCAATGGGAATAATCAACACCAGCCAGGATACTACAGATATGGGAGTTCCAGAGGGGAGAATCGATGCCAGCCAGGATGCTGCAGGACAAAGAAACCAGCAAAAAAGGTAAGTGATGATTTTTTATGAATAGGCCAAACTGTAATACGGATATTTCTAAGAGGTTAGGTTTTAATATGCCTAAAAAATCACATAGTTCTTCTATTTAGGTAGGCCTATATCATCAAAACTTTCAAAGTCTAGGCAATAAGAAATTAAATCTTGAAGTATTGTTAACAGATATTGATTTAGACATTCTTTGTTTTACCGAACACTGGATGTCAAAGATGAACTAGATTATTGTGCTCTAGCAAACCATTCTTTAGTTTCTAAATTCTTTAGGAAAAATAAAAAACATAGTGGGTCTTGTGTTTTTGTTAAATCTGGTTTGGAAGCAGGTCCCTACACAGCTTTTGAAAACATGAATATTGAAGAACATTTTGAGTCTAGTATGGTGGAACTTCCATTGTTAAATTGGTTATAATATGTAGGCCTATCTATAGAACCCCTAGCAGTGACATTTACATACTTATTAGGAACCTTGACATAATAGTAAACAGTTCACTGAACAAAGGCAAACAAGTTGTTGTAATAGGTGATCTGAATGTAGATTTCTTAAATCCTAAAATAAATATGTACTTGCAATCAATGTTGGATTCATATGGCTTAAAGGTAATTATAGATGTTCCAACAAGAATAGGTGCAACCAAACAGTCAGTATAGCTCAAATAATACTGAATGCAAATTTATGAGAATATAATTTTAATGTATTAGAAACAGGTTGTTTTGATAAATTTTAGAATTATATACTCAACATACAAGAAAAGAATGAATGAATTTAATATAGGCCTATACTCCAGAGAGGTTAGGCTTAGTAGTGAAGGAAATATTCAGTACTTAAATTATTTACTTGGTAGGAAAACATGGGATACAGTTTTTGCACAGCTTTCAGTACATGTAGCTTACGATGAATTCTTAAGCTATGTTCACACTGAGGAATTTGTTGCAAGAATTTGTGTCCGGGTACATGTATAGCAACCTATTTGCCACAAGTCGTAAACCTATTGAACAAATTCCTAATTCATGGACACAAACAGTGAATAAAATGTGCCAGACACAAGGTTTCGCCACATGTTCTTGTTTACGCTCTGAAAGCGAAAACATTGAACAGATCCCAGCGAAAATGCTCTTTGCGCATGTGCTGCAGTCATGTTTCTTGTGACAGCTGACTCTGTTTGTGGTTACGATCAATCCCATGAGATATATTGCTAAGTTCCTGCTGTTTTATTTTACAAAATCACCGATATTTTGCTATGGAGTGCTCTAAACAGAACATAAGTTGATGTAGAAGTATTCTCCCTCACATTCATAACCCCTTTGCAGAAAATTTGAATTTAGTCCTAAGTTATAGGCACACTTCTTCCTTGAAGAGAATCTGTGTTTAATGTGAAATAATTAAGATAACATCTACATGTGCTTACTGAAAAAATTGATGAAATAGAAGAGATATTAGAACAGCATCAGAATTGAATTAGGCCTAGGCGGGATTCTTGGGAGATAATGTGTCTGTGTAGATCTTGAAGCATATTTTCTACGAAGCTGTCACATAATATGTGGTAAATGAAGGGTAGGCACTTCTAGCACCTCTTATAAACAGTTTAAGCACAATAATATACAATTTTAGTATGGATTATACAGCTATTTTGCGAGGTTAAACAAACCCTTTCTCTATCGACTACAGTGGATTGAAGTTATCGGCTATCGTTTCAACACCTGCCGGTCGGCTTGACTGCAAAACTGTGTGGGCTCATAAAACATGCTCTGCTAAAGAAAGTTTAGCAAGCTTGAATTTACAAAAAATTATACGACCGAATACAGCTTTAAAGTTGAAATAACTTATTAATGGTTAATAAACCATTCTTGCCGTAAAATTCAGAATTAAAAATACTGACTGCCCAGATAAATATAAATCCCTGCTTTTTACTGCCGACTAACTCTATAGCTCGGAAGATTTAATCAGCATTAGTACAGTGTAATATTGTCATTTTCTTCCGCAAATTGAGTGTTTGTGGGTTACAAACCTGTTCTGGGTGGATCATCAATGCATTTAAAGCAGAAAAAAGCAAACGTTTATGCATCTAAAGCCATACTTGTACCTGACAACAAATTCCTCAGTGTGAACGCTCACATGGGGTATTTGTGCAAAGAACATGTACTTAGGATAAGTATCCAGATACGAGAATCACGGAAATGGATCTGGAATTTGTATGGAGTATTTGTATCTGCAACAGATTCCTCAGTGTGAACATAGCTTTAAATACATTTAATTACGGTAGTGTTTCCAAACAGCCATGCCTAAAATTGAAATTAAAGTAAAACTTAGAGGCCAGAAAAAGAACTGGATTACATCTGGCATAAGGAAGTCAGGTAGGAGGTTAAGGTTTCTTAGCAAAATAATAAAAGAAGGAAACATTACAGAACCTTTTAAAAACTATTATTGTTGGTATAAGAGAATCTATAACAATGTAATTGCTGAAGCCAAGAAAATGTACAATGATCATCGGCTTAACTCTTCAAATAATAAAGCAAACAATGTGGGATATTGTTAAAGATGAACTAGGGTCTGGTAAGAAGAATATAAAGAATATACTGATAAACACTAATGGTTAAGATATACAAGATCCAAAACATGCAGCTGACACATTCAATGATAATTATGCAAATATATCACAAAATATTTTAAGCAACAACTTACCACCTAAAGATAATAGATCGACTACCTCTATGACCACAAATAGTAGTAGTAGGCCTATGTATTTAAAACCATCAAATGAAGAAGAAATCATATCAATCATCAATAAATTCATCATCATCATCATCGTCTTTCCGGTTTAGGTCTTCAGACCTGTTCCGTCTTCAGGGAATATCATCTGTCCATCTTGTTTTTGGACGTCCTACATCTCTGCGTCCTTTAGGTTTATAGTTGAGCATTATTTTTGGAAGTCGTGCTTCATCCATTCTTGTTATATGATCGTACCAGTTTCTCTTCTGTTGTTTCACTCTGTCGTTCATGTTAAATATATTCAGTTCTGTTCTGATGTCAGTATTCCTTTTGCAATCTAAGATAGTAGTTCCTGCTACTGATCTTAAAAATTTCATTTCTAAAGTTTCTATTTTTCTCTTATCTCTCCTATTTAAGGTCCAATTTTCGCATCCATATGTCAGAATTGGCGTAGCTACTACTTTGTAAAATTTCAGTTGCGTTGCTTTTGAAGTTTTCTGTCGTAAGTGTCTCCTGATGGTTCCGCATATTCTACCAAATTTCTGAAGTTTAATATTTATATCTTCATTTTGGTTTTGTGTCACATTAAAACCTAAATATTGGAAGCTAGACACTTGTTCAATTATTTTGTTGTTTATAATAATTGTACATCTAAGTGGGCTTTTTCCTAAGAAGGCCATTGATTTTGTTTTCGTAGTGGATATATTCAAGTTGTATTCTGACATTATATTTTGTAATTTGTAGGATGCAATTTGTAGTCTATCTTCTGTTTCTTCTAAAATAGCCTGATCGTCAGCAAATAATATAGTGTTTAAAACTTTTTTTCCTAATTTTATACCTCCCGTTAAAATGTCTTGCCATCTCTTAATGGCGTCGTCCATATATATATTAAAAAGTGCTGGAGACATCGGACAGCCTTGTTTAACACCCTGGTTTACTTCAGCTGTTGTGTCTGTTCCGTTGTCAATCATAATTGATGTATTTTGATACAGGCTTTGTATAACATTTACTAGATGGGTGGGGTATCCTTTGTTCCTCATTATGTTCCATAGCTTCCCCCGTAGGACCTTATCGAAGGCTTTTTCGTAATCCACAAATAATATGTACGTTGGCAGATTATATTCTCTCCTTTTCTGTATAAGCTGTTCCATTATAAATATACAATCAGAACAAGAACGTCCTTTCCGAAATCCGTTTTGTTCTTCTCCCAGCATTACTTCATTTATAATATTCAGTCTTCTTGTGATAATTTTAGCATAGATTTTGTAGGCATTATTAAGCAGACTTATTCCTCTATAATTGAACCGCTCGGGGGAACAAAATGGTAAGTGCCAAATGGGGTGTGTTGAAAAAGAGAACAAATAAATTTCTCATTAACCTAAATATCTGAATAATTTTATTTTCAGCTCAATTTTGTACTCAATACGCTTGAATATATAGAGATCAATAGCTATCACCAACCATTCTGTTATACCAAACAAGCTGGAAAGTCAAAAAATACTTGTTTCATGGCAGTGGCAGTTACCATTTTGTTCCCCCGAGCGGCTCAATTATTGCAGTCGTTTCTATTCCCTTTTTTGAAAACTGGGCATATTTTCGATATTTTCCACTCTTTCGGTATTGAGCATGTGCTCCAGCATATGTTAATTATTTGTAGAAATCTTGATTTTACTTCTACTGGAGCATATCTGATCAATTCAATGTTCATTTCATCCGTACCTGGTGACTTCTTATTTTTGAAACTTTTTAATATTTCTTCCAATTCATAATGTTCTATAGGATCAATATCAATCATTTCTTCGATATTAATTTCATTATTATCTTTGTTGTTATTTGTCCATAGATGTTGGAAATAGTTAAGCCATTCCTCTTGTTTAATGTTATTCATATTCAAGCTATCTTTCTCTGATTTATTTAAATGTTTCATCACTTTATAAGCCATGTTTTGTGCTCCGTGTATATCATATTCAATATCACTGACAAATTTATCCCAACTTTCTCTATTTAGTTTTTTTACTTCTCTCTTAACTATTGCACTTTTCCTCTTGTAGTCCATTTTATCTTCATTAGATTTTGTTTGTAAATATTTAAGATATGCCACTTTCTTTTCATGTATGATCTGTTTTATTGTTTCATCAATAAATTCAGTAATACAAAATCCTCTGGCATTGATGAAATATCTGAATACGTTATTAAGAAATGCTGCACGAGTATAATAAAACCGCTAGCACACATAATCAATTTATCATTATTGTCAGGTTGTTTTCCAGAAAAAATGAAGATAGCAAAAGTAAAACCATTATATAAAAAGGGTTCAAATTGAAAATTATAGACCAGTTTCACTGCTTTCAGTATTCTCGAAGATACTCGGAAAGGTAATGCGTACGAGACTCATGTCATTCTTGTTGAAACATAATATTATAATCAGTAATCAGCATGGATTTTGCAAAGGGAAATCATCGAATACAGCAATTATAAACTTTCTAAAAAGTGTTTATGAATCTGTTGATAGAAAGGAAACAAATGTAGGGTTGTTTCTGGATCTTTCGAAAGCATTTGATCTAGTAGAGTGGTTCCCAAACTTTTCAGTCTGCGGACCCCTTGAAAAAAATTAAAATTTCGCGGACCCCCTCTGGATTTTGAAATAAAAAACTAAATAGGCTAAATACTTTGATTCAAATGTATTAAATTCAATAGACAAAATAACAATATTAATGGTAACAAACAGACTTTACTCCTTAATGTGAACAGTGAAGCTGCTTTTGATTAATTAGCTCTGCAATGTTAGGTTTATTATCTGATAATTTCAATATTAAGTCACTTTCAACTTCAAGTTGATTTCTCAACTTTGATTTCAAGTACTTGAGGCGGGAGAATGTTGTTTCACATAGGTAAGTAGTGGGGAACATGGTTAAGCACTTCAAAGATTTTCTTAAGAGCTTTGGATAGTCAGTCATGACTAGACTTCGGATTTTAGGTAAAAACCTATTTTAATCCTTAAGTGATATATGGATGAAAACTTGTATATGCATGTTTCAGAAGTGACTATGCCTAAAACTGATACTTTTATAGGACCTAAAACTGCACTGCCTATTTTTACGTTAGAGCCTAATATTGCCTATTTGCTTGTTTTTCCTCTAAAGTTCAAAATAAGTTATTTTTTTTGTTATAAATTCTAGCATTTATTTTCAGTTCGTATTAATTTTTTAGCTCGGAATGTGCAGTACATGACACATTTGTGACCTGGTTAAATAGTAAGGAATGTTTCGACTTCAGGAGAAAAATTCATTTGAATTCCCAAGAAAATGTAGTGTTTTTCTCCCGACTCCCAAGTCAAAAAAAAAAAAAATCTTTGAATCACTGAGGGATACAAGTGGTTGAATATGCTATGCATGCGTAGCTTCTGGGCGCAGGGTTTAGGTTTTCACTGTTATGGTAGTAATGCAGGCCCTAGTAATCTGTATCTGTATCTGGTACCCTATGATCCCCAGGTGGGGCGAAGGTGCCTCCAAGCGGAGGTTTCATTACTTATACTAATTTTGATATGCTTATTTTCCGAGAGAGGGTAGAGGGACAGGTGGTAAGCCCATCGCCTCGCAGCCCCCCTCTGGAAACTAAGTATTTCTTGGACGTGAAAGGGCCGAGAAATTTTGTCCAGAGGCTCTAATTTAGGCTTGGAGTTCTTTTACGTGCCGTAAATCTACGACAAGGGACCCCCAGCTTAAAGTCCCTCCCGGAGGACCTGCGGCCGGGTTTGATCCCGTGCCCTGCGGATCTAGAGGCGGGCACGCTACCTCTAAACCACCGCGGCCAACAGGCCCTAGTAATGGGTTTATATAATTCTGTGTACCATAGAACTATATCTGTGTTTTATCATGATTATTGATTAATGGTGACTTCAATAAATATAATATTCTGCATTGCAGTTGAGATATTTCAGAAAATTGGCAACTTGACGACTTTATAAGAGACTATTTTACGATTTTTAGAACCTATTTTCCAATTTTTAGATCCTATTTTAGGTAGCTAAAACAACATTTTTAGCAACCTAAAAGTCCGAAGTCTAGTCATGACATATAACCAAAAGTCAGCTAGTTTTAACTGACTGTTCGAGAGTAGCAGCCAAGAGGCCGTTAAAATATTACACTGACGCGAAAACACGGTTGCGCATTCAACTTCGTGCACAGTTGCCAACTTCAAAGCGGCTGTCTCCCTTTAATGTCTTATAGAAAAATCCAGCTATACTTTGGAGTCAAACCAGATCCATTTAATATTTTATGACTGATCGTACACGTATAGGTACAACATAACCACTATTAAAGCCAATAATAGAGGATATGTAATTTGAGAAAATTACGGGATATCCTATTTATTCTTAAACCGTCTGCGGACCCCCTGAAACACCATCGCGGTCCTCACCTTGGGAACCACTGATCTAGTAGATCAGGACATTCTTTTAGAAAAGTTATCAGCTATAGGAGTAAGAGGTATAGCTTACTCATGGTTCAAATCATATTTAGAAAATCGAGAACAGAGAGTGGAAATTACCTATAAGCATGAAGATAAAAACGAGATTACTAACTATCTGTCAAATATAAGAAATGTAAATTTCGGTGTTCCACAAGGTTCTGTTCTTAATATAAATTTATATTAACAACCTACAATCACACATCAATCATGGGAAGCCAACATTTTTTGCGGATGACACTAGTGTCTTTATAACAGGTTCCGATAGCAGTAATATAAAAATTAATATAAATGAAACAGTAAAACAGCTATTTGATTGGTTTCAGAAGAACCGCTTGATAATCAATATGGAGAAAACAATAGCAATTACATTTCACCATAAACAGAATAAATTCCCTGAACGTTTACCCATAGAATTTGAAGGTGAACAGATTAGGTATACAGACAGCACAAAATTCCTGGGGGTGTGGCTCGATGAAAACTTAAAATGGTTAAATCATATTCAATATAATTATATCAAAAAAACTATGTAAAACATGTTTCGCTTTACAAACAATCAGAAAGGTTTCATCTTTAGAAACTACCCGCAATACTATGCCTACTTTCATTCAGTCTTAACATATGGCATAATGTTTTGGGGAAATTCACCACATGCCAAAGATATATTCAAACTACAGAAAAGAGCTAAAGAAAGAATCATTGTAAAAATAAATAAAATCAGGTAAACTGATGTAACAAAGTGCCAGTATGTTTTTGTTTAAACAGTTATGACTGCAATTATGATATGCAGAATATTTTTTTTTTAAATTGATTTCCAAGTTAAGCTCCAGATTTATTCATTAAGCAGGGCTTACGGAAGAACAAAGGTCTAGTTTTTTTTTAATGAGATTAAAATCTTCCAGCATCACCTGAACTGTACAGATATGTGATATCATGACAATCGCACACTCACATAAAAATGCCAACAAAAAAAAATTCAAATTGGCCGGTTTCGGGTTTTGAACCATGGACTCCAGAATGTGAGGCCAAAGCGTTACCATCTCGGCCACCGGGGTCATTTTAACGGTCTAGTTGGATAAGCGCTTGTAAATCGATAGTGTTTTTTTGTCATAGCTACCTGTATTTTAATTTCCAAGGCCTTATAAGATAACAGTAAAACAATAGGCAGTGTTGTCAAGATAATTGATTTTCATTTTTTTTTATAAATTCTTTCGAATACGTATATTACCATAAAATAGGCACTAAATTGAGCATTACTCCGAAACAGGTCAACTGATTTTATCTATTATAAATAGACGTCTTCCCATGGACATTATAAATGCGTATACGAAGTTTCATAAATATACGATAAAGCGTATTTGAGTTATTGCGCCTTTAAAGTAGACATTAAATTGGGGTTTACTCCGGTACCGGTCAACAGATTAGGTTCAAATTCAATAGGGCACTTCTCATGAACGTCATAAATGAGTATACTAAGTTTCATGGAAATCCGATACAGGGTATTTGAGTTATGGCGCCTTTCTATTAGAAAGGTGCCATAATCTATTAAAATAGGCACTAAATTGGGCATTACACCGGTACCGGTGAACCGATTTGGTTCAATATCAATAGGGTTCTTCCCATGGACATTATAAACGTGTATACCAAGTTTCATTAAAATTCGACAAAGCGTATTTGAGTTATCGCGCGTACAGACACACGGACGGACGGACAGACATTTTTCGTCCCCACACACAATCTCATAAAGTACCATACTAGCACTTAATAACACAACTAGCTGTCGACAGTTCTTTAAACATAGTGCTACCTTTACCATGTAACTTATACATATTTATGAATCAATATGTCACATAAAGACTAATTTAAATTCATTCCTAGTGAATGCAGATGTCCATTCATATTATACAAGGAGAAAAAATGTTATTTATAAACCTCACTGTAATACCACTTTGTGTCAAAACAGCTTCATTTATACTAGCCTCCAAATGTATAATTCTTTGCCAGGTTACCTCAAAAAAATAACTGTGCTCCATAAATTTAAAAGGGGCTTACTATCTTTTTTGTTGGAACATTGCTTTTATACTAATGATGAATTTTTTGATGAATGCCAACAATTTACAACATAAGAGTCATTCCAACAGTGATCTTTGTTTCCTTGTTTCAGGTTCCCAAGACATCAGCCAGTTCTGCCAGGATAAATTAACCAAAGTTAACCTAATATTGTAGACAAAACTATTCTGATTATGTAACTAATTGCATATTTTAATTGTATATTGTATAATTAGTATTTTAATCGTATATTTATCTTCATTTTATAATTTTAAATAACTTATGTAGTGTATAAATTTGTTTGTAATTGTTTTGACGCGTCCCATAACATGTACATGTTCAGCTGGACTAAATAAATCTTATCTTATCTTATCTTATCTTATCTTACCTATAAAGAGTAGTTATGATCTTTTAAAACCAAGTTAAACATACCTTATTTCCCTGAAATGTGTCAATATAAGTTAATGTACTCTACATAGGCTAGTGGGAAATATGCTGTTGATATTTATTATAAAGAATAGTGAGCCAGAATATAAAAAAGCAATAAACTAATAATTACACATGGGTGGCTCAAAAAGTAGGCCTAACACACAATAATTTTTTTCACAAAAAGTTTAACAAGTACAATGCACACATGAGGGGACATCTTTTGTCTATTTTTCTTTATTGTCGCCAAATTTCTGAACACATTTCTGCCATTGTGATACCATTTTCAAAATACCCTGTTCATAGAAGTCTGTTCAGTTGGAGTATAGCCATCACTGCTGTTTTCACTTCTGCATACATTAAAACATTGGTCAAGTTGCATCATACCCTTTGTGACAAACGCTATAACATTCATGCTGATGGTGTCAAACTTCTTCGCGACTTTGCTTGATCCCATGTTGCTGCAGCTGTTTGTGAGAGAATCAACAAATTTGGTTGGGAGGTGCTCCAGCATTTTCTATACAGTCCAGATCGTTGGACTTTCATTTGTTTGGTCTCGTGAAGAAATTCCTGGCCGGTAAACATTTTGGGCCAGATGCAGAATTGAAAATAGCAGCCCACACATGGCTAAACTCAAACCGAATGGACTTCTATGAACAGGGTATTTTGAAACTGGTATCAAGATGGGAGAAACATGTTGAGAAACTTGGCGACTATATAGAAAAATAGACAAAAGATGTTCCTTCATGTGTGCATATTAAAATTTTTGTAAAAAAATTGTGCATTACTTTTCGATGTGTATGTATAGGCCTATATATATACAGGGTGCGGCAGAAAGGACGCCCCAATTTGGGAGATAGATATCTACGTGGTGGGTGGGGGCGGGTTGAATATTGCCGAACAGCAACTTAGGTGCCGTTTTAGTTTAGACCATGGCTTGGTCAGGAGTGCATCGCGCTTATGCCGTAGAGCAGTTTATTCAAAATGGCGAGTTGCTGACAGCAACGTAGCGCAAGAACGCAGTGTGCCTTTTGCATACACTTCGGGCTCCAAAGACGGGACATCTGAAAGCCAAGGTGTACCAACATTGTCCCCAAACTTTGGAAGCTCTTAAGGAGGAAATCCAACAGAAATTTGCTGCTGTTCTGCCCGAAATGACAATGAGAGTCATGGAGGCTCAATCAGTGTATAAACAATGGAGGCTGCCACTTGAATGATGTTCTCTTCAAAAGACGTTGATGTAAATGCCATCATGTGTACTTTCAAAGAATTACATAGGTTTTTTTTCATATTTTATTGGGTTTGGATATATTTGCCTTCTGTAATCGGGGCGTTCTTTCTGCCGCACCCTGTATATATAATTAAGCTCCATAGTGCTGCATCCCTAAAGATTCTAGACTTCTGCATCATCTACCATAGGCAGATGGCAAGATTGGGGGCTTACATCCATGGTCATTAATGATGGTTTCCGTGATCAGAGCCACTGCTTCTTAATCAAGTAGCTCCCCATTTTGATCAAGAGACTTCGAGAAGGTAATGGGGATGGAACCTGGACCTGCGGATCCATAGCAAGCAACTCTTACCACAAGACGACACAGACGGTCTTATTTACAGTGCATATATCAAAGTGAATTACTATTTATTGATTGAGCTTTCAACACTTTATTCATGAACAGTCTCCAATAATAGGCAGATCTTCAGGATTGGCAGCAGAGTTCTTGACTCCCAAGTAAAATTTTTGGTAACTAAGAGGAAGAAGTACTGATTAGGGCATTTTTCTTCTGTTCTGGAATAGGCATGCGGTCAGTGAAGCATTTTTTTCGGCTCAAGTTTTACTTTGGTTTTATCTTTTCTTAAGAAACTTAGTACTACGAAGGGCTCAACCACTCTTAGAGATTTCTTAAATTTCACTTCACCATAGGCTTCCGTGTAGTGAAACCATTTTGCTTGATGCTAGCTGAAGATATTCCCATTACTGGTATTGTCTTTTCCAAAGTATAAAAGGATGCTTTAGCAAACTAGAAAACTCCAAGAAGTCATTGTGGTTCAGTTTAACTATTTAGTACTTTTTGTTTTTGGGTCCAATGGATCTTACCATTTGGTACCAGTCTTGAAGGTCCTAAAGGGATATAATTAGCCCCCCCCCCCCAAATAGTTCTGACATGGTTTATTTGTGGCTGTGGCCACTGACCATGAATTTATTATCCACATTTTCAAGATGTTAATTATCTTGAAATTTCTTTTTTTGGACTAACTTTTTTCTTTGATGCAGACTTTTTCCTAGGTGAAAAATATTGAATTTTGAAATCCTCCCTTAAAGTGGAGTTACCTTCAAATTTGTCCGCCGCCATGGGTGAGTTGGTGGTGTGCTGCCAGCCACCTGGGTGGCTCGGGTTCGATTCCCAGCCAGAGATGTAAAGTTTCCTTCCTGGGTCAGGATTGGGTGTTGTGTTCTCATTCCCATTTCGCGAAAGAAATTGACCAACAGTGAACCATTTTAGATTGGCTGTTTTCAAAGTTACATACTCTGGTTACTTTTGTATCATATTTTTATTATTTCTGCTACTTTGAAAGGAGGCGTCTAAGGGGAAAGCTTATGAATTCAATTCAGATGAAATTTTTCTTATACATTTCGGATACATAAATAAGTTGTCAATAATAGTGATCGTACAAGTGGTAAATGAGAGTTTTTATCTTCAAGTATGAATCTTTTAAGAATGAGCATATTAAAATCATTTTACCATTTGTATCATTATATAGTATGTTTAGATAGTCATGAATATTTGTGAAATAATAATAAATATTAAATTCATTCTAGTGAATTACATGTCAGGTAGCCATATTGGAGCGTTGGGCTGGACTGTTATCAGTGCGCAAAGAGAGGTCACTAATTTTCTGGTATATGGTTATCAACATAAGGAGTGGAGTGGATAATGCTTGGAACCACCAAGTATGCGGATTTTTGCAACCACCGTGAGAAACCTAACATTTAAAAAGCTGTAATGAATTTTGAACAGACTGGGTAATTTAAAACCGTCTTACATAATCTAAACAAAAATCAAAATGTTGCCCAGCAACAAGATGAGGGAAGTGAATACGAGAGATTTCTCCGGAGTGTAGACAATGCTGTGTTTTTATGGAGCATTCTGTTAGTTAAGAGGCAAAACCGTTGTCTTGCAGTACTTTTCTATTCATTCTGAATTGCTGTGTGAAGACTCCTAATAGTTATAGCTAGAACAGCAGTTTCATGTATCCCACAATAAGCATAATATCCATAAACATAAAGTACCACCTTTGTGGAAAAAATACCTTTATTCCACATTTTGCTGTAAATCTAAATTACAAACAGAGCTCAGTAAGAGACACATATATCAAAGATAAAAATATGTTGTGTTTTTTGTGGTCCTGTAAAATTACTATTTTGTTACTTGCTTCACTCTAGCTCTCAGACTCAAGTTTACTGTATACTATACTTTGTTTAAACGTTAAAAACAGCTAAAAATGTTTTTATAATTTTTTCATTTATATGTAAGTTATTAAAAACATGAATTAAGTCTCTTGGGAATTTAGAGAGATGTAAAGGACAGTGATTTGTTATGGAGGCTTTGTAGATCTCCATGGTTCCAAGCATTTGTAGCACCCAAATTTTTAGACAATTGGCAGGAGAGAAGGTAGTTACATTCTCAATGACCTCATCTGGTATATAACTTCGAGCATTAAACATAAGCACAACAGGAAACTCTCTTGTACATACAAAACCATTTTAAATTGGCAGATTTTTAAGATACAGTTTTTGGTTACCGTACTTTAGTGTCATATTTTTATTATTTTTTGCTACTTTGAAACAAGGCTGCCTAAGGAAAAAGCATATGAATTCAATTCAGATGGAGTTTTTTGTACATATTTTGGAAATAACAGTTATCATAAAGTGGTAAAAGAGAGTTTTTATTTGCATCTTTTCAAAACTCTCTCGTCGGATGTGGGTTCAGAAGTAAAGTCATCTATCCTATGATATCAACTTCTTTTTGGTTAACAGCTTGACGCTGACTGACAAGTAGGTCCCCTATCCTTTCCTCTCCAGCTCTCCACTGCTTTTGTTTCAGTTGTCACAATGATCTTGAGTCATATAATTCCTCTACAGCATTTTTTTTCGGAACTGAAACTTACATTTGGAGGAAACCATCCTAGGTAGAGAAGTGAGTATGGTGCTCACGGTAATGGCATAAATCTTAGTGCAAATCGGTGCATGAGACAGGCACACATTGTGTGTGTAATCCTCTAGGACAGCAAACCGACCATGTGGCAATGGACAAAGGTGCTAGTTGCATTACAGTCCCAGGACCATACACCATAACCTCCTTGTCTACTGAAGTGATATCGCAGTAGTATGCCTATTTCTAGACAAAACATAATTGGTTCATACCCAGTCATGGTTGATGAATTTTTCAGTACGTATAATTGCTGGGCACATAGTCCTCTTGGACGGACTTTAGATCGGGGTCCCATGTTGTATATTTATGGCAACATAAAGTTACCCATGTTAAATTAGAGCATGTGGACAAAATTCCTTTGACCATACAAGTCAAACTAATACTTTGGTTTTCTTTCAAAGGGTTGTTGAGACAATGAACTTACTATCTTCCCTGTGTGAATATACGTGTAACTACATTAGATGTAGCTCCTAATCCTAAGTGCCCAGATGCTCTCAGCAGACAGTAAGCCTGTGTACAACCAAAACTTAAACTGATTTCTTTCGTAAAATTCCAATTATTTCTTTATTTTTATCCCATACAATGAAATACTTCTTTTTCAGGCAATTAATAAATTCCTTTTTCAAATTAAGGCTTACTTTTTAGGATGTGATCAGTTGTTTTCAACTTGTGAAACGCTTTCATGGCCTAGCCTATTGTTTTCAATTTCCCCCACCATAACTTTCAATTTTACTGTCCAAGTAATTGAAAATCTTAATTCCTTGATCCTCCCATACAAGGGTACTTTGAAGAGAGATTTCTTTACTTCTGGATCCAAATAAAAATACACAAAACTTTTGAGCTAGGTACGAGCTAGGCCGTGGCGTGGAACTTGCGAATGGGATAAAAAAAATTTAGTGTTAACTAAAATGCCCATTTGACTTGTCCCACGGCTTCTGTGGTAATCTTAGCACATAGTAGTAGCCGACAAGAGAGGCTGGGGTGCTTACTCAGAACAATAAAAAATGTGCTTATTTTCCTACAGAGTCTTCCAATGAAAACTGACTTTAAGGAAGAAATATTCAAAGAAATAATACTCTGGTGAAAGGGAATGATGTGGAACAAGGATCCATTTAGAATGCTAATGAAGAAGCAGTGGAACCTATGGGATGTTCACAAATGCAGGCTGAGTATGAAAATTCAGGATAACATATCTGTCATCCTATGTGGGTTCAGAAGTAAAGTAATTTATATCCTATCATATCATCTTCTTTTTGGTTAGCCGCTCTTAGCTGATTGGCAGAAGCTCTCCTATCCTCTCCTCTCCAGCTCCACTGCTTTCATTTCAGTTGGCAGTTTTGATCATAATTCATATATTCCTTTAAATATAGTGTTCCTTTTCAATATTGAAACATACATTGGGTGGCCGCTTAAAATAAATACTGAATATAACTTCACACTAACATCTCAAGAACTTATTTAAACAATTCATATAGGCAATTGTGTATTTCAAGAATCAGCTGAGTTGCAATTTTTATTTATGGGGAACGTTAAAGAATAAAGTGTATGCATCAAATCCGCACACGTTACAAGAATTGAAGGACAGCATCACGAGAGAAATACCGGCAATCAGTCAACATGAACTTTTGCGAGTAAACCAGAATTGTTTTCGGAGATATAGAGAAAGTGTTCACGTTCAAGGTCATCAATTTCAACATCTGTTGTGATGCAGGTAAGCCTAATGTAAGTTAGTACAATAGTTAGTGTTCTGTACCCATGACTTGCCGATCGTTTACATGTAACATTGGTGGAAGATGCGCCAAGCCTCACCCAGTCCGGTGCCGCCGCACGGCGGTCCGGCCACTCGAAAGACGCACTGTAGTAGTGCATCAGAAGTGTGTAATATCACCACTCCCAAGTTAGATTAAATCTAACAACCTACATCGTGTTAAAATAACGCTGTTTTCACACTTATGGTATCCTTTCACATGTGAGTTGTAGAGATAATAAACTACAGATGTTGTAAAATGCATTAGTGACAAAACAACTTTTCAAGCAAGATATAAGCGAGTTATTAAAATATATCGAAAATCGTTAGATCTTTTCCAACGAAAAGAGCAATCACAGTTTAGGGTGAGAGGATGGTGATAAAAAGTCGGCAAATCAAAAACAAAATTGCTTTAAAATGTTTTATGGTATGTGTAGAATACATTGCATAAAATTTGAAAGTATTTCTGCCCTTACTGGATTTTGAGCTGCCATTCTTTAAAGATCCATCACATTGCAGCTTATGAAAGTCTCCCTGCCCTCCAAATTACTAATTCTCTTACAATGGTTTATGGAGACACTTAAATGAAGACAGATGAATGCAAAGACCCGAATATTTAGACAGTATGCATTAGAGATGGTAGTAAGGTTGTCCCAGTCCCAATGACCTCATCTGGTATATAACCCTTAGCCTTAAAAAGCATAAGATTGAAATCTCTGCACATCTAAAACCATTTTAAATTGACTGTTTTCGAAGTTACTTTGTATCATATTTTCATTATTTTTGCTACTTTGAAAGAAGGCTGCCTATGGAAATGCATTTTTGCTGATACATTTTGGATACATAAATAAGTTGTCTATAATAATGATCATACATATGGTAAAAAAGAGTTTTTATTTGCAAGAAGGAAACTTTTCAAAATGAGCAAAATAAAATCTTTTTACCATGGGTATCATATAGTATTTTTAGACAGCAGTGAATATTTGTGAAACAATAATAAATATTAAATTCATTATAATGAATTATGTATCAGGTAGTGTCAGGGTGGCCTGTTATCTATGCACAAAGAGATGTCACTGATTTTCTGGTATATGGTTGCCAACATAAGGAGTGGAGTCGATTAACCTTGCAACCACCATGTATGCAGATTTTGTGACCACTTTGAGAAATCTAACATTTAAAAAGGTGTAATGAAGTTTTAACAGACTGGGTCATTTAAAACCGTCTTACATAGTCTAGACAAAAATCAAAATGTTGCCAAGCAACAAGATGTGGGAAGTGAATGACGAGAGATTTCTCTTGAACGCAGTCAATGCTGGGTTTTGATTAAGCATTCTGTTAAGATGTAAGAATGTTGTCTTACAGTACTTTTATATTCTTGCTTTGTGAAGACTCCTAATAGTTATAGCTAGAACAGTGGTTTCATGTATTCCACAAGAAGCATATTTAAAGTACTACCATGTTTAGGAAATAAATACATTTATTCAGCATTTTGCTGTAAAGTAGCAATTTAATAATAATAATAATAATAATAATAATAATAATAATAATAATTAATCTATCATCCAATAAAGAGTAGAGCCCAATAAAAGACGCATAAATTACGGATAAAAAATATTTTGTGCAAATAACAAAAATGGAAGAACTATGTCGTTTCTTAGTGCTCCTGTAAAATTACTAATTTGTTAGTTGCTTCACTCTCTCAGGCTCAAGTATACTGTCTAAACTACTTTGTTTAAATGTTAAAAACGGCCGAAAATATTTTTGAATAAATATTTGAAATAAGTCTGTAATTTTAGAGAGAATATTTAGTTATGTGTAGATCTTCATGGTTCAAAGTGTTTGAAGCACCCAAATTTTTAGACAATGGGCAGAAGAAAAGGTAATGAGTTTGTCACAATCCCAATGACCTCAACTGGTATATAACCCCGAGCCTTAACCAAAATTACAACAACGAACTCTCTTCCACATCTAAAACCATTTTAAATTGGCTGTTTTTAAAGTTACATAGTCTGGTTAGTTTTATATAATATTTTTATTATTTTTGCTACTTTGGAACAAGGTCGCCTAAGGAAATTGCTTATGAATTCAATTTGTGCAGTTTTCTTATACGGTACATTTTGGATACATAAATGTTATCTATAATAATGACCGTACAAGTGGTAAATGAGAGTTTTTATTTTCAAGTATGAATCTTCTAAAAATGAGTATATTAAAATCATTTTACCATTTGTATCATATATAGTATGTTTAGATAGTCATGAATATTTGTGAAATAATAATAAATATTGAATTCATTCTAGTGAATTAGATGTCGGGTAGCCATATTGGAGAGTCGGGCTGGCCTGTTATCTATGCACAAAGAGAGGTCACTACTTTTCTGGCACATGGTTATCAACATAAGGAGTGGAGTGGATAATGCTTGGAACCACCAAGTATGCGGATTTTGCGACCACTGTAAGAAACCTAACATTTAAAAAGCTGTAATCAATTTTTATCAGACTGAGTCATTTAAAACCTTCTTACTTAATCAAAACAAAAATCAAAATGTTGCCTAGCAACAAGATTAGGGAAATGAACGATCAGAGATTTCTCCGGAGCGTAGACAATGCTGTGTTTTTATGGAGCATTCTGTTAGAGGTAAGAACATTGTCTTCCAGTAGGCTACTTTTCTATTCATTCTGAATTGCTTTCTGAAAACTTCTAATAGTTATTGCTTGAACAGTGGTGTCAATAGTGGTGTGGTATTCCACAATAAGCCTAATATCCATAAGCATAATTAAAATACCAATATTCTGTGTAAGTAAATACATTCATTCTGAATTTTGCTGTAAAGTAGCAATCTAAATAACAAGTGATAATTTATCATCCAATAATGAGTAAACAGTCTTTTCTTTTGCAAAATTCGATTTCGTTATGAATTTATCCCTTACAATGTAATATCATTTTTCTGGCATTTAAAAAATTCCTTTTTTGAATTGTGGATTACTTTATACAATGTCAACAGTTTTCTTTTTGTTTTCAATTTTTTTCCATTACCATATTTTTTGGACTAAAAGAATCTCTGGACCATAAGACACACCTTGATTTTAGGATGGAAAATAATAATAAATATTGAATTCGTTCTAGTGAATTAGATGTCGGGTAGCCATATTGGAGAGTCGGGCTGGCCTGTTATCTATGCACAAAGAGAGGTCACTAATTTTCTGGTATATGGTTATCAACATAAGGAGTGGAGTGGATAATGCTTGGAACCACCAAGTATGCGGATTTTGCGACCACTGTAAGAAACCTAACATTTAAAAAGCTATAATCAATTTTTATCAGACTGAGTCATTTAAAACCTTCTTATTTAATCTAAACAAAAATCAAAATGTTGCCTAGCAACAAGATGAGGGAAATGAACGATCAGAGATTTCTCCGGAGCGTAGACAATGCTGTGTTTTTATGGAGCATTCTGTTAGTGGTAAGAACATTGTCTTCCAGTAGGCTACTTTTCTATTCATTCTGAATTGCTTTCTGAAAACTCCTAATAGTTATTGCTTGAACAGTGGTGTCATGTATTCCACAATAAGCCTAATATCCATAAGCATAATTAAAATACCAATATTCTGTGTAAGTAAATACATTCATTCTGAATTTTGCTGTAAAGTAGCAATCTAAATAACAAGTGATAATTTATCATCCAATAATGAGTAAACAGTCTTTTCTTTTGCAAAATTCGATTTCGTTATGAATTTATCCCTTACAATGTAATATCATTTTTCTGGCATTTAAAAAATTCCTTTTTTGAATTGTGGTTTACTTTATACAATGTCAACAGTTTTCTTTTTGTTTTCAATTTTTTTCCATTACCATATTTTTTGGACTATAAGAATCTCTGGACCATAAGACACACCCTGATTTTAGGATGGAAAATTAAGGAAAAAATAATGTGATTCTAAATGAATTTTTTAAGGGAATAATATACTTCTAGCATACACAAATCATGACTTTTCTACAATGGAAACAGTGCAAAACACTTTCAGTGCTCATTGTCACATAAATGTATGGGAACAAGGCTGTTTAGAAGAGGTCATTGTCTTCATTTATACCAGCCCATGAAGATAACCCGTATATATCCTTATTTTACAATTGTTACAAGTGCACTGAAGTACAGTCTGTGCCACAATTTTCTACTAATCTTTATAACACCTTGGTATATGATTATGGTATTGCTGGCGATATTTACCATTTTTTAGTTTACTTCGGACCATTAGACGCACCCAACTTTCATGACTCTGTTTTCAAGGCAAAAAGTGCGTCCTATAATCAGAAAAATACGGTACTTGGAATTTTACAGCCTGAATATTTGAAATCATTAATTTATGAATCCTCCTGTACAAAGCTACCTAGAAGCCAGATTTCTTTACTTCTGGATCCAATTAAATATAAGTTACATATACTTTTAAGCTAGGTCGGTGCGGTAACCTAGGCATAGCCAAAGCTTATTCAAAAGAAAGAAAGAAAAAAAAAAAGAGTAACATGTGCCCTACAAATTTGAAAAGCTCCTTCCTTATAGGCTCAAGAAACTTTTTCAAACTACAGTTGTTTTCTTCTTGTGAAATGCTTTCGTGGCAAGCCTAGTCTTCTCAAATTTTTTGTTATTGTTCCATAACTTGTACTTTTTTGTTCAAGTATTTGAAGTCAAGTACCATACAAAGGTTCTTAGAAGCCAGTTTTCTTTACTTCTGTATCCAAATAAATATACATATACTTTTAAGCTAGGTCGACTCCAATGCTGGCAGGTAGAGTGAATTCTCGCAAATGGGATTAAAAATTTAGTTAACTAAAATGACCATTTTCTTGGCCCAGAGTTTCTTCAACAAAAAAAAAAGAGTAACATGTGCTCTACACCTTTGAAGAGCTCATACCTTAGGGGCGAGGGAAACACCCTAGATGAAAGATGTAGCCGACGAAAGAGACCGGGTGTTTACTCAGTATTAGAGAATAATAAATTTTGTTTATTTTCTTACAGAGTCTTCCATCTCTAGTGAAGCAAACATTGGTGACAGGCTATATTATGGGTGATTATGTGGAACAATGGATCTTTTATGAACGTTGATGAAGAAGCAGTTGAACTATGGGAAATCAAAAAAGAGAAGTTGAGTATCAAAAGTCATGTCCTGGGTAAAATCTCTCTCTTCGGTTGTGGGTTCAGAAGTAAAGTATTCTACCTAGGTATATGCTATAATATCATCAACTTATTTTTGGTTAGCAGCTTTACGCTGACTGGCACAGCTCTCCTATCCTTTCCTCTCCAGATCTCAAATGCTTTCTTTCAAGTTGTCAATATGATCATAAGTCACACAATTCCCCTACAGCATTTTTTTTATAATCAAAATTTTCATTTAGAGTCTCCTATACCCCATGCATGGAGTTATGCTGGGTAGAGCAGAGAGTATGGTCGTGGCTACAATGCTCATGGTAATGGCTTAAATCCTAGCAGAAGTAGATTCCATTTATTGGTGCAGATGTGTGAAAGGCCCATATCTGTGTGAAATGCCACGGGACTGAATTTCAACATGGTAAAAGATCTAGTTGTAGTAGAGTTCCACGACCATTTATCATTCCTCCTTGTATACAGTGGATATATGGAGAAAGCAGCCAACCTTAATTGGGTTCAAACCCAGCCAATGCAGATGAATTTAAAAGGAGGTAAAAATTCTAGCCACACAGTTCTCCCGGAGAGACTTCAAATCTGGGTCCATGTCATAGATAAATGCCATTGTAAAGCATTGCAAGTCTAAATTAGAATATCCGGAATAAATTCCCTTGGCCATTCAAATCAAACTAATGCTTTAGTTTCCCTCCAAAGGGTTGTTGAAACTTACTACTGTTCTCTCTGTGAATATACATGTAACTACATTAGACCTTGGTTTTATACATGGAGCCCCTATGCTCCACTCGGAGAATATAAATGTATACAACCCTCCATGCATGAGTGGACAGGTTTTCATCAATCCATTTATTATTCATATTATATTCTCCGAACGAGGTTCACCCCTGCATTTTCTCGCCTGGACATACACTTGGAAAGCTCTTTCACATGCAAAGTAAGTGTACTATGAGATGAGCTTATCTTCTGATTGCTTTAAGAATCTGTCTCCTCATTTGCTATATGAATATATCTTCTTTTCTTATCCATTCCCCCCAACTTATTTTTCACAATATTCTGGAAATTGAGTTTTCTAATGTGAACAGTCTTTTCTTTCCTTGAATTCCATTTTGTTATGAATTTATCATTTACAATGTAATAGTCCTTTTGCATGCATTTAACAAATTCCTTTTTCAAACTACAGTTGTTTTCTTCTTGTGAAATGCTTTCGTGGCAAGCCTAGTCTTCTCAAATTTTTTTGTTATTGTTCCATAACTTGTACTTTTTTGTTCAAGTATTTGAAGTCAAGTACCATACAAAGGTTCTTAGAAGCCAGTTTTCTTTACTTCTGTATCCAAATAAATATACATATACTTTTAAGCTAGGTCGACTCCAATGCTGGCAGGTAGAGTGGATTCTCGCAAATGGGATTAAAAATTTAGTTAACTAAAATGACCATTTTCTTGGCCCAGAGTTTCTTCAACAAAAAAAAAAGAGTAACATGTGCTCTACACCTTTGAAGAGCTCCTACCTTAGGGGCGAGGGAAACACCCTAGATGAAAGATGTAGCCGACGAAAGAGACCGGGTGTTTACTCAGTATTAGAGAATAATACATTTTATTTCCTTACAGAGTCTTCCACCTCTAGCGAAGGAATACACTGGTGAGAGCAATATCATGGATTAGGATGTGGAACAAGGATCATTTCTGAACATTGATGAAGAAACAATTGAACTATGGAAAATCAAAAAAGAGAAGTTAACTAGCAAAACTCATGTCCTGGGTAAAATCTCGCTCGTCGGACATGGATCCAAATAAATATACTTATACTTTTAAGCTAGTTTGGCGGCAGTAGAAGCTTTGGCATGACCGAAGGGGGAGTGGTTGTTGCAAATGGTATATCAAATTTAGTGTTAACTAAAAAACGCCCATTTGTCTTGACTTGTCTTCGATTCAAAACAAAAAGAGTAACATGTGCTCTACACCTTTGAAGGGCTCCTTCCTTTAGGACTGGGAAACGACCTAGATGAAAGATGTAGCCGATGAAAGAGGCTGGGTGTATACTTAGTATTAGAAAATAACGAATTTTGTTTATTTCCTTACAGAGTCTTCCATCTCTAGTGAAGCAAACATTGGTGACAGGCAATATTATGGGTGATTATGTGGAGCAATGGATCGTTTCTGAATATTGATGAAGAAGCAGTTGAATTATGGAAAATAAAAAAATAGAAGTTGAGTAGCAAAACTCATGTCCTGGGTAAAATCTCGCTCGTCGGACGTGGATCCAAATAAATATACTTATACTTTTAAGCTAGTTTGGCGGCAGTAGAAGCTTTGGTATGACCGAAGGGGGAGTGGTTCTTGCAAATGGTATATCAAATTTAGTGTTAACTAAAAAACGCCCGTTTGTCTTGACTTGTCTTCAATTCAAAACAAAAAGAGTAAAATATGCTCTACACCTTTGAAGGGCTCCTTCCTTTAGGGCTGGGAAACGATCTAGATGAAAGATGCAGCCGACGAAAGAGACTGGGTGTATACTTAGTATTAGAAAATAACGAATTTTGTTTACTTCCTTACAGAGTCTTCCATCTCTAGTGAAGCAAACATTGGTGACAGGCAATATTATGGGTGATTATGTGGAACAATGGATCGTTTCTGAACATTGATGAAGAAGCAGTTGAATTATGGAAAATCAAAAAAGAGAAGTTAAGTAGTAAAACTCATGTCCTGGGTAAAATCTCGCTCGTCGGACGTGGATCCAAATAAATATACTTATACTTTTAAGCTAGTTTGGCGGCAGTAGAAGCTTTGTCATGACCGAAGGGGGAGTGGTTGTTGCAAATGGTATATCAAATTTAGTGTTAACTAAAAAACGCCCGTTTGACTTGACTTGTCTTCAATTCAAAACAAAAAGAGTAACATGTGCTCTACATCTTTGAAGGGCTCCTTCCTTTAGGACTGGGAAACGACCTAGATGAAAGATGCAGCCGACGAAAGAGACTGGGTGTATACTTAGTATTAGAAAATAACGAATTTTGTTTACTTCCTTACAGAGTCTTCCATCTCTAGTGAAGCAAACATTGGTGACAGGCAATATTATGGGTGATTATGTGGAACAATGGATCGTTTCTGAACATTGATGAAGAAGCAGTTGAATTATGGAAAATCAAAAAAGAGAAGTTAAGTAGTAAAACTCATGTCCTGGGTAAAATCTCGCTCGTCGGACGTGGATCCAAATAAATATACTTATACTTTTAAGCTAGTTTGGCGGCAGTAGAAGCTTTGTCATGACCGAAGGGGGAGTGGTTGTTGCAAATGGTATATCAAATTTAGTGTTAACTAAAAAACGCCCGTTTGACTTGACTTGTCTTCAATTCAAAACAAAAAGAGTAACATGTGCTCTACATCTTTGAAGGGCTCCTTCCTTTAGGACTGGGAAACGACCTAGATGAAAGATGCAGCCGACGAAAGAGACTGGGTGTATACTTAGTATTAGAAAATAACGAATTTTGTTTACTTCCTTACAGAGTCTTCCATCTCTAGTGAAGCAAACATTGGTGACAGGCAATATTATGGGTGATTATGTGGAACAATGGATCGTTTCTGAACATTGATGAAGAAGCAGTTGAATTATGGAAAATCAAAAAAGAGAAGTTAAGTAGTAAAACTCATGTCCTGGGTAAAATCTCGCTCGTCGGACGTGGATCCAAATAAATATACTTATACTTTTAAGCTAGTTTGGCGGCAGTAGAAGCTTTGTCATGACCGAAGGGGGAGTGGTTGTTGCAAATGGTATATCAAATTTAGTGTTAACTAAAAAACGCCCGTTTGACTTGACTTGTCTTCAATTCAAAACAAAAAGAGTAACATGTGCTCTACATCTTTGAAGGGCTCCTTCCTTTAGGACTGGGAAACGACCTAGATGAAAGATGCAGCCGACGAAAGAGACTGGGTGTATACTTAGTATTAGAAAATAACGAATTTTGTTTACTTCCTTACAGAGTCTTCCATCTCTAGTGAAGCAAACATTGGTGACAGGCAATAGTATGGGTGATTAAGTGGAACAATGGGTCGTTTCTGAACGTTGATGAAGAAGCAGTTGAACTATGGGAAATCAAAAAAGAGAAGTTGAGTATCAAATGTCATGTCCTGGGTAAAATCTCTCTCGTCGGATGTGGATCAGAAGTAATTTAATCTATATCCTATAATATCTTCTTTTGGCCATAATTTTTCTACTAGATATGTCACCAGTTATTTTCTTCTTGTGAAATGCTTTCATGGCTTTCCGTAAATTGCAATTTTATTGACCAAGTATTTGAATCCTTAATGCCTGGATCCTCGAATACACAGAATACTTCTGGATCCAAAGAAATTGTATACTTTTAAGCTAGGGCGAACACAAGCTTGGGGATGGGGTGGATCTTCGCAAATGGGATATCAAATTTAGTGTTAACTAAAATGCCCATTTTTGGGTCCAGAGGTTCTTCAGGACAAACTAAAAGGCGTAACATGTGCCATACACCTTTGAAGAGCACCTGCTCTTAGCTCGGGAAACAACCTAGATGAAAGATGTAGCCGACGAAAGAGACCGGGTTTTTACTCGGTATTAGAGAACAATAAATTTTGTATATTTCCTTACAGAGTCTTCTACCTCTTGCGAAGGAAAACATTGGTGAAAGCAATAGTTTGAGTTATGATGTGGAACCAAGGATCATATTTGAACGTTGATGAAGAAGCAGTTGAATTATGGAAAATCAAAAAAGAGAAGCTAAGTAGAAAATCTCATGTCCTGGGTAAATTCTCTCTCGTTGGATGTGGGTTCAGAAGTAAACTAATCTATATCAAATGATATCAACTTCTTTTTGGTTAGCAGCTTTAAGCTGACTGGCAACAGCACCCCTATCCTACCCCCTCGAGCTCCCCACTGCTTTTGTTTCAGTTGGCACTATGATCATAAGTCATATAATTCCTATGCAGTATTTTTTTTAAATTAAAACCTACATTTGGAGACCCCTAAACTCCAAGCATGGAGTCCTCCATGATAACGCAGTCAGTATGATGCTGGGTGGAATGCTCACTCTCATAACATACATCCTAGCACAAGTCGTCTGCATTTATTGGTGCAGACAAGTGATAGGACCATATCTGTGTAATCCTGCGGAACAGAAATCCAGCCTCCGGTGATGGTCAAATGTCTAGTTCCAGTAAAGTCCCTTGACCATTTATCATCCTTCTCCACGGCAGAATTGTGGAGCTTATCTTTTTTTATTTTGCCCACCTCTGGACTAACTATAATGCATTCAAACCTGGCCATGGTCAGAGGATTTTTAAGGACTTGAAATTCCTGGGCACACAATCTTCCTGTACTGACTTCAAGTCTGAATCCCATGTCATAGATTTAAGGTAATATAAAGCATTCCGCCTAAATTAGAGCATCTGGATGAAATACCTTTGACCATTGATATGAAACTAATACTTTACTTTCCTTCTAGTGGTTTTTTGAGACAATGGGTTACTACATGTCCCTCTGTAAATATACATGTAATTACATTTGACATTGTTTCTTAATACTTGGAGCTCCTATACTCCCAATGGAGTTTACAATTTATACAACCCCCATGCATGAGTGGACAGATTTTGATCCGTCCATTCATTATTCATATTATATTCTCCAAACGAGGTTGTCCCCTGCATTTTCTCACTGGAACATACAGTTGGATTGCTCTGATCACGTGCAGAGTAAGTGTGCTATGAGTTGAGCTCGTCGTCAGTTCAATTGCTTTTTGAATTTTTCTACTTGTTAGCTTAAATGAATACGGCTTCCTTTCTTATCCATCCCTTCTAACTTATTTTTCACAGTATTATGGGACATTGTGTTTTCTAATATAAAGTCTTTTCTTTCGTAAAATTCCATTTTGTTATGAATTTATCCCTTAGTATGTAATAGTCCTTTTGCAGGCATTTAACCAATTCCTTTTTAAATTTACGGCTTACTTTATATGATATCACCAGTTCTTTTCTTGTGAAATGGTTTTATGGCCTACCCTAATCTTTTCAAATTTGTTTCTTTTTGTTCCATAACTTGCAATTTTCTTCCCAAGTATTTGAAGTCCTTAATTTCTGGATCGTCCCATACAAGAATACTTAAAAGCCCGATTTCTTTACTTCTGGATCCAAATAAATATACGTATACTTTTAAGCTAGGTCCTAGCGAGGCTGGAGTGGGAGTGGATACTCACAAATGGGATTAAAAATTTAGTTAACTAAAATGACCATTTAAGAGGATTTTCCCAGAGTTACTTCAAATCCAAAAAAAGGAGATACATGTGCTCCACAAGTTTGAAGAACTCCAAACTTAGCGCCCCGGAAATCAACCTAGATGAAAGACGTAGCCGACGAAACAGACCGGGTGTTTACTTAGTATTAGAGAATAATAAATGTTGTATATTTCCTTACAGAGTCTTCTACCTCTTGCGAAGGAAAACATTGGTGAAAGCAATAGTTTGAGTTATGATGTGGAACCAAGAATCATTTCTGAATGATGATGAAGAAGGAGTTGAATTATGGAAAATCCTGGGTAAATTCTCTCTCGAATGTGGGTTCAGAAGTAAACTAATCTATATCCAATAATATCAACTTCTTTTTGGTTAGTAGCTTTACGCTGATGGACAGTAACTCTCCTAACCTTTTGTTTCAGTTAGCACTTTGATCATAAGTCATGTAATTCCTCTACATAATTTTCTTTTTTTTGGGAATTAAAGCCTACATTTGGAAGGCCCTATACTCCAATCATGGAGTCCTCCACAATAACGTAGTGAGAATGGTGCTTGCTGGAATGCTCACTGACATGGTATAGGCTATATCCTATCACTAGTCTATTGCATTATTGGTGCAGACATGATAGGACCATATCTGTGTAATCCTGCTGAACAGAAATCCGAACCTCTAGTGATGGTCAATGGTCTAGTTGCAGTTAAGACCCATTACATTTTATCACAACCTCCTTCTCTACAGCGTTGGTGTGGAGGTAGCATGCCCACCTCTGAAAGAGTTAAACTCAGCCTTGGTCGATGGATGTTGAAGGATGTAAAATTCCTTAGCGCACAGTCCTCCTAGACGGACTTCAGGTCTGGGTACCATGTTGTAGAGCTATGGTAACATAAAGCATTCCAAGGTTTGCCATTAAAAGTAGCTAGAAGCAAGGAGGTGCATTATCGCCTTTACTTCCTAAATTTGCTTTGGAACATGCCATCAGAAAAGTTAAAAAAAAAAAAAGATAGGGTTAGAATTAAATGTCAATCACCCTATTTTAGATTATGCAGATGATGTTTGTCTGTTGGGTGATAACATGAAAGCAATCGAGAGAAATGCAGATTCATTGCCTGCAGGAATGTTGAATTAATACAGAAAAACTAAGCATATGGTCATGAAACATCAAATTATTGCAATAGCCAGTAGAGCGTAAAGTGGAGATATTCAAATGTCTTGGAGCAATAATTACAAATACAAATAATATTAAGGTAGAAGGGTTGAGTGAAATAAGGAAATGCTGGTTTTTATACAGTTCAGAATCTTTTACTTTCTCTTGTTCTGTCTAGAAATCTAAAAATAAAAATTTATAGAACAATTAGCCTACCGGTTGTATTATATGGATGTATCCATTACTCTTGGGGAAGAACATACTCTAAAGGAGTTTGAAAACAACATGAGGATGAAATGGGCTGGCCATGTTGAGCGCATGGGGAAGGAAAAGCATACCTAAAAAATAGTGACGGGGAGACCTGAAGGGACAGTTGAATGGCAGGCTCATGTAAGCAAGACAATGAACCTTCAGGTTCCATAAAATATATTATATTCCTTTAGCTTGCTTAGGAATTGTCTGTCGCCATTGAGTAAGTAGTCAGCTGCGGTGGTCTAGAGGTAGGATACCCACCTCTTGATCTGAAGGTCGCAGGATCAAACCTGACAGCAGTTGATGGATTTTTCAGGATGTAAATCCTGGGGCATGGAGTCCTCCCGGAGGGACTTTATGGTGGGGAGGCCTCTGTCATAAATTTACGGTACGTAAAGGAACTCCCAAGCCTAAATTAGAGCCTCTGGATAAAATTCCTTGACCCTTTCATGTCCAAGTAATACCTTAGTTTCCAAAGGGCTGAGTTGTGAGGTGATGGGCTTACTACCTGTCACTCTGCCCTCTAGCAGGAAATAACAGTTACAAAATTCAAATAGGTAACAGTAACCTCCACCTAGAGGTCCTACACCTCACCCCTGGGACCAAAATATGAAATATGATGATGATGACTGATGATTGCTTCTAGAGAGAAGCACATGAAAAGTTCTAAATTTGTAAATTACCACGTATCATGATACTTTGTTGGTAGAGTGTGTTTGAATCATGCATTTATATCTTCCTCATGACAGAACCCCCAAAAAAACAAATTTATGTTTCACTGGAATAATCCTTACTTCAGAAAATTAATACTTTCTGGTAGGGATGGGTCCTCGATACTTTCGATACCTCGATACTCTCGATACTTGCATGGTATCGGCATCGAGCGATACTTCAGAAAACTATAGCTCGATACTTTTTTGATACTTTTATAATCCTGCAATTCTCCAAATAAGTGAGAATGCTAGTATTTTTTTTTTATTATCAAAAACATGTAAGTGGACTGTTTAAAAAACTAATTTTAGTTTTAATGTAGAGTTTAAAAGTAATTATAGGCTACTGATGATACTAAATTTTGTCTCATTGAATATGCGCACATAATTAATTTAGTTGGTATTACACAGTTCTCTCAAATTTTAATGTTTAATGTACCTATTTATTGAAACAGGAAATGTTGAAGATATCGAGTATCGAGGAAAAAATCATGTATCGGTATCGAGTATTGAGAAAATCTGGTATCGACCCATCCCTACTTTCTGGTCATAATTTACATCTAACATCCAAAATGTTCACCTCATTACTAGTTTTGTAACTGTGATTTTCATTAATGTGTTCTGTAAATTTGAATTCAGGAAATAAATAAATCTGTTGAGTGCTTCTGTATACTTCTGCATTATGTTCCTCATTTTTTAAATCACATTTGGCAATCCTAACACTATAACCTTGGTTTATGATAAATGGGCACGGCCACTGAAAGTAGCTTTGGGCCTGGGAGCTAAAGTATTTTCTCCTGGAGAGCCTGAGCTACTGCATTTAATTAAAGGCTGAAATAAAAATTATATTTAAGACTAAAAAACAGGTTATACATTAAATAAGTATGTAGGCTTCCACGGCCAGTGTCATATATAAACTGTAGGGCCAATCATGTTTTTAGCATCTAACGTTTTGGACATCCTGTCTTGTCCTTCTTTGGACACTTATGTGAAATAAATATGTGAAACCTGGACACTTCGGTTTACTTTTCGATGACATAACTCTACTTAAACATGAAAACAGAAGATTCCCTAGACTTGTTACAGAAGCCATAGAAATTATTAAACATACTCATAACATAAACAGGGAAGATGGGTACAAGATCAGTGACATCTGGCGGGGAAACTATTAAAACTTTAAAGAATGCACCCACTGATGTCATGACAACTGCGACTGTTGATTCTTCAAAGGCACTTCTTTTAGTGTGAATCTTTCTCCAAAGAAGGACATGACAGGATGTTCGAAACGGTAAACTCTAAAAACACGATGTGACCCAACCTGGATAGCCAATACAATCAGTTTATACATTAGTACATGTTGTGATATTAAGTATTCTAGTTGTTGCTGTTGTCTTTATATATTGGTACTTATATTGCAAGTCATTAATTCAATTAATTATTAGAGGGTTGGGGTATAGCAACTATTTTTTTCTTCTTACGAATTGTTACTGGAGCACAAAATTGTATTTGTCATGGGGAAGACAGACAGACCTAGTGTGTGTTGACAGTGTCAAATGATGGTGGGATGGCCCGTACGAGCGCAGAGAGCAATGTGAAACCATTTGTCTGGTGATCGCCATGCTACATGAATGTAATCCGTGTTGAACAGCTCTCATACATCACAATAGCCGTTATCTGTGGGAGAACTGCCAGAAAGTGTCACAGGGAATTGGTGGAAGCTATTGGGAATAATGCCTTACCATATTGGACAGTCTGGAGGTGGGTAGGAGAGTTTCCGTGAAGAAGCATAGGAACCAGTGATTAGGAACATGTAGGATGACCTCTGAGTGTGCGGACTGATGTGGGGGTGGGAAGAATTGGAGCACACAATATACTATCCTGACCTGTCTCCATTTCAATTTGACCTCAAATGCAAGGTAAAGGTAGGTATTTTGCAACACTTGAGGACATTGCAAATGCTGTATGCCAACAGATGACCAGATTCCGCATAGGGAGGAAAAGGGTGATGCCACTGCCTTCTTTATTTCTTACAAGCCATGCTGTTAAATCTGGCAACATCGCATCGGTAGTCCTATCGGCTATGAACATGTTGTAAATAAAGCAATGAACTCCATCAGAATCATCGAAAAATTAAGCATATTTCAGCTTAAAGCAATTCCAGTCATCGCCTATTGTTTAGAGAACATCTGGATACACCTGAAGAGCAACTGGAGAGCATAGGGAAGGTAAAAACCATGTACATAATGAGAGATTTATATACACCGTCACCTCTAATTGAGTACACCAGAGAACAGTTTTTCACAGAAAAATTTCGTGTTCATCAGCTACAAACAAATACCAGAGTGAGGTACGGTATGATATTAGTGTCCTTAAGGAAGAATTGGCTGGTATTAAAGAAGAATTGAAGAGAAATAGAGTCACTTTTACTGGTATGAACTTTTATCAAGCTGCTCACAGTAGGCCTAATTCATCTTAATGTAGCAGACGCCAAATCGTAGTATATGCAATCTCCTATCCTCCCAATATTACTACCAGCGTTTTCCTACAGTTTGGTGAAGGTAATGAACGGGATTCAAACATTAACCTCAAAAGTGCTGGCGAATTAACACAGTTCACCACCGGAGGATGAACGAATGAATGATTTGACAGCAAATAATGGAAAGCTGAGTGTTCCCAAGGAATTAGGCAAAGTTATTCTTTTCAGTGACAGTCATGGGCGTAGTCTTCCACAAAATGCATGTGACAAGAAAAGAGATATCAGTGTTCTAGGTTATATTAAACCTGGGACAACTAGCTACTTTGAGGGCCATTAGAATGGGTATGAGTGCTCTACTGTGTTGTAATGAGTGTGAAACACAAATCCAGTACTATCTTATCAATTACCTTAATAAATTACCCCCCCCCCCCGAGCCATGGGCGTACGGTAAGGGGGGGTTCAGGGGGTTGAAACCCCTCCCGAAATATTTTCAATATTTTGAAGATTATAGATCATGGAACGAAATTTAAAAGCTCTGATTCGGTTGTTACATATATTACAGTGTCGTACATACCTAAGCATTATTTAAGGTTTGCAGTCACAATGTGGGACCCAAGGACTGGCAGGAGATCCGTCGGAAGGCCGCGGGTACGATGGGCTGATTTATTCAAGAAGATAGCGGGTGGCCAGTGGTCCAGAGTAGCAAAATGCCGACGCACATGGAAAGAGTTAGAGAAACGACTACTCCACGCTGGACATGAATAACGGACACTATTACTTCAACAAACAGATGTGATAAGTGAATGTGAAATCAAGCATGGAAATAAATACACAATGTGAAAGTCCAATCTGTCAGGAGTAGCTCCCCTGGCAGGTTCAAAAGTGAGCTCACCCTGCATCACAGCAGGAGGCCCTTGCCCATAAAGGGATGACACGGGCTTATTCTTATTTTTATTCTTATAATTTATTTAAGATTCAAATTTCAAAACCTCGTGGTGTTGAAAGTTTTTCAGCTTAATAACAGTGATGAATTACTAGTAAACAAAAATCCCTTTGGAATCTGTCATAAGACAACTCGAATACTCCCGCCAAAATGCATCAACCTGTTTGTAAGCCAACAGTACTCATGAGCTCATCACAAAATTATCATGAAGTGATTGGCATTAATCGGGCTTTTCCAGAGATGACTTTAAAAACGTGCCCTATGCACCATACAGTATTATGATAATTTTTCCAAAGAAAGTTTTTATTTATAGACTCAAGCTTAAACGAGAAATGGATAGAAATCTCAAGAAAAACACTTTCAAAGACTGAGCTGCATATTAATTTAATACAGTGTATTAATTATCACAATACAACTGTTTAGTAATTAAAAAAAGTATTAATTCACAATGTGCGCAAGGACATGGAGCTGAGACAACTTTACATTGAACCCCTCCCGAACAAAATTTCACCGTACGCCCCTGCTCGAGACTATCACCTTGACGTGGTGGGGGGGCTTAGTGTCCTATGAACCAGACAACCATACTAGGGAAGTCTAGCTTTGCTAGCTTATTTAACAATTCAGTCCACAAACTTTTCAACTATGTCAGATTATTAAAATATAAAATATAATATAGAAGACAAACTAAAATTTTCAAACAGTAGATAACACTGTTTGAAAATTTTAGTTTGTCTTGTATATTATATTTTATATTTTAATACTTTGCTAGCTTGCTGGTTGGTAAGAGGCGAGGAGAACTAAGATAGTCTCAATGAGGGAACCGACGACTAAACTCACATTGGGCAGCCGGAAACCTTGTAGAAGATGTTAAACGGCTCTAAAGGCAGAAGAAGACCAAGTGTCCCAATGGCTAAAGAGGTGGAGAAAAATCTTCATAACTGCTGCCTTGTAGTTCGGTATTGATTTACCAAAGGCTAAGGGAAGAAAACCCTGAATAAAAATAACCAGAAGTCATGTGCCGTAAGAAGACAGCTCCTTCACATGACTTACCCATCTACGGCCCGGTAACCCGCAATGGGGACATTAATCTTACTCACATCTTTCAAAGTAAATATATGAAGTACAATATTGGCATGTTGTTTAGTGTCCACACAATTAGTGCATACCTTGTCCTATCATGTATATTTCACATTTTTCACACACATTGGTATTCTCACAAAAATAAAAAATTAATATATATATTGTTATTACTTATTCCTTAACCCTCGTACATGAAACTGGGCCCTGTTGAAAACAGTTTCACTTGATAATGTTCAAAATGTGCCCAAGGTTTTTGGACGTTGGCCCTCCCTTTGCCCCCTCTTGGTGGGCCTTTTGTAGGTGGGTAGGCCTACTGAATAACCAATATACAGTATTATAAACATGATCTCCAAATACGCTAATAAGTATGTGCTGATATGTGGCTTTGTCTTGCAATAACGTATGTCATAAAATTGCTGTATGAATGAAGATAGACTGGTGAATAGAATATTTTGTAGTAAAATACGCATTTATAATGTCCATAGGAAGAACCCTATTGATATTGAACCAAATCGGTCCAGCGGTACCAGCATCAAACCCAATTTAGTGTTTTTATTAAAAAGCACCATAACTCAAATACGCTTTATCAGATTTTCATGAAACTTGGTATACACATTTAAATTGTCCATGGGAAGACGTCTGTTGATATTGGACCAAATCGGTTGGCCGGTATCGGAATAATGCCCAATTTAGTGCATTTTATGGTATTACATAACAAAAGGCCCCATAACTCAAATATGCTTTATCGGATTTTCATGAAACTTGGTATAAACATTTATAACGTCCATGGCAAGAAGCCTTGGACCTAATCGGTTGACCGGTACCAGAGTAACAACTAATTAAAGGTCACATGTTTTTTTTATTTTTTTCTACTGGTATAATTTGACAGTTAACACTATTCCTTCACACATGCTTATCAAACAACACCGTCAAACTGACTGAGTTGGCCAAATGGTAACGTCTTGGACTCGTATTCTGGAGGTCACCGGATCAAATCCCTTAGCTGGCCAATTTGACATGGATTTTTTTAATTTAATTTTTTATTTTTATGTGAGTGCGCGATTGTCAAGGTATCAAAATCTGTAGTTCTGCTGACACTGGTCGATTTTAATCTGATTAGAAAAACTTATTTTCTGCATATCATAATTGCAATTATAATTGATTGAACAAAAACATACTGGCACTTTGTTGTATCAGTTTACCTGATTTTATTGATTTTGGAAAACTTTTAATGGAGGTCATATTATAAATTCTGGCCTAAACATAAGCAATTAATATGACACATTTATTAATAAACTTATTTAATGACTGAAGATGACCACAAGCTGGTAGGAATATATTTGATTTTTAATATTTTAAAACTTTTATATTGACAAGATGGAGTTACTGCATTTTAGATGCATAATGGGAACCAAATCATGAAAATTTTATATTCATACTAAAATGGTGTAGTTTTCAAACTAATTTTTGTTATAGGCCCTTCTGTAGAGATGCGATCGATAAAATGTATTGAATCATTTGAAACCTCAAACTCCATGTCTTTCCTGATATTCTAAATTATGGGTTTAAGTGCATTGCTACTGCTTCATTTTGACATGTGAAATATATTTGCATTTTTTGGTAAAAATTAGATTATTTTCTTAAGAGTGTCTTGTTTTCATTGCTTCTATGCAGTCCAAAAATCCAGTTGAAATATTCTACTTCCACTAAAATTTTCTCGAAACTTTAGAGTATACCCTGGCAAATTTTGTGGCTACAGTACTGTCTACATGAGCCATACTAAATGGAAAAAACTGAATAATGTCTATATTTCAAACATTTAAGCTGTACCTAACCCTTAAGGTTATCTGATATACCAAACCTACCAGTACAAAAAAATTATATCTATATCTTCTCAGAAGTTAATTGTTTAATTGGAGGTAAGATTTGGTTGCCTGCTGGTTTGCTTAAGCTGGGCGTGCACTTATCAAGCAAAAAGGCTTTTTTGCATGATGAAATGTCCACTGAAGTTCTACGGGAATATCAACAGAGTGCCAAACATCCGACTGACTAGACATCTTGCAGTACACACAAGGTAACTTATTAAGAACATGAAGTGGATTGATATATGAGCTTTCATGAACCACAGATTATCATAGGAGAGAGGTTCCATCTGGCGCTGTGAATTGAACTCCGGCTTAGCTCAGTTGGTAGAGCATTGGCGCGAATAGCCAAAGGTCCTGGCTTCAAGTCCCAGTGTCAGAGGAATTTTTCTCCTATAATATTCTCATGAAATGGATTGCCAAAGTTCGAGAAGACTTAAAAGACTCTGGTATAACATAGACATAGACATACAAGACAGACAAATATTCAGACATAACATACACAAATGAGGATTGTTTTGAGAAAACTCAACATCTCCATTTCTTGCCAAATTCGCTTTTTAATGGTTTTAGGTGCTTTGAAACAAGACCTTTATGATGGTAAAAAAAAAAAACATAAGAATGGTCAGGTGGTGCCTGAAGTAATCTCACATCACATAGATCCTGCTTATGGTCCATTAATAGCCTATACGTACGATAAATAAACAAATAATGATGATAATAATGATATTTATTTGTTTTTGACTGTTAAATGTTGTTTTATCGACTCATTGTAGTTGTTGAAAGCTTATTTCATCTACTGTTTTTCATTTGTTTAAATCAAGATTTTAACCATGGCAGTCTGCGTAATATGTACAGTTTATGACTGGCACATAGTCAGCATACTTTTTCTTTATGAAAGTCTTCATGGAGAAACTTTGAAATATCAGCATTTTCTTTAAGAGATAAAGTGATTTTCAATATTGAATAACTGCTAATAACTTTGGTGTCAAATGCAGCACATTAGAAAACAACATATTGAGTAAATACTCCAGATCCTGTTGCCTATAATTAATGTTTTTTTCATGAAAAGTAACAAAGAAAACACTAGGGACCACGTTAAATTACGCTACAACTTTTGGATGGGTTTCTTAAATTTGGAACTCTTTTCAAAATGAAAATACCATGGTTGGCAATGCTGCTTTTCCATTTGTTCTGACAAAAGAATGTAGTACAAGAAGGAACCAATAGATGGAGTTGAAATCTAAAAATCATTTTACACCATAACATCTGATTTCTACAGAATTATGGTTGAGCTTACCTCACATGGTCACAGACGAGTATTTACTAAAGGTAATGGAAATATTATGACTGTCTGTGTGATCTAGTCGATAGCATTACTCTCTATGGATCTGCAAGTGTGGGTTTATTCATGGTACCTTCTCGGAGATTTTTGAAGTAAGGAGATATGGAATGGGGTGAACTCAACTTCGTGACACCAACTGAGAAGCTATATGACAAAGTAGCAGCATGAATATTGGCGGTGGGGTGGGTCAGCATGCTCCCCAATCCTACTGCCTATCTACGGTAAATGATGCTGTATGCAGATGGTAGGCCTAGTCCTACAAGAGATATAGTACGAAGGAGATTAGTTTAGTTTACAGGTTGCGCCACGGTTTTTGGCGTATGGAAATTTTAATGGACAGCTATGGTGCGAGTCACTTACTTTATCGTGGTCATGGTTTGGTCTGAGGGGGCGTGATGGCAGTATCAGAGGAGGGGCATGATTCCATTAGAAGCGGTGTGACACACAGGCTGAAGCTGGAAGAATGATGCAACTTGATATTGAATATGTATAAACACACTGCTCGAGATGCACTGTAACGTATTCCAATGTTTTGCTTAATCAGCACCATGTGTGTATGTATCACACGGTGATGAAAGATAACATTATGAAGGGGCTAGCTATGCCCTCAATGGCATACACCAATATTCCTGGTGAACCCGGGGGGCTAGCTGGCTAGCTACGCACTCAAGGACATATGCCAATATTGCTGGCGAGGCCTATAGAGGAAATGTTGTGCTGCCCCTGAAATTCAATTTTGAATTTTTGCTAGAAACATACCTTCTGAAATACCCTAAGGCCAAAATTACTGTTTTAAAAATGTATCATAGGACCTATTAATTCGTCTTTCATCTGTTTATATTAGAGACATAAGGTGCTTGCTACATACTGTATGAAGTGTAATGTAATTAAGCTGTCCATTCCTGTCTAATATTTATAACTAAACTCTGTTGCGCTACATCCCTGAAGAGACTAGGCCTACCACCTGACCTCTGCATCATCTTCCATAGGTAGATGGCAGGATTGGAGAGCATGCTGACACCCATGGCCATTAATGGTGGTTTCCGTGGCCAGAGTCGCTACTTATCTATCAAACATCTGAGGAGGGCCTGCGGATCTGTAGCCAATGAAACTAACCACGAGACCTCGCAGGCAGTCATGTCTAACATTTATTTCCATAACATTTTGTAAGCAAAATGAACAATCATTTAAACCAAAAATATATTGGAAGTTAACAGAGTGAAAATATTATACAAGATATAATATTGAGTTGGGTCTAGCACATATAGGCCTACTTCACTTTTTGTATACTTCAACTGACAGTTGGTGTTACTCTGACGATTATGAATGACGATGGTCTTCAAAACTAGTTCAGGTATTTATACAAAAAGTGAAGTATACGTGCTATACCCAACACAATATCTTATCCTGAATCATTTAAACATTTTATATTTGAATGGCCAATATATGTGTAAAGAAGATTTCTATCCTGAAATGCACCTAAACAATGTATTGTTGTCATACATCCTTCATAAATTTTATAAACAAACACTGTCAGTTGGTTGGTATATGGTTATTTAACGACGGGGATGTACTGCAACTCTGTCCTGTGACCATCACCAGTGTGCTGGAATTTTGACACGCAGGAGTTCTTTTACATGCCAGTAAATCTACTGACATGGGCGTGTCATATTTATGCACACATAAATGTCATCAACCTGGGCCAGGATCGAACCTACAACCTTGGGCACAGAAAGTCAGCACAATACTGACCATGCCACCCAGGCTGACACAAACACTGTAAGAATCTGAATAACGTATCAAAAGTTACGTTATACAGTAGAGCCTCGGTAATTCGAGCCCCAGTATTTCGAGGTTCCGTGTAATTCGAGCTGGTTTTAACAAAATTAAAATTTTCCATAAAACTTTAGAATTTTTCCCGTTTATATATGGTGTCCGCAAGCAAGTTTTACGTACTTCTGAATGTGTTAAATTTTGAGCTTACTTTCAATTTTTCCATGTACAAAAATGCAGGTAAAACTGTCCCACTTAGAGTTTTCATTCATAATACACAGAAATAACCTTGGCCTCAGACTGCTAATGCATTTCTATTATAGACTGACAGAAACCGTTAGGTTCGATCTTTCTTTGTCGGGACCTCGTGTCAATCAATTGTACAGTGCATACCATCCTTTCAGAAAAGAATACTGTATTGTTATAGTAATCCCTACTCAGGGACAATGGTAATTAAAAGTGTTTTCCTAGTAGCGCCACTTTCCGGTTCCACTCCATTAAGGGTCAGACAATGACTTAATCCTTAAAGGATGCCCATGTAGCAAATTGGAAATGTTTGCCAATATACATACAGGCGTAACACCCAGTTATGTAGTCCTACTATATTGTTTATTTATTTATTTTTTTAAAACTATTATTGTGCTCATTAAACATTTATTTATGATTTACCCATTGTTTTAGTGATATTTCCGTATAATCCAAGTTTTTTGTAATTCGAGGTAGCCTCAGCCCCAATTAGCTCGAATTATCGGGGTTCTACTGTAGATGTATTTAGGTAACAAAGAAAAATCTGGAACAAACTCTAAAAAAGCAAAAATAAAACAAACAGAAAATGTGAATTTTCTCTTCCACCTGTGATAAATGATGTAACATTGAGTATACTTACAATTTCAGCATCTCCAGTCAATAATACATGGGATCATCACACATCACAGGAAAAGGTCTGTAGGATGGCAACAGGAAGGTATAGACTGGAAATTCTATGAACAGGTGACCAGAACCTGGAAATGGATTTCAGAAAATAATTGCTTGGTTATCTGTGACCTAAGGCTACAGTCAAACTGTCTCTGATTTGGCAGTTTATTTACCGTTGACATCGTATAATGAAGAATGGAATAAGCTTGCACTATATTGGTTCAATTTCAAATTGAATGCGCTGTTCATCAAATCTGAAATCAATATAGAAATACAATGTGAACCAAAGATGAAGTCAAAGACTTCCACGGTGGATAGCACACAGCATTCACCGGGCATAGGGTATCCAAATACCATGACAGTTTTTAGCTCTCTTTGCCTACGTCCATCTTTTACCCAAGATTCATGAGAATACCCATATGAAAAGAAGAATAATGGTATATAACTCACCTGCTCACCATTCGTGACTGCTACATTAAGGTTATGAAATTTTTGAAATTGGTGAAGAGGCCTGGTTCCTCAAACAATTAGACACTACAGATCCTACAGTATAATATTTAAAGTAAAAAACACTGTATACGTAAATGAGTGATTAACACATTTAATTTACTTATAGTACGATAAACGAAATCACAATACAGTACATAATACTGTATTTACTTTATGTACTTTGTCTATATGAACAGAGGAATAATTATGCAGCAGGTCACAGAATGTACTGAAAATATATTTTTTTGCAATTAACTATTTCTTAAAAAAATCTTCCAGTGTGGATTGTTCTGTATTCGTTTTGCATTTCTTTTTAACAGCACATGTTTCAAACGATACCGAAAGTTTATTAAGATGTACGACACTATTCTCGCCATACTGTTAATCTAAGACGTAACACAGTGGCTGTATGTTACGGAGAGCTGCAATCCCCTCTTTCAGAGACAACAATGGTTTACAGTCTTGAATTTCCGAACTGAAGTTGTGTTAACTTTTGACTTCTGAAAATCATTGGCAAGCCTGTTTGATGGCTTCAGGGTTGAACAAAGCATTTGTAGTGGTTATGATTGGCTGTTTAATCCAGGCAATTTTCTGAAATTTGTGTGGCTGATGACCACAGTGTGAGGTCGTCGAAAACCTCAACCAGATTCTAATACATCTACAATACAGCAATGTTGCATGTAACCAATGTGAATTATATTTTAAGGTTTTGTAATTCATAGCATGATTTTTTTTTAAGTTGCTTCACTTACCAACTTTTTGGTTGTACATATTTCAAGGACCATCCTCCCCAATGTCGGCTACTTGTCAACTGGTAAATTTTGCTGTGCATCTGGTGGAGGTTTAACAAACTGATCAGGTTCTTAGTCTATTTTTTAATTTATTTATATAAATCTCCCAAGTTTCCAGATCTTTTGCTGTAATGTTAAAATCAGTGAATAGACTAGAAGATTTCAAAATTTGTGAGAAAATTTATGTAAAGAAATTTGAAAATACACTGATGAATTTCAAAATACCAAAAGATGAGAACCTAATCAAGAAGTTCATCAAACTTCCACCAGGTGCACAAGTAGCTAGTTGACAAGTAGCCGAAAAGGTGGACGATGGTCCTTGAAACATGTACTACCGAAGAGTTGGTAATATTATTTAAAAAATATTTATATTATTCACTAAACTAATAAATTCCTTTAATTAGATATTCATATGAGAAAAATTCTCTCATTCTTTCTGTACGATTTCTAATACTACACATCACTAGATCCAAGTCAAGAACATACTATTTTGATTTTCAGCAATATACTACAGATGCTACATCAGATGCAATGAGACTGCAGCCTTAGCTACACATAACCCAGATTCTATCCAAAATTAATATTTTATTTTAAAACCATGTTTATCAGCCTTATAAATACTTTGAAATACTTGTGTAACAAACAAAACGAAACAAACGTGTACATAACACACTAAAAAGTCACAGAATACATTTAAATGTTAAGACGTTCATTTTCAAGGAAAGACATTAAGTAGTAAATGCAAGGAACTGGCATATACAATTCTTTTTTTTGGCCAGGACACAGTTCATGATTCAGTAGACGATGAGATGGAAAATTAAATTAAAATTTGATGCCATGATGTGCAGGAAACCATTTGTACATAAAACAGATTCACTTCTAACAATTTATAAGCTTGGTATACTTTATAAAATAAGAAGGTACTAATATCACCTAAATTTAAGGATATATGCTTTTTCAGTATAATCTCCAAATTCAATGAAACTGGTGTTTGAAAGGTGTTAAACTTCTTTATAAAATTTAGCTATTAGAAAAATTCCTTTTTAAGTTATTTGTATATTATTATAATAGAAATGGTACAAGTAAAAAAATTATTGTCCTATTTTAACCCTTCAATGCACCAATTTTTTTCTACACTAATGCACCACCTGGGTCTGCAAGGCCCAGATATGAAAATATCAAAATTATCTGCAAACAATTTGTTTTAGCAGAAATGCATTATGCACTTAATTAACAAATAACAATGCTTAATTTGATATTGAGGCCTTTGAGACAAGGTTTATAGTTGTCTAGCTGCTACCGGGACACTGGGAAAATCAAGATTCAGTATACCGTAAGTTTTGGACCATAAGACGCACTTTTTTCCTTTGAAAACAGAGCCTTGAATGTTGGGTGTGTCTAATTGTCCAAAGTAAACTAAAAAATTTAAATTTCTACCGGTATACTGGTAAACATTTTCGGTAAACCATAATCATAAACAAGGTGGTTTACAATTAGTTGCAAATGGTAGCACAGACAGTACATCAGTGTACTTGTCACAATTGTAAAATGAGGGTAGCAATGCAAAAAGAAAGGAATGTTGGGTTCTTTTATACAAAATGAGCTGTCCTGGTGCGGTGGGGTGGTCAAAGATGCTATAGGTAAGAAGATTTTTCAGTGTTCCGTCTTTGTAAACGTTAATAAAAAAAAAGTGAAGGTAGGTGGGATAAAAATAAAATGATTAAATTATGACAATGTGTACTTGCTATTGGTTGGATTTTCACATTTTCTTTTACTGGTTTGGTTGCTGTTTCAAGAGCTAAATAACCAATTACACATGTGAAGTTGTCACGGAAGACACACACTTCTGGGGCAAACATAACAGCATTTAATTTCAGTTCCAATCCTCTCAGACCCACGTGTTGTATTAAAGGGTTGAAAATGGCTTCCTACACATTTTACTAACATGCTAACAATTTTTAAACACACAGTGCAGTATAGTATGCCATTTTGGCTGTCATGGGTACTGAGCCAAAAAGCAAGCAAAGCGGTTTAATTTGAAAATGCACTTATCAACACAATATTGCAGGTTAGAACATACATTTTCTGTGATTAATGATCACTAGTGCCCAGATTCTTAGGTTTTAAACTATTTTGTTCCTTGTTAGCTAACTGTGATATTTTAACATAACTATCCATTTCATTATCATGGTAGTCACATAATTCAATATTATAAAACCTAAAAAGGCTAAATGAGCCGTTAAAAACTAAAAATGGCTAAAACGGTTTTAAATTAAAATTCGATAAAATACTTAATAAACCAATAGTATGTGATTAATCTAATTATTATTGTTCTACCAAAAAGTATGTTTTAAATATCTGCCTCCATTTTGCATCTTGCTCATTGTTACCAATACATTTGTAAAAATAACAGCATGGCATATTGTAATTTTCTATCCCATTGTCCCGGTAAAGGAAATCATTAGTGAACCGAAATCATGGTTTCCTTGAAGCAAATTAAAGGTATTCTTAAGAAGCTTACACTTGCAGTTTATTCACACTGTTAGCTCCAACAAGATATAAAAAGTAAAGCACTTTATAAGTTGGTTGATTAATTAATTAATGCTCTTGTTGGGTTTATGTGGTGGAATTGGAAGTGGCAGGGGTAATTCTAAAATTAATTTTGTTCTATAAATTATAAACTGTTCAAATTCAAGCATTTTGTGATTCAGAGCCAAAGAAATTGTAAGTAAAAATAAAATAAATCAATATATTATTTGTTTCAGTGTGCTCATTGTATGAGGACAACTTTTATTTTGAAGGTCCGATCGGTTGCAAAATGAAAACCACAGTGAAAATCAAAAAATTATTTGGAACATTTAGATACACCTTCCAGCTACTTCTCTAAATAGTCACCACTCCGATTGAGACATTTTTTGTAGCATGGCACCAACTTCCCAATACCCTCTACATAGAAGGTTGCTGCCAGCATATTGAGACAGGTCTTCCTAGCATTTTGAAGTTCTTCATTGGTGTGGAAGCACTGTTCCCCCAGATCTTTCTTCAGCTGTCGAAAAATATGAAAGTCGCTCGGCATGGGGACAAGTTTTTGAAATCCATTGTGACAGGGGATGAAATGTGGATTCGTTAAGACAATCCAGAATCAAAAGAACAATCCAAACAATGGATGCACACAAATTTCTCGAATAAACCCAAGATCTGGGAGCATAGCGGAGAACTTCAAGATGGTATGGAGACCCATCTTAATATGCTGGTAGCAAGAGGGTGTTGGGAAGTTGGTATCAGGCTACGACAAATGTCTCAATCAGAGCGGCGACTATGTAGAGAAAAAGCTGGGAGGTGTATCTAAATGTTCCAAATAAAACAGTTTTGATTTTCACTGTGGCTTTCATTTTGGAACTGATCAAACCTTGAAAAAAATAGCCTTCATAGTTATCAAAGGAAAACTGAAAAAATCATATGAAAATGGTAAAAAACTAAAATAAAACTATTTTAATATGTTTAAAATACATATAAAACCTAGTTTATAAAACCCTAAAAATCCGGGCTGCACAGTATGATATAATTGAATTTTATTGTTTACTGCAAATCAATTTATGTGCTTGCACTGAGAAGAGATGCACATGATCGTGAAGTAATCTCAACTCGTGTATGTGTATTATATTTATAATTTCACTAAATAAACTTTCTGCAGTAATTAAGGGGGGGACACACAGGTTCCAGTACTTCACCTTCTCATTTGGCATGCCCAGTGTTCACTATTGCTTCTAACTTATACTATTTTCAAATGTTTTGTAACTACTACCAATATTGGTAATTATCATCACAAATAAGTTGTTTTTTTTTCTTTGTGAATCGATTTGGTATTTTAAAGATATGTTCCATAAATATTAGTTTTTCTTCAAAATTATTTCTTAATATCTTATAACCAACACTACAGTCTGGTTTAAACAACCTGCGACTTGTGACAGTTCACTTGAATTGTAAAAACGGGAGAGCTGCGCTGTATTACTTGTACAGTGTGTTTCATGTAAGAGTTGGCCATCCATGCGGGTTTCTGCATCGCGGCGGCCACAACTCTAATTCCTGAGCAAATGAGTTAAATATCTACCCAAATAAAACCGCTAATGGTGTAATGATTTAGGTTCTCACGATTACAGTTAAAATTACAATGAAAATAACCATGTACCTCATCACAAGAGATGTTGGAAATGTCCTCCTCTAGCATCCACACAACACTCTCACATTTTTTAGGAAATGTTGTTTTACGTGCATAAGTTCAGCTTTCGAGATAGTTAATTTCTCTTGTGATATTGTCTTTAAGTTCTTCTAACAGTAGCCTATGTGACTATTACTTAAGGGGGAACTTGAAAAATAAAGTGTATAGATCAATTCCCCGCATATTAGAAGAACAAGATAGTATCACAAGAAAAATGAACTCTATCTCGATAGTTGAACTTATGCACGTGAAAAAAAATTTCCTTAAAAGGTGCCAGTGTTCTGTGGAAACAAGAGGAGGACATTTCTAACATCTCTTGTGATGAGTTACGTGGTTATTTTCATTGTAATTTTAACTGTAACTGTGAGAACCTGAATCATTACACTGTTGGCAGCTTTATTTGCATAGATATTTCACCCGATTGCTCGGGAGTTAGAGCTGTGGTCGCTGTGATGCAGAAACCCGCACGACTGGCCAACTCTTATGTGAAACACACTGTATTAGAGCTTCAGTCAGTTGTTTAGCAGCACCCCAAATTGCAAAACATCTTGCATTCTCCAGAAAAGCCTTGGAAACATACTCTTCCACCAACTGTCACAAGTCGCAGGTTGTTTAAATCAGACTGTACCTGCTATCACTGAAATACCTGCAAAAGAAATATTATTTATTTCATTTTCTTTTAAAAAGATCATGTTCATCTAATTTTACATAAATTATTTAAAAACATTATAAATGTCTAAATAAGACTGTAGGCAGTGACGGATTTAGAGGAGGACACAGGGGCACTAACTAGCCTAGATAATAATTAGTTAGATCGTGATTCTGTACTACATGACTAAAATGAAGGCACAGCTTTAAATACTGTAACCTTCATTAAACTTAAGAGGAAATTCAACTTAAATTACTATTGGTATCCTCTACAACAGGGGTGCTCAAACGGTCGATCGCGAGTGCTTTTTGAGTAGATCTCGAGAAGAAAAAAAATTTTAATAAGTAGGTAGGTAACTAATAAAATAACACTGCTTGCGGCAAAAGGTGGCTTTATCAAAGGAACGCGCGGCACTTGTCAAAGAAAAGCCGCGTTGTTTCTAGACTAGACAGTGGAGTCTAGTCTAGAAACAACGAGAGACAGTACAGTCTAGTTTCGGGCGGCGCGTTTGACGGGAACATTCGAGACTTTCGTTCACGCCGATATAAATGTTGCGCCTGCAGGAATTGGAGTCATTCTGAATTGTAACTTGATGGCGATACTACGTCGATAAGTACAAAGTTTATTATTAAATAGTGGAAAATGAGTGCAGTGAAGAAATCTAAAACGTATCATTTTAATAAGGATTGGGAGGAAGAATTTTTCTTTTGTATGGTGAAGGATAAGTGCATTTGTGTTATTTGTCGTGCGTCAGTTGCAATACCTAAGCGTGGTAACTTAGAGAGGCATCATAAAACGGTTCATAAAAACTATGAAAAGGATTTTCCGCCACAGAGTGAATTAAGAAAACTAAAGGTACGTGATTTGATATCTTGTTTGAAAAAAGAACAATCCATGTTCACAAGACCAGTCAAACAATCAAAAGCTGCTACGATCGCGTCATTTAAAATATCTCATATATTGGCGAAACACAAGAAACCATTCGAAGATGGATCGGTGGTGAAGGAAGCATTTATTGAAGCGGGTGAGACTTTATTTGGAGATTTTAAAAATAAAACAGAAATCATGTCTGCTATTAGAGAACTTCAGTTATCTCGTCCGACTGTCACAAGGCGTATTGAAGTCATGAGCCAGGACATCGCAGATAAACTAAAACATGATATCATGGAATGTACATACTTTTCTTTACAGTTCAACGAATCCACCGATATGACAGACACTGCCCAGCTGTGTATTTTTATTCGGATGGTATTCAATGACATGTTGGCTAAGGAAGAATTTTTGACAATCATACCTCTGAAGGGGAAGACCCGTGGCGAAGATATATTTGACGTTTTCTTCAATTTTGTAAAAAACTACGAGCTACCAATATATAAATTAGTGTGCATTACAACCGATGGAGCACCAGCAATGACTGGAAACAAAAACGGTTTTGTGGCATTGTGTCGAGCTAATGAAGAATTCCCTTCATTTTTTTCATTCCATTGCATTATACATCAACAAGTTTTGTGTTCAAAAGTTTTAAACACGGAGGAAATTATGGGCATTGCGACAAAAATTGTGAATTCCATCCGTGCACGTAGCTTGCAACGGCGGCTCTTTCAGTTGCAGTTGGAAGATAGGGAGTCAGCTGAACACACTGATTTAGTTCTTCACACGGACGTCAGGTGGTTGAGTCGCGGAAAATTCCTAGAAAGGTTTCAAGAATTATTGCCCGAAATAACAGCTTTTCTAGACGAAAGAGGTGATGACACTCAGATTTTGAAAAACGAAAAATGGCTAAATGATTTGGCATTTTTGACTGACATCACAATGCACTTAAACACCGTTAACTTGGAGCTTCAAGGTAAAGGAAAAACTATTATTGAGATGATTAGCGCAGTAAATGCATTCAAAAGTAAATTGCAACTTATGATAGATCAACTGAAAAGAAAGGATCTGAAACATTTTCCGTCTTTGAAAGCAAGGATTCCTCAGTTGAATTATGATACGTATGAGGCTGAATTATCAAATATTTTGGGACAATTCGAAATGCGTTTTCATGATTGCAGTAAATTGGAAAATATAGCATCATTTATGAGTTATCCTTTTTCATGTAAAAACATTGAGGAATTAGCTACTGAAATAGCCAGTCAGTTTAATATGAACTCATGTTCTGTTGAAAATGAGTTGGTGCAGATTATATCAGATATACATCTCAAAGCTACAGCATCTGATACAAATTTCTGGTGTTTTATATCTGAAGATAAATATCCGAATGTAAGGCAAATCGCCCTTCAACTGACGGCATTTTTTGGGTCAACTTACTTGTGCGAGTCTGCATTTTCTGAAATGAAGATAATTAAGTCAAAATATCGCAATCGACTAACTGACGATCATATGTCATCATGCTTGCGATTAGCACTCAGTGGTTACGTACCATCTTATGAAAAGTATGCTGAGGACATGCAGTGCCACGCTTCAACATCCAAAGCCACTCCTTAGTTAAGTTTAACACCATATGTAACTCTTTTGTTTTGTAACAACCAATAAACTCGCAATTTTGAATAACTATGAGTTTTTTCATTGATATTGTAGAGAAGAACCTAACTAAACCTAACCCAAACCTTGACTAAAATAATGTACCTATACTGCGCAGAAAGCTAATATCTATATATGCTACGGTACGCCCTACCTAGGTAGGTAGGGTGTATCGTGTATGTACGACAACCCTGCATCACACACACTTGCAGTCTCTCAGAGTCGATCGTAAGTAGTCTAAAAATATTGAGGTAGATCGCCAGCAGTTCAAGTTTGAGCACCCCTGCTCTACAATATGTGAATCTTATACTGTAATGATATGATTTTAAATTTATTCTTACTTTCATCCTTCTTGTAGTATTTCATCAATCTAAACTCCTTTTATTGCAATATTTGTCTTCTCGTGAAGATACAACTAAACTTAGGTCTATAGTCTTTAGAGAAACTCTGGTTGGCTTGCATAGCTCACATCAGAACTTGTGTTACAAGTGCCCCCTCTAGAAAGAAATTCTGATTCTGCCCCAACTGTACACAAGTATAAAAGAAAGTATCGTTCAAAATTTCACACCCGTATCATAAAAACTTGTAGAGTTATCATTAAAACGGTTCTGAAAAATAGAAGTTACGGAAACGAACATTAAAAATACATAATGTGGAGTAGGGGCACAGCACATGCATACACATTTATGGTTGTATTGACTAATTCCTTTCACTAACATAAAGAACTTTCATCTTAAAAAATAAAATAAAAAATACTTTTTCTTTTACTAACAAACCTGTCTATCCCCCTTAAGTAATGGTAACATATTTGCAGCTCATCTTGTTCAAATGAACTGGCAGACACAATAGAAAAATTAAAACCACATCTCCAGAACCCAGAAGAACAGCAAAATTAAAAAAAGCTACAAGTAAAACATGTTAAAACTCTCTTTTGATTGATAGTTTAGATTTAAATTCTCATTATTTTTAATTCAGTGAATGTTAAGTATGTAATGAATTATGACTTATTATGTCTGGAGAACTTTGTACTGAAGCAGCAGTCAGATCTACAGGCAAAATGTTCGTCATTGGTTCATTTTGCTGCAGTAAGGAAACTGGAGTATGCTGAACTGATTCTGCAACCATGTGCAGTTTTTCGTGTGATAAAGTGCTAGTAGTAGGAGGATGTGTCCTAAAATACTTACACTTTAAAATTTCTATCACAAACTGCACAAAACTGTTGATAAAACCTGCCAAAAAAAAAAAATTAAGTTTAAATATGCACAGCTAAGAGTAATCTTCAAGCAAAGTTCAACACTTTGCACCCTGTTCTATTTAAATATACATTCACCTGTGTGTCGACAGGTTTTTTGGATGTTATAAAAAAAAATTGTATCAATTACATTTTCTCGATTCAGCTAGGTATGTCACTATTTTTAAATTAGGTGATCATGGGACACTTTCAGAGTTGAAATCTTTCTCTAATTCATCTAATTCCAGAAACTCAAACCTGTCAGAATCAGAGTCATTTAGTATTTTTATCATGTGTTCATCTGTCAGGGGTCTCTACAAAGGATGTTTTTGCAAACACGGCTACTGCTTACAATCACTGAGTCTAAACACATTAATTATATAGGAATTACGAACACATAACTGAATGAGAGATAATTTTCAAGCTGAATGTAAGGATATATGCGACTCATTTCATTATAAAATAGCTGACATCGAACCTCATAAGCTGTACACTTCACAACCTCCATGTCGATAATGCAGATAGTTTTCTTTCAATAAAATCTTAAATTCAGGCAAGTACTCACTGGTAAGTACTACCGATGCCCTACACAAGGCTAGTTAAATGCCAATGGTAGCACTACCATGACAGGGTTCAAAGCCTTAAAGTGGGTTGGTATGAACTGGGAAACAAAGGTAGTATGGAATACTTTTAATATCATCTGGAGGGGAAGGATAAAGATTAACAAAGGTCTTTACTAAGAAGCTGGGTGTTGGTGAAGAGAAGGGAGCATCAAATTGTAATAGTACAATACAATGTTATAATATTAACAAAATATAGCTTTTCATTAGAAAAACTTGGATTCAAATAGGAAAAGTTAAGTGTTTTCAGGCTACTGAGAATAGCCAATTCTTATTTTCTCCCACTTTTTACTATAACAAAAAATCTTAAAGCCCCAGACTGTCATTATTTCATTCTGTTTTCCTTTAATTTGTATTAAACTTCTGTTTGGGAAATAGCAATGAGCCTCGAAGGTCAATAATGCAGGTTACTCTCTATGGGAGATGTGCTGACAAGCAGGTATCTGTTTTGCAGACGAGCTAACATGATCGACAAAAGTGCATCTGCAGAGCCCTCGTACAATGTCAAATTGAATTACAGTAGAGTCCCGCTATTCCGAACTAATTGGGACCCAACACCATTCGGTTTAGCGGGAATTCGGAATAGGCGGATTTCATGAATAATATCAATGTATTGACTTTTTAAGGCGTAAATTAAGTGCCAACTTTCATTCCAATTTGGTTTGAGGCGTTTTCATCAAGCTTAGGCTCTATGTATATCCCTATTTAACTTCTTTGTATAACAAAAAATGTACGTTTTTTTCACGAATGTCTTTTTAATTTATCCTGTTTTTAAGTTTAAAAATCGGTATTTTTTTCTGAGCTCTGTTCGGAACAGCAGGACTATACTGTACTAGACTGAAAAAAAACTGTACATTAATCACGTAGGTTCAGCTGATTACTTTACACTCACCTGATGTAACATAAATTCCAGCGATGGTGGCACACAGCCTGACTATGAACTGTATAGGCGAGTCTCGTTCTTGAGTCACTTGTACTTTAAGGGCACTCATGTCATACTTGAAGAATATACCTGGAATGCCATGAGAACCTTTGTGGTGGTCGATAGGACGCTCATGGTCCTTCACTGAATACTGGTATGTGTAGAGGCGACTCATGAAAGTATTTACCTCTGTTGGTACAATGTCTACGAAATACTGGTAGAGCATTGTATCTGCAAAAGAGAATAAGAAACATATGATGGGACAATCACATGAGTTTTCCCTATTCTAGAATGAATTTTGTAGCTCTATGGGATGCCAGAAGTGTTGATTTAGTTATTTTGGTAAAATCTTCGACGTTTAGATTTTAGTGTAAAAAATCAAGCATGCCCTAAAGCATAACCATGAAAAATGTTATGCCGTTTGGATACAAGGAATAAGTGCTGCTAACACCATTTTTAAACCTCCATGTGCTTCAAACTCCCAGGGGCATTCAAACTTTAATCGCTTCAATTTGCATGTTAGTTTGCCACATTCAAAATCTATCTTTGCCCACAAAAATAGAGAGTTAGCTGTGACTTTTTTTTTCATAATGTACTTTACAATGTCATCCATTTCATAATTACGGGTGGGACATTCTAGCATATTACGACAACTATTTTCGTTCATTACATGTAATAAATAATGAATTAGAACTACAGGGTCTTTATTATAAGTTGAGACGGGGCAACCGGTGTTTTCACTCTCCGCTGCGGAGTCCGCATTAGCCGCTGGCGGCACGCGCGCGGCTTCCCTGATTAGAGTGTAGGCTATATAAAGTATTACATATTTTACCTTATAATTAAGGAATCGCGCACAATGTGCATTATCTTAACCTAAGACTTAACCTACTGACAAACACCCAGTCCTGAACCTGGGGAGGGGATCTTTCACTACTGAAAAATTCCCGACCCGGCCGGGAATCGAACCCGGGCCGCCGGAGTGGAAGGCAGGTGTGCTACCGACTCACCCACGGCGGCGATATGTTGGAAGTGTCGTCCTTCCTGTGTTATACAGGCAATGTATCTGGAAACCACATTCTTAAAGAAAAGGTTTATCGAACAAATCCTCACACATTGGAGGAGCTGAAAGAAAACATTACGAATGAAATTAGGGGCATTACAGTGGAAGAACTCACTCGCGTCAGCCAGAATGTGGTTTCCAGATACAATGCCTGTATAACACAGGAAGGACGACACTTCCAACATATCGCCGCCGTGGGTGAGTCGGTCACACTACATGGAAAGCATTATTTAAAATTTGTTTTTCAAAATCCATTACGGGTGGAACATAATTTGGACAATGATATTAATGATGCAAAACAGAAGTTCATTTGCTGTTCTGCTATTAATACTATTAACATTGCTGTTCTTGATGTTATTATTAATGAAGGTATGAGGGATTAAATAAAAGTTATAAACTGTTTCAAGATTGTCAGGACATTTATTTAACTCTTACAATAATATTTAACAAAACTACGGTATCACCATTACGGGTGGGACAAAAAGTCACTGTTTGCTACTTTACATAGTAATTAACCACACGTAGTTTTCGAAGTCAATCTTATACTGAATTGTACCTTAAGATGTATATTTTCTCAAATCAAACAGGACATAGCTGATTACTCTTGACAACTCAGTTTTAATGAGTGTTAAAATCATGCTATAAATGATAAAAAAAAATTAACTACAACACAATAAATAAGTAATCAACAAATTTTACACATGAAACAACATCAAATACACATAATTCCTGAATATTCAGTGAACTCGAGGTTTTAGACCCTTATTTGACTCCCAATTACACTAGTTTTATAACATCTCTCTTTGAAGGAAAAATTCCCATATTTTATATAATGGCTGATGTGTGTGATAAAATATCTACCCAGACTTTCTGTATAGGCCTAAGAAATAAAAAGTATTTATCATCTTCATCACGGTTTTTGACATATGTTTACTTTTATATCTTCTGTATTCTCATCTCCAAGCTTCTCTATCCTCCCATAGGTTCTTTTTTTTTAATTTTTCATGTTTCTGGGTACAAAATATTTTTAAAAACAAAATGTATAAACAATATAAAATATCCATCAGTAAATTTGTAAAGTAAGCATCAAAGAATCACACATAAAAATTCAGGTTTGTATCTGTTGGAGATAGATTTAAATTTTCATTACAAAGTAAATTAAACCAGTTAATATCTCAAAAACAAACTGGGATATCAAAATGAAATTTTAAATTTTAATTTAAGTTTACATTTGAAGGGTACAGGGGAAGAAGGCGGAATGTCAGTAAATCAAAGTTTTGCAGGAAACGATTTTTAAAGTTTGAGTACTCTAAACGCAGATGTATGAAATCAATTATGAATACATTTTCATTCTACAGTAAGAATAATGTGTTTTGTACATGTGTTGTGAGTATGAAGTTCTGAAATTAACTTAATCATGTAAAAAAATCGTAAAATGCGATAAAATGTCCAACGGTACAGGGGAAGAAGGCAGAATGTCAGTAAATCAAAGTTTTGCAGGATACGATTTTTAAAGTTTGAGTACTCTAAATTGAGATGTATGAAATCAATTATGAATACATTTTAATTCTGTAGTAACAATAATGTGTTTTGCACACGTGGTGTGAATATCAAGTTCTGAAATTAACTCAAACGTGTAAAAAAAATTGTTAAACGCAATGAAATGCACAAATATTTTGAGATAGTAGGTGAAAAAATATAGTTATGTTTTATGTGGTCATCGTCTACACTTTTACATAACTTTTAAGTTATTAAAAATTGCAATGAAACATTAATTACATTATGAGACATTAATTGCCGTACATTAATTATTCCTTATGAGGAAGTGACTAATAGAACGTCTGAGCTGTGTGGAACATCATTTCTTCAAATGGTTTACATCTGCGTACTTCTCCTTTGAAAGTGGGATAAAATCTAAAACAAAATAAACGCAATGCAGGTAATAATTGGGTTTATAAAAATTAAAGGAGTAGAAAAGATTTTTTTCTTAAAATTTTAGGAATTACTGATTTTTGTGCACCAAAACATGAAAAAAATATTTATACATGTAAACAAACATGGGTTGTGTCATTAGTAAAATAGATCCACCTAGGCGCATAAAACCGAAGGCAATGATTAATTTTTAATATCATTACTAGGGTCCGATTTTTAGATTTTATAAGCCCCGTGTTAGTTTTTTAAGCATATTTAAATAGAAAAAGAATGCTATGGAGCACTCAACTTCACTAATTAGTGAAGTCGAGTGCTCCATAGCAATCTTTTTGTAATATTTGATTACTTCACTGTGATTCCCGCATATAATAGTGTTAAATATTTAAATAGTTTAATTTTAGTTTTTTTTTACCATTTTCAGACAACACTCACTAATAATGGAATCTGGATAAATGTAACATTACACCACCTAGAAATTAACGCGCCAAACTGACACGTCATTTTCCTGTCGGCATTTCCATTTGCGGTCTGTCGGATTATATTATTGTTTATTGAGGACAAATAGTAGTTTGCACTTTCAAATCCAAGAAGATGGTAGACTCTGTTGCCAAATTAATCTAATAATAACAGTAGTATAATACAAAAATTTCAGCTTTTCTTTGCTCTCGTTTCCGACTGACATTTGGCAATGTTTTGTAAATATACTTCAGCACGCGATTATTGATGAGTATGTCCTTCTTGCATTAAAGAAACAACATTTCAAAGCACGCACCGGTGCAGTGCCTCGGACGAGGATAGCGTTAGAGGACAGTGAGTGCCATTGTCTCCTGACTCGCCGCCTTATTTCGCTGTGACGCATGGACATTCCGCCTTCATTCCCTGTACGGTGAAATTTAAACTGCTATTTTCTCCTTACCTTACACTTTTTTCACCGGTTTCATAAGCAACACTAAAAGAGTGCTCAGTCAGCTACCGGATGGGCTTGATAATTAAGGCAGATGTGGCATAATAGAACTTTGCGCCCCATGCTGCTCCCTTTCCACTCGCCTGGCAGCTTCCACCCCTCTTGGCTTCTTCGTGTGTGCCGCCTGCTCCACTTTCCCGCAACGCATACCTTCATGCCTGTAGCCGTTGCTCAATGCCGGTAATGCATAATTGCAATTGATATGTCACCTAATATTTCACAATAAAGAAAGCCCCTTGCACCTCCACATAAAATTTCACAATTATAAAAACGACCCTTCCAACAAAATAGACTATTTCACAATACAAAAAATACCCTTGTACCATACATAATATTTCATAATTATAAAAAACGCTGTATTATAACATAAAATGTGACTTAATTGATGCAGGAAAATTCCCTTGTACCAACACTACTTATAAAAACCGATTCTTGCGTTAAAACTTATGGAATCCCCCTAATATAACTCTAATATACGAAAGCTTCCTTCAGTGCTCAACATTCACGCGTAGCAAAGTGGTCAAGACTCCTAGCTATAATGCCAGGGATCCCGGGTTCGAATCCCGGTCGATCCAAAATTTACTATTAGGAATAGGTCTCAAATAGGTAGGTAGGGTAAGAGGAGGTGAGAGGAAGAGAGGAAGGAGACGGGAAAGGAAGAGAAGAAGAGAATAAAGAAGAAATAAATTATTTTTTCTGTTTCATCAATTCATTAAGAGATGGCGCCACCGTCGCTACTAGTAGTTCAAATGCCGCCGCTAGGGGAGGGAGTTAGAGAGTTGGAGTGAGGGACTCGCATGGGGTGCAAAGTTCGGTTTTCCCATAACTAAATTTCCAATTTTTCTTGACATTCCGCCTTCTTCCCCATTACCCTTCATTTTAATTAAGTGTGCAAAATTTCAAGTTTCTAGGGCAAATACAGGGTGGCGCAGGAAATGTCATACCATTTATTTTACACATAACACATATTAATTTTTATTATAGCTTTACATAGAATGCATAGAATTGATCATTAGGACATGAAATTTTGTCTTTAATACAGAGTGTGTTCAATAGGACAACCGTTTTGCCTCACAATCTCTTGTAAACAAACCCTTAGATTCGACACAAGTCTTCAGATAACGCATGGCACAACTCCATTACATGCGCTCTGAGCTGATTCCCAACTCTGCAGAAGCCCGTTAGACGGGCTTCGAGTCAAAGCAACGCGAACCACTTCAATATTTTCAGGTGTACGAACACTAGCCTGTCGCGACCGCTTTTTTTCCAACACAAACTGCTCATTTAGTCTGTAAACTGTCTGCTTGCTAGTAGCCCATCTTGTATTAAAGTGAGCATGAAAACGAGTCTGAGTTTAAACTACACTCTTCGTTTCGGCGAAAAACATAACAACTTTCACCTTATGTTCACCATTCAAATGCCCGTTGTGCGCCATTTTACAAACTAATGTTTGTGTTCGTTGTCATGGTGAAATGCGACATGTGATGACACCTATCGGATTTTCCATGATCTTCGGCTTACATTAGCACTGTTAGAAACAGCGAAACCGCTATATTACAATTTTTATGACATAATCAAATGGTATGACATTTCGTGCGCCACCCTGTAGGTTGGAAAACCATTCTCAACCCTTTCATCATGCCTTAAAGTTGCATGGGTTGCTATAATTTGCTTAGGCTTACTTATATCAGTGATTTTTTCATCTCCTTCCAGAGGATGTACAATCCCAGGGCTAGGGTCTCCAAATGAGAATCTGTTAATGCGGTGAGTGAAGTTGTAGTCTGACTCCGACATGAAGGCTGATATGTGAATGTGGCCCCTGGGTAGTGCTAGTGAGTGTCCAGCCGTAATGTGGAAGTTGCCAGCAACTTTGTTCAGAACTAGCGATCCAAAGATTCTACAGGCATCAGGTGGGTTGTCAGGTGTTACTGATCTGAAACATACACATTTATCATAAAGTAGTTGCTCATCTAAGCTTCACCCAGGTTTTAATTGAGGAAATTAAGAAAAAAATCATTTATCTCATCAACAGGGCCCGGATTTTGATGACCTAAAAATACAGTAAAAACCCCCTTTACATTCCTGCCTTTTACATCATTTTCCGCTTGTCCCATCTTTTATCCTATGTTGACAATACATAGCGTTCCTGGCATTAACAACTTTTAAACAATTGTATTTCCTGCCATTTACATCTACGTTGTATTAATTCACATGTCGGAATGTGTTCAGTTGGTAAAAGAGCTTGCACATTGTCTCAACTTCGAATACCATCTACATCTATTGAATAATCAGAGATATTATTTATTCATTTAATATGTGTGATGCTACACGGAGAATATTATATGAAACATTTCGTAAAATCCCTAAATCTAATTAACCTGGAGGTTGCACATTATTTTTTTTAATGGTTCATACTTGTTTCTTTTATCAACCTTGAAACCTCAATATTGCAAAACATGTATATGTTAAAAAGTTTGTGGTACCTTTTTTGCACCATATTTTAAATAGATAATGTAAGTTTACATAGGTACCTATATTTATTTTCATGCATTCAATTTTGCATTACAGCTTTTACACTTCCTGCAATTTGCACTTTTCTGCCATTTACACTTTTTTGCATCAGTCCCTTGAAAAGTGTAAAAATGGGGTTTTACTGTACTTAAAAAATGAGCTATAAAATGACTGGAAAAATTCAGAAAAATGACCAAAAATTAATAAAAAATGACCCAAAAATGGGTGTGAAAATGCTAGTTTATTCGTCAGATTTGTGTCTATTCTACATTAATGTTTTTGACCCCATTAATTGTAACTGTAATTAGTTAATTGGTACATACGGCTAAATGGAAACAGCAAACACCGTCTTTCTGTATCCAAATTAAAATTATAACAAGATCTATATATTTATGCTTATTTACAGTTCCGATAATATCCAATGCAAGTAAATGCACCAAAACTCTATATGATGCGAGAAACAACAGAAAATAATGACTTTAAAATTTAAAAATTACCTGAAAATATGAAATTTTGGAATAAAAGTCCATAGAATGGCCAAAAAAGACCACATTCTTGAATTCTAAAAATGACCAAAAAAGACCCAAAATTACCATTTTTATAATCTAGGAGTCATGATCAGAATATCTATGATGTACCAGTTAAAAGATGACATGTTATCAAAATCTGGGCCCTGTTCAACAATAATAATTTTTTAAACAGTTTATTTAGGAATTAGGATTGATAATTGGTATAGGCCTATTAACATTTTGGGCTTTGACAATTAGATTAATAGAGCAATGGTCAATCGGTCTCAAGCAGTGAGGGAAGTGAGGCGGTATGCGCCAGTAGGGAATACCGGCACTGGTTTCAATTACAGTAGAACCCCGATAATTCGAGCTAATTGGGGCTGAGGCTACCTCGAATTACAAAAAACTCGGATTATACGGAAATATCACTAAATCAATGGGTAAATCATAAATAAATGTTTAATGGACACAATAATTAACAATACAGTATTCTTTTCTGAAAGGATGATATGCACTGTACAATTGATTGACACGAGGTCCCGACAAAGAAAGATCGAACCTAACGGTTTTGTGTCAATCTGTAATAGAAATGCATTAGCAGTCTGAAGCCAAGGTTATTTCTGTGTATTATGAACGAAAACCCTAAGTGGGACAGTTTTACTGCATTTTTTACATGGAAAAATTGAAAGAAAGCTCAAAATGTAACACATTCGGAAGTGCGTAAAACTTACATGCGGACACCATATAATAACGGCATTTTACTCTAGTTTTATGGAAAATTTTAATTTTCTTAAGACCAGCTCGAATTACACGGAACCTCGAAATACCGGGGCTCGAATTACCGAGGTTCTACTGTATTGTCAAATAGCATACCGACACTGAAAATCAGTGGATGTTAAACAAAATGTTGACGTTCCTTTATAGCAAAGAGTTGGCCCTCTAATCTGTTTGAGTTGTAATAGCCTATAAATACTTTTCATGATCATTCATCCACTGGTACACTTTCACTAGTATTCTTTGTCAGTATAGAAGGCTGTAACCTGTAACTTGTGATGGCCTTTGTTGCCATCTTAATGACTATACCACTAGGTGTGATGTTTTTTTTAAACATTTCTCAGTAACTACAAAAATTTAACTTTTAAATAGGTCTTAAATACATTTAAAGTATCTTTATTAAAATAAATAAAGATATATCAATCGACAGTACAAGATGCTTTGCGATTTACACGTTCCTGCTTGGAGATCATCTACAGTGAGTCCATTTTATGAGGAAACCTCTCATCACTGCCGCATTGCCGCTCTAGCATAGCATTGCATCGCAGTTGTACAAAGAATACAAGCGGTTAGTTGCTTCGGTGTGTTGTGGTGGGACGCTTGTCTATTGTTGTCGTGTGTAATCGATATATACAGTTGAACAGCGAATTTATTTGGTGTAATGTTACTTATTGAGAAATAACCATAGAAGGCGCATTCGGAGATTTTCTCGTAAATATCCTGGCTGTAGCATCTCAGTATCTCAAATAAATGGTGAGTAATAAGCCTCCACATGTAGGCCTATTTTGATAATAAATTGGTTGAGTTATTATTTTGTATTGTTTCTAAAGTCTCGATTTGCCGGTAGTAACGGAACACGGTCCCCGCCGGTGCAAGCACAACAGCGGGGAAAGTGTGAGCAGGGGCAACACTGTTAAAAAGTTTCCGCATAAAATGGCCTCCCTGTATAAAGCAGGGTTGGTTCCTGAAGGAGGAAGTTAATAATAAACACCGCCGAGTGTATAGAACAATTTCCTACATGTCACATATAATTTTATGTGACATACATACTTCCAAATTGAAGTATAGGTACATACTTCCAAATTGAAGTATGCTAGGGAAAAATCTTGGGATAGCATACCCCCTCTGGTTTTTTCTTACTTCCTTCACTGGTCTCAAGAGTCTAATGTCTGAGCTTTTTGGTTGCTTCACTAACTGTACAATGTCTTAAAAGTTACATGAATCAGATTCAGTTGCACGTTTTCTTATAATTCATTCATTTCTGCTGCAAGAAAACACATACAGGCTACACCAGAAGAACAACAAAGCTTAAAACATCCATAAATCAATTAGATATACTGGAAATGTTTAACGGTTAGGAATACAGTACCCAAATATGAATTGCTTTTAACAAACAACTAAAACATTACAATCATATAATACTGCTAACTAATGACCGCTATGTGACAAAAACAGAAAAAATATCATTCACATGAATCTTGCAACAGATGGATACATAATTGATCAATGCACAAAGAAAAATTCCATTATAAAATAAAATCAGGTAAACTGATGTAACAAAGTGCCAGTATGTTTTTGTTTAATAAGTTATGACTGCAATTATGATATGCAGAATATGTTTTTTTAATTGATTTCCAAGTTAAGCTCCAGATTTATTCATGAAGCAGGGCTTACGGAAGAACAAAGGTCTAGTTTTTTTAATGAGATTAAAATCTTCCAGCTTCAGCTGAACTGTACAGATTTGTGTTATCGTGACAATCGCACACTCACATAAAAATACAAAAAAAATTATAATTGGCCGGTTTCGGGTTTTGAACCATGGACTCCAGAATGTGAGGCCAAGATGGTAACATCACCGGGATCATTTTAACGGTCTAGTTGGATAAGCGCATGTAAATCAATAGTGTTTTTTTGTCATAGCTACCTGTATTTTAATTTCCAAGGCCTTATAATATCACAGTAAAACAATAGGCAGTGTTGTCAAGATAACTGATTTTAATTTTTTTTTATAAATTCTTTCAAATACGTATATTACCATAAAATATGCACTAAATTGAGCATTACTCTGAAACAGGTCAACCGATTTTATCCATTATAAATAGACGTCTTCCCATGGACATTATAAATGCGTATACGAAGTTTCATAAATATCCGATAAAGCGTATTTGAGTTATTGCGCCTTTAAAGTATACACTAAATTGGGTTTTACTCCGGTACCGGTCAACAGATTCGGTTCAAATTCACTAGGGCACTTCTCATGAACGTCATAAATGAGTATAACCAAGTTTCATGGAAATCCGCCGCGTATTTGAGTTATGGCGCCTTTTTATTAGAAAGGCGCCATAATCTATTAAAATAGGCACTAAATTGGGCATTACTCCGGTACCGGTGAACCGATTTGGTTCAATATCAATAGGGTTCTTCCCATGGACATTACAAATGTTTTCCAAGTTTCATGAAAATCCGAAAAAGCGTTTTTGAGTTAAGGCGCATACAGACACACGGACGGACGGACAGACATTTTTCGTCCCCACACACAATCTCATAAAGTACCATACTGGCACTTAATAATAGTTATTCCATACATTTACAATGACAATCATGGCTTTTCCCCTGTACTCTGATTTTTCCATAGGTATTTTTAGGCAGACTACCATTGGTATCACTCTGATCACCACAGGGTATGTTTTTAAAGTCGTTGATTAATTCCATCGATGCCATCTTACTTCCATCAGTTGTGTGTAAAGTCACCGAACAATTCACTGGTGAGCATCAGACCGTTTTTAAACTCACCGATGTTTATTTGATGAAAGTAATTGATTGTGAAACTTCATTAGCTGCGGTAGGGGTAAATCGAGAGCTTGTGTAATGCTCAAAATCGTCACGAAATTAGTGTTACACTCAAAATCGTCATGAAATTAGTGAGGTGTGATGGAACGGACTGCACAGAAAACAATCAACTCAATGATTAGGCTTATCCAAAATTTAAAAAATAAAAAAAATCCAAAATTTAAAAATCAAAAAATCAAAAATTAAAAAATCCAAATATCCAAAATTTAAAAAGACAAACAAATTAAAAATATTCAAAAATCCAAAATTTAAAAAATAAAAAATCCTAAATTAAAAAAATTCAAATTCTAAAATTTAAAAATAAAAAAAAATACAAAAATTTAAAGATCTAAAATTTAAAAATCCAAAATTCCAAAATTTAAAAATTAAAAGGCCAAAAATTTAAAAAGTCCAAAATTAAAAAGTACAAAAACCCGAATATTAAAAAGTCCAACAATCTAAAATTTAAAAAATCCAAAAATTAAAACAAGTTTCACTTCTGTCATGTGGCGTTCCACGCACACTTTTTTTTTATGATGTTCCTTAGATAACAGACATAGAGGAACAGATTAGCAGACGACAGTTGCACTGGGATTAAAGAAAATCGTGCGGAAGCTAATGAACTGGTCTGTGCTCTTCATCAAAGCAGGAGCCTCCAAAAATGAAATGGATGAGTTGATTTTGTTTCAAGATGCAAAAAGAAAAAATCCACATAAAATATCTAGTAATTAATGTTGGTTTCCAAATACCTTGAAACTGTTGTTGGAGATCGGCACGGTACTTAAATATAGAAAGTTTATTATTGATAAAATGAATTTTAATACATAGGAAACATGATTTATAAGAATAGCAGCACTCAGTTATTAGTTCTCTGCCCATCGTATATTATAAATTCTACTTCTTGGAAATTCATGGTACAATAATTATTACACAACTCGAACACTCCCGCCAAAATCCACCGACCTGTTTGCAAAGTCAAGAATAATCAGGAACTCATTACTAAATTGAATGACGTAATAAGGATTAATTGCACTTTTCCACCGATGGATTTACACTGAACACAATGACATAAGTTTCAACTTTTATTTCATAACTGGCATACTTTGACATTCACTGATTTTCCCCTGTACTTTTCAAATACAAACTATGTCATGCTTCAATTATTTTGGATATAAACTAACCTTTTAGGCATATCTCCAAAAAGAGTAGACTGACCAGATCTCCAGAGAAGTTCCTGGATTGCATGGAACTCTTCCCTCAGGTAAGAGTTCACCTGACGCATTCCATCAAAGTGCAACCTCTGTTGGGGTGTCAACTCAAACCACGTCTCTTCTTTCTCCAACATTCCAAACATAAGCACATTCTGACCAGTTGTGTCCAAGATATCTGCACCAATTGCTACAAGATTAAGAAATCCAAGTCAGTAATGCAGGATAATAGGATGACAACTATGGACTTCAGAAGGTAACCAATAACATAATTAATAGAGCCCGGATTTCCATGCAAATGCATGTTTTTATATACTTCGGTTAGACTTCTCAAACTTTGTAGTCACTCATTACATGACTTATGGATTCCAAATAACCATATCTTTTCCGTGCATGTTTGCATATTTCGGCCTTTTTGTGGCAAAATTCATGCATAATGCATGTATTGGAATTTTTTGGTTTAATATAGCATATTCAGAAGTTTTTAATGCATATAAACCCTCATTTTCTGGTTTTAATGCATAATATCAAGTTACCATGCATAACTGTGCATATTATGAATGTGCCTCCCTAAAATCGTAAAAATGTTGTATTGTAAGTAACTATTTCTGGGAATTACACAGTGAAGTGATATTCAATTACACTTTAAAAATGTTGTATTTACATACACACTTCACTAATTTTACCTAATTTTCTCAGGACAGATCTGTTTCATCCACCCTTGTGGATATCCTCAGCTGATTTCTACTTTCTGGAGTTGTGTTGCCATCTGTTGGAGGAAGGATGTATCTAGTGATGAGGCTGTCTTCTGCTGGGATTTCAAAATTCATAACTGTTTCCTTGTTCTTTTGGATGAATAATTTTTCCCAAACTGTTAAATCTGCCTGTCTCCTTACTTGTTTCAAAAGTTTTGCTTCATTATGTATTTTGTGGCCCTCTTCCCAATAATGAGCTGCTACAGCTGACTTTTCTATTTGTTGGTACTTTATGTTTCTAAAATGTTCCTTCACTCTAATTCCAATGTTTCTTCTTGTTTGGCCAATATAAATCTTATTACAATCCTGGCAATTAATCTGGTATATTCCTGATTTTTTGTTCTGGGGCTCTTTATCTTTATGGTCTGACTTAATTAGAGATTTGATGTTGAATCTGTTTTTCGGGGCTAATGTTATGTTTGCTTCTTTGAAAACTTTTTGAAATCTATTATTTGCCCAAGGGTGATAAGCAGGGCCCGGATTCTAATGACATGTCATCTTTTTATTGATCCTACATAGACATTGCCAACTTGAGGATAAATCCTAATCATAGCTTCTAGATTATAGAAATGCATTTTTATTAGGTCATTTTTTGTCATTTTATGTGAGTTTGTATTTTTAGGGCATTTATTTCAATTTTAGGTCATTATTTTGTCATTTTCGTGTCATGTGCTTCCTTAATAAGTCATTTTCATGCATTTACATTGAATGTATTAACTTTCTTTCGTCGCTAGCGGTGCTGTCTTTGAAGTGTTGTTTGTTTAATGCAAAAAGGAAAAATTCGGGTTAAAGTGTTGACATGTCTCAGTCGGAAGTGAGAAAATCAAAGAAACCCCAAAATTTTGTATTATATTACTATTGTTATTACCAGGGTCTGCCACCTGCTTGGATTTGAGAGTGCAAACTACTGTTTACCCTCAATAAACAACAATATAATCCGGCAGACCACAAAAGGATGTGCCGAATTTTGGCTCACCAGTGCCTCAGTGCCCGTATAAATTTCCGTGAGAAAAGAACATTCACAACATTACAGTTATTTACAGTTTTTACAATTATGTACAAACTAGTCTATAACTTTGTGTGTACAATAATGATTTTTTATAAATAAAATATCAGTTTTTAGGTCATTTTTTATAATTATTAAGTCATTTTCTTTAAAAGCTAGGGTCATTTTATAGGTCATTTTTCAAACAATTTTAGGTCATCAAAATCCGGGCCCTGGTGATAAGTTATTGTCCTATATCCTGTTTTTTCTTTTTCATTTTCCAAAGTGCTGATCATCTTAATTTCTTTCTGTTTTTCAAATTTCTTGATTTTCTTGTCTATAAGTTCCTTCTCAAAACCATTAATTCTTGCTGTGTATACTATATGCTTGTATTCTTCCGAATATTCTGTTTTGTTCATAGGTACATTTACAATTCTGTGGGCCAAACTATTGAAAACTGCAATTTTGTGAGGAGCCGGGTTGTAACTATTTCCTTTTATGAAGTTATCCGTGTGAGTTGCTTTTCTAAATATGCCAAATTCAATTCTATTGGAGTTTTTTATCAATTCAGCTGTAGCAGCTCATTATTGGGAAGAGGGCCACAAAATAGATAATGAAGCAAAACTTTTGAAACAAGTAAGGAGAGAGGCAGATTTAACAGTTTGGGAAAAATTATTCATCCAAAAGAACAAGGAAACAGTTATGAATTTTGAAATCCCAGCAGAAGACAGCCTCATCACTAGATACATCCTTCCTCCAACAGATGGCAACACAACTTCAGAAAGTAGAAATCAGCTGAGGATATCCACAAGGGTGGATGAAACAGATCTGTCCTGAGAAAATTAGGTAAAATTTAGTGAAGTATGTATGTAAATACAACATTTTAAAAGTGTAATGTTGTATTGTATTATCATTTTTATTTGATTGACTTGGCAACAGAGTCTGCCACCTGCATTAATTTGAGAGTGCAAACTACTGTTTACCCTAAATAAACAGTAATATAATACACCAGGCTACAAAAGAAAATGCCGACTCGCCGACCTTCCATTGAAAGAAAACTGCTAAACAGAATGTTCACTGCTTGAATTTATCAGTCACTAGCCATTGTTGAAGACGTTGAATTATCTTTAGAATCGTGTTGTGGAGAAATGGGTGTGACAGTTAGGGAAAAACTTAAGAAGGTACTTAGTTCAAATCCTGATCTTAAACTTCTGAAAACAGTGAAAGACGTATTATGTGGAAAAAATGTAAAAGACATGCAATTCGATCTCACCCTCAGTCAAATTTCTTCCCTTGTGAAGTAGAAAGATCCTTTTCTGCGTTCAAGAATGTCCTAACTGATAAACGCACAAGTTTAAGCGAGAAGAATTTGGAAAAACTCGTATGTTGTTTTAAGAGAAATTGAAATAGGCTATATTGCAGTACAGTGCGGATTTTTCATAGTGCATGTTTCACCCTTCATTGTGCATATTTGGAGATATGATAGTGCATGAATGCATGCATGTTTTTAAGTTTGATAGAGCATGAAAATCCGGGCTTTAATAATTAGATATTTTAATCCCAAGCAGTGATAACAGTTCATAATCGTAAGTGATCTTGGGGTCCTGAAATCATTTAATTTTTTTAAAAACATATAAAATGAAAATATATATTTTATATATTTAAACAAATTCTAAGTACATACTCTGAAGTAAATCAAAATTAATTACACATGCAAAGTTAGTGATGTAATATTTTTAATGGCTATTCTTTATTATGAAAAACCTCTCTCATTAAGGGCTGCCACATAGACAAAATGATCCAAATAGTAAAACTCAACTCAATATGAAAACTGAAACATCACAAAAACAATGATTCAAAAATTTAAAAATTCCTACATAAAGCATACTGTAATTATGTTTTATCTTTCAGCATTGAAACTAAATTTTATTTTCACTATCGAGTAATGTTTATAATAATTTTGGTTGTACTCATACCCATCATATTTGAAATTAACATAAATAAAAGAGTAACATACTTTCACGTTGACATTAAAATATATACAAACATATACATTCATAGATATATACACACACACAGAGCCTACATTAAAAGTTGCATCCGCACGAGTGGTGTTTTCACTCTCCACTACAAAGTCTGCATTAGCTGTACTCGAGGCACTCGAGACTTCTGCTTTAACTGTATAAAAAGTGTTAACACATAATCTTATCTAATAACTAAGGCCTGGATTTTTAGGTTTTTATAAATCCTGTTTTAGTTTAATTTTAAAATATTAAAATAGATTTCTTTTAGTTTTTTCAGACAATTTTTTTTTAGTTCCACTTTAATAAGTACAATAAACACATTGAAAAAATAGATAAATTCATTTTATTTTTAGTTAAATTTTCACAGCTCTGAACTAAAAAACTTTACGAATAGTTTTTGCTTACTTTTAGAGCTACCCCTGTCATTTCCAACTCCACTACAAACACAAGAAGAATGTGAAAAAATTAATCAATCAAATTTTAAAACACTTTACTTTCGGCAACTTGCTGGAACAAACACTGTGAATAAACAGCTACAAGTGCTTCTTAAGAATGTCTTTAACTTGTTTCTCAAGAAACCGGGGATTTTGGTTCACTTAAAATTTTATTTACGGGGACAAAGAGATCACAAAATGACAAAATGACAAAACAAAATAGTATATTTTATCTTACAAAATAATATACTGGCAACAATGAGGAAGATGCAAAATGTAGGAAGATATACAAAAAGTATTTTTTTGTAGAACAATAATAATTAGATTTATTATTATTATTATTATTATATCATATTTTACTTTAAAAGCAGTTTTAGCCATTTTTAGTTTCTAACACGTTTTTCAGCCACCTTTAGGTTTTATAAGATTGGACTATGTGACTGCCACGACTATGAAATGGATAATTATGTAAAAATATCACAGTTAGCTACCAAGGAACAAAATAGTTTAAAACCTAAGAATCCAGGCCTTACTTATAAATAGATCTGGGATTTTAAGGCAAATGCCTATTTTTTCCTTATGAAATAACATGAAAATTTCTAAATATGTTGACATTTCATGATAAATCACTCATATTTATAGAGTTTTATAATTAAGTGGAGGGAAAGGAAATAGACATTAAATCCATGTCTGGGATATTAATAATTTTTCAAGCTGATTCTTACTTGTGTTTTATAATTCCCTAAAATGCCTATTTGGACCTTTGGAGCCTATTTTTACTATTTTAGTGCCTAAAATGCCTATTTTGTACATTTAAAATAAAATCCAACTTCTGTAAATTTTACAATCATTTAATGCACATCCCTGAATGAAGAGCAGAACAGCAGAGGTTTTTTTTTTTAATACAGAAACTTGATTTTCCCAAACAATGGTCGCCAAAGAAATGCCGACTGGCAGGGTAGGATTTGCTCAAAACAACAAGTAGCAGGTATATATAGTAAGAATGGGCACTCTGTGTAAATTTTTCATGTAATCCAAAACGGTTTTTGATAAATTTATTTTTAATTCTGTCTTAATTTTGCAATTACTTCTGTTGAGAATAGGTATACCACGTTTTTTACAGTAAAAAAAAATCACGTTACAGTTTAAGAGCACATTGTAGTATCTTAAAGTCTATTCTCTGTCTATTTACACATTTTTAAAGCTTATTTTAAGTGCCTATTTTCTCTTTTAAAAGCCTATTTACATGTTTCAAAAGCCTATTTTAGGTGCCTAAAATTAATTTTTTTAGAGCCTAAAATCCCAGGTCTACTTATAACATATGTTGAAAATGTCATCCTTCCTGGGTTAAATACAGGCATTATATCTGGAAACCACATTCTGGCTGACGCTAGTGAGTTCTTCCACTGTACGTAATGTTTCTAATTTTATTCGTAATGTTTTCTTTTAGTTCCTCCAATGTGTGAGGATTTGTTCAATAAACCTTATCTTCCAGGTTATCCCACAAGTAAAAATCTCACACTGTTAGGTCTGGGGTGTGAGGTAAAAAGAGACCAGCACTGATTCTGCCTGCAAACATTTCCGGGATTGTAAGAAGGGAGACTTCCACTGTATTAGTTGTTGAAACCTCCCGCGTATTTTTTCTTCTTCTGTCAACTAACGGAATAACGGTGTCAAAATGTCATCTTATTTTTTACGATTCGACAGTAGATTCAGGGATGTACCAAGATGATGCCCATTGAGTGCAGCTAAGGCAGGCTTCGTAGTGGAGAGTGAAAACACCATTCGTTTGGATACATCTTATAATGTAGGCCCTGTACATATATACATGTAGATCCTTTTATTATATAATACATGAAGAGGCATGTGACCTTATTACCTAAAGAACATACCATGCATGCAGAAAATATAGACTGCTACTTACTGTCACAAGGCATAGCCACGGTGAGATCTACATTAATCTTGAGCTTCTGATCGAAGTCTGTGTCAGGAACAAATCTGAATCTGAAGTTTGCATCCATGTAGTAGGAAATCTCTCCATACGTCACCCATAATATGAGAATACATGTCACCACAGAGACTGAAAGACAAACAAAGTCTGGTCAGTCACATATTGTATTTAATTCAATGCTGTGGCTGGTATCACAAATGAAAACACTATTAGCATGGCTATCAGGGTTTAACTGCATCACTTCATTATTATACAGAGTGTCTGTCTTATAGGTTTAATAATACCTTATTTTGTGAATATTGTATTTTCGTGCGCGAATTTTTTCTTGGTAACTACATGTTATCAAAAGAATTACCCCCTTTTTTCTGAAGCTGGGACTCGAACCCATCATCTTCAGCTTTCCGTGCTGGTTATCTACCACCTGGATTGTCATATGTGTTATACTGTTGCAGACGGAAACTTTCCCCTATGATTATTCCTTTTTGGTCAACCTCACTGAAATACTTTTCGTCATATATATTTTCTTCTTAAGAAAATCTTTTTCCAGCAGTTAAGGTAATTGTTTGTGAAGTGCCAGCATTAAAGTTTGAAACTTGTATCACATTTCCTACAATCTTCCTATTGCAAGTCTTTTTAGGGTCCTGCTTTTCGGAGGACAGCCTGGGAGCAGGTTTGGAAATCTTATAAATATTCTGCTTTTTAAAATTATCCTGTATTATTATATTTTAAAGTAAGCCATATTTAATTTAAAAACTGACATTGCCTGATACAGAAAGTCAAGCCATTTACCATACACATCTTTTAAACAATTTCAACATGTCCATCCGTAATGGCCCAGCATATGTCCAACCTATACTCCATCTCCATTCAGGTATTAGGAACATTTGCGGTATGACATTGCTGATGGCTTGATCATTTTTTCAATGCAAATGGTCGTTCTCCACACGAGTTCTGTACACTTGAACATTCAGAAAACCTCATAAGAAAAAATCCAGTAGTGTTATATGGAGCATGGAGCCAAGCAAGTGGTTCAGCCCCTCTTCCAATCCATTGACTGAGAACTCCTCATCCAAAAATTCTCATAAACTAATTTCTCGCGTCTTATTCCATCAGTAGGTATCAGCTGGAATCAGTAGGGTAGAGAAAGTCATATGAGAGTTCCCAGAGATGGAATAAGACACAAGAAAACAGTAATTCTAATGATAAAGGTAGAGAAAGTTGTGGAATAGCTCCTAGAGTTGGAATAAAAAAATCTGATGTGAAAGTCACATAACTTCCTCTGCCCAAATAAAAGTTAGGAGTATTCACATATCCTTGTACAGAAACGCAAGACACAATTAACGCTAATTATACGATAAATACCTGATAACCTCATCTTTGAAAATGATGTGACTAATAAAAGTGCAGACTATATAGCAAACAAAAACAAGTGACTGCCGACATTTATTGAAACTTCCGTCGTTAAGAATAATTTCCGAACTTTATCGAATATTTCCCTCCAATATGTCTTTCTCACTTCATTCTTATATAGAATAAGAGGCCGTGAAAGAGTGAGTATTCAATTGTTAACCACACAACACAAACTTTTTACAAACAGTGGGTGAACAGTAGGTGGCTTGTAACTGCCTTCAGAGAATTTTTTCGAAAAAAAGTTTCAAATAAAAGTTTTAGCTCTCACTATAAGCTACACTTTTGCAAAATTTAAAGAAAATCGTTAGAGCCGTTTTCGAGAAAATCGCGAAAAACGAAAATTTCTTCATGTAAAATCCCCTTAAAAATAAGAGAAAATAGTCGCCAATCTTATCCTCACATCTTCAGAAGGTACCTGACCCAAATACGAAATTTTGTTTTCATACGATTTTCCGTTTTGGAGCTAGAGTGTTCACAGACAGACAGACACACATACATGTTTCCAAAAATAGTATTTTTGGATTCAGGGGGCCTTGAAACGTTTATATATGCTAAAAACTCAACTTCGAATTTTGGGTCCGAAAACAATACTTCCTCTACCTATAGTACGGGCAGAGGAAGTAATAAGAGAAGACAGTAATTTTAATACTTAAGGTGGAGGAAGTTGTGTGAGTGTTCCAAGAGAGGCAGAGCACTTGCTTGGAATTGTGAAATTGCGTTTGTGAATTTAATAGGCCTATATTCAAATTAGGTGATGAATTATTAAAAATATTATTACAAACACTGACTATGGTCATGCACTCATGCGACTAGGGTGATCAACCATCCCTCACTTTAAGGTATTTTATAAATGTTCTGCACGGGACATCATTTTTCCTGCATGGAACATCATTTGTCCCGCAATTGTTATGCTTTCTATCTGAACAAATTTTCATATTATTGCCATCAGTATGAATTTTCATCTTGCTTTAACTAAACATAGCATAAACGTTGCCAACAGAATGATCTTTGAAAGTGCAAAGAAGCAGATTATTGGATCTTTGGAGAAGCGTTGCACATGTACATACTGAGATACCGTTAGTCCGTGGTATGGCCTATGTGGCCATTCTGTAACTTAAAGTGCATCAATTTAGACGTATTGTATTAACAAGCATTGGCGCAGACTTGGAAGGGGACAAGGTACTTTCTGCCCCCCCCTCAACATTTAAGATTTCATTATATAAGACCTATGCATAACTATTAAAAATCTAATTCTTGCCCCCCCCCCAAAAAAAAAATATTTTCAAGTCAGCACCTCTGTCAACTGGTGTTTTTCTTTAAGTTTTTGTGATTTTTAAATGGATTCTGCATTGGATACTGATGTCTGTACTTCTACTTCATATAAAAAAAAAAAACATTTAAACCTGAGAAGGCAAAAGAAAAAAATAAACGGGTATTTGCGTATACTGCAAAATGTATGTTATTACTTCAGTAAGAGCACTCTTGGTAAAACAAAAATAATACAAAAAAATTTAGCTGTCTCCCAAAATTGTGAAATATCCCCCTTTTTTTGACTGTCTTGTCCCCAACTTCAAAAGTGGGTCACTCTTCATATGACCCTATCGTCAAATAGTGTAGCTACAACCAGAAGACTGTAGTGAAATGAAATGTGAGAGCAGCTGTGATTTACACCTGGAACTGTCGGAATAAGGCATTTAGTTAGACTATAGCTGGTAGCCCTACTTTGGTTCCTGCGAGGGCTGCTTTGGATGGTTATACAGCCCTTAGGCTGTCCACCAACTCTCCCAGTAATTAACGATGACCTGTCATCTCATAGGTCTTTCTAGCACAATGTTCACACCACCATTAATTGTTCATGTTCACATGCTTTTCAGTCCTGTGCGTATAGGTGCAATGGCTGGGCACGTTTTCAATTCCAGACAACTATAAAGGGTTAGGTTAGTCCCCAAGTACTGTAGTGATGAAGTTTAAGGTGTAAGGACAGCGAATTACAACAAGAGATCAGCTGTGATTGTTGACACACCTGTTTCATTGCCACCTGAACCAAAAAATGATGAAAGTGTGCACCAGTTCACAATGCCATTTCACATTTAGTTTCGTGTCAACTTCGTGATTTTACTCATATTTAAAACCGTCCTACAAAAAGAGAAGGTGCATATATACCAGTACAGATTCAATAGATTTTTTCAAGAACAGTGTCACATATTTGGCCATTTTCCAAGAAGGAAACAAAAATATGACTGAAGTAGCCTACCAGATAAAATCCCCAGGCATTTAGCATTTAAAGATGAAAGATCTTAGCCAATGAGAGAGAATTGTTAACAACATATTGCCTGCAATACACGGAGGAATGAACGCGTGAGCAAAACTATCACTGAAATAGGAATTTAACTAGCAATATAGGCCTACCTGCTGTTCTATGTGGTACTTGGAATTTAGGGTAGGCCTACACAGGATTTGAGATGTAACACGATGTCCTACAAAACAGGCTAAACTAATGTTACTGTTTACATATCTTAGGCTTTCATGACTGGAATCTTGAATAATAGGGCAAAGCCCAGTAACAACTCCCCCATTGTGGTGGTATGGCTGCTTTGCATGGGTGGCATGATAAATTTGTTTTCAACCAAACAAGGATGATTGCTTGTTGTAGCAGTATGATGTCTGCTGCGGTATGCAACAGGTGCACTATACAGAACTTCGATGCTAATTTACGATGAATAATTACACTCTTTCAAGACCAAGGAGATCTTGGTGTTAACAGATATTGTGAGAAGTATGGAGGTAAAAAAATCTCACTATTAAGGCTGGAAATCTCTATTTTTTTTTTTTTGCTGTAAAATGGTGGGCAGGATACATTCTACATTGGTAGAACTTAGGTTAGGAAATGTGATATTAGTATTAGTGACAGGTTATGTTAGGTCAGGAACAGTGTATTAGTGTTAGAGACATCTAAAGATTGATTAGTGCTGGTTAGGTTAGGAAAAGTGATAAAAGTTTAGTAGGTGTATATATTGAATTGTGTGTATCTCATTATGTGCCATATTTAATCTGGCGTGTTTGTTGTGTTGGTCACAGTTCCTTATTATACTGGTACATCCCACTGGCACTGTCCAATCATGTGTTTCTTCTCTGTTCTATACAGTCAATATGGCAGAAATATTGCTACTTTTCACCACTTCATACTATAAAATAAAGTGTAGTATTTAGGGTGAGCGGATTGTTGTGAAGACAAAATCTCCTCCCCTGATAATGATATGTGTTAAAACCCATGTGTTTTTACCTGTTTTATGAAGATAAAAGTTTTTTAAAATATGGGGGGAGTTGATATTGGATGTGAGACATGTTCAATTGGTGTATTTTTTTCTGAATGTTTTGATTACAAGTGCGAAGAACTAAGTTACCGGTACATCAGTGGTACCGTATCTATTTCATCAGCTATGGTAAATAAGTTACTACCCTAACTGCCATTAACCTAGGGTTCACTGACTACAACAATTATAATATTACCAGTAATGTGCGGCAAGTTTAATAATAACTGCGTGAATATTTGGGCTGTGCACTGACCATCCCTTTGGCTCTAGTTCCACTCCTCTCTACTCCTACCAAGAAATGAGTGAATATGCCAGACTGTGAGAGTTCGTACTTTTTGTTGGTGCCATGGCCTAGTAGTGGCTATCGCAAACCAGCCAGCAGCATATACAAGTAACATAATATTTATGTTCAGTTCAGTTCAGTTCTTTATTGCATCTTTCAGTCAAGAGGGTACATTGTATCCTCGGACATCAGAATTGTCAAAGTACAAATCTAACTTATACAAATAATTTTACATATTTACAAGTACAAAAATGTAGAACAATTACAAAAACTTAAAAGGAATAAATATACATAAATTAAAAATACAAAATGGACCTAACTAACCTACAACAAACAATATCACATATTTACAAAGCAAAAAAATAAGAAATACATAGATATGTATGTTGTATCTCCTCATGAGTTTAATTATTTATGTAATATTTGCAGTTTCCTGAAATTCTAGTGGTAATATTACTCAATGTTTTCTTCTGCTCTCACTTCTAGCAATACATAGGCTACACTAATGAGACTGAGAAACACGTGGCCGCTGCCCGGCTTGTGGGATAGCTAAGGGCAGAAAAAAAGGTGCTCCCTTCTGCTTGTGCTTTGGCACACCTTGTTTCTTAACTTGTCTCGCTATAGTAATAACCCTAAGTTAGTGGCAGTAACATTAATATCAGTGACATTCCGGCAACCCTTTACTTGACAGGTCCTACATTATAATGCTACCTGCCATTGCAAATGTAACATCAATGTTCTTAACCTAATACTGAAATATACTGTAGACTATGGCTTGGGAGTCGCCAAGTACAGGATTACCAACATTCCTGCTTTTAAGTGATGATTAGGGCCCGGATTCTTAGGTTTTAAACTATTTTGTTCCTTCCAGACTTAATCTGATATTTTAACATAATTATCCATTTCACGTCATGGCAGTCACAAAGTCCAATCTCGTAAAACCTAAAAATGGTGAAAACTGTTTTTTAATTAAAATAGGCCTATGATAAAATACTTAACAAACCAACAATATTGAAGTAATCTAAATATTATTGTTCTTCTAATTTTGCTTTTAAATACCTGCTTACATTTTGCATTTTGCTCACTGTTACCACTGTTTTCTAAGAGAAAATTAATACAGCATTGCATTTTGTATATTTTACCCCTATTGTAAAGGAAATTGTTAGTGCAGAAAATTGATTTCTATAAAAGCAAAAGTTTACACTTGCAGTTAATTCACAGAGTTTGCTTCAGCAAGACACTGAAAGTAAAGCATTTTAAAAGTTGGTTGATTAATAGTAATTGAAAAATGTTAAAAATAACAGGGATAACTCTAAAATTAAATGTGCTGCACAAACTATGAACTATTAGCAAAAAGTGTTCCTATCGCTTTGTGGTTCAGAGCCATGGAAATTGTAAGTAAAAATAAAATTAATGAATATATTTATTTCAAAGCGTTTATTCTACTTATTAAAATAAGACCGTCCACTGCCGTGGGTGACTGCCAGCCATCTGGGTGGCCCGGGTTCGATTCTCGGTCTGGTCGGGGATTTTACAAAGATGAAGTTTCCTTCCTGGGACAGGACTGGGTTTTGTGTCATCGTCTTCTTCTTCTTCTTCTGTTATGGCCTCGGCCACTGGTGAGCCATGTAGCCAATTACGGGCGAATGAGAGGAAGTGGCCCTAGAATAGGGATATTACGACTCGGCTGTGAGTCATGTTTACATGTGATGTTTACATATCCAGGGAAACCTATGCATCTGTATAAGTGTAAGATACTGATATGGAGAATGAAGTTATATGTGTGTATAAGTGGTCCATAAATAGTAAGAAACTGTGTTGATATTACAGAATGTTATGGGAACATAGGAAATCTGGGCGTCACCGAGGTGCTTCGGGACATATGGAGGGGGGGGGGCGAAATTGCACCCTGGAAAGAAGTCCTTAGGCCAGATAGAAATGTGTGAGAATTACAACTTAATTTTACATCTCTTCATATGTTCATATAGTAGACGTAAAATGTCCACTATCGGGGAATGTAGTACGGTATGAATAGACATAGGAAATGGGATACCATTCTTTTGAAGTAGATGTAGATATCTCGTCCTGTAGATCCTGTGTTGAGCGGGGCTCAAGGATATAGAACACGTCAGATCAAAAAATACATGCATGTTATAACAATAATATAGGCCTACAGAAACTGCAAGCTGCCAAATTTATCCAAGCTAGAAATATTCCTCTAAATTGTAGAAGGTGTGAGTTATTAAAAATTCCTTGACAGCTGTTTTGAAAGGTTTGTTCTTTCTTTGAATACATAATAATTTAATGTTGTTTGGAAGCTTGTTATATATCTGTACTGCAGAATAATAAGCACCCTTCTGAAAGGGTTTTAACGAGTTATTTGGTCTGTGTAGATCAGGTATGGGCAACCTTTGGAAAGATACGGGCTAAACTTTACGATATTTATGAAGTCGCGGGCCGGAGATAATAGGTAATCGTTAAAAAAAATAATCATGATGCGGTTTTTTATATTTATAAAGTATAATGCTGAAGTTACGTGAATGAGAACAATATCGAACTGATTATGTATTTATTTACAATCAGCAGAAATTAATGAGAAGCTTGAGCTTGAATTTGAGAAACAAGATAATCATTGTTGGCATCAATCCGCGAACCGAAAATATTTACTTTTCGAGTGCAATTATAAAATGTTCCTCGGGCCGGATCAAAAGTCGGGGAGGGCCACATCCGGCCCGCGGGCCGGGCGTTGCCCATATATGGTGTAGATCATTCATGTTTCTGGTAGTACGTCCATGTACACTAAAATTAGTTTGAAATTTATCAATATTATTCACTACATAACACATAACAGAGTATATATATACTCCCCTGTAAGAGTGAGGACTTTTAATTTTTCAAATAGCGGTTTACAAGATTCCCTTTTTTTCTTTCCACATATTATTCTTATTGCCCGCTTTTGTAATCTAAATATTTTCTCCCTATGGGTAGAGTTGCCCCAGAATATGATCCCGTACCTCATTACCGAGTGAAAATATGCAAAATATACCATAAGTAATGCATCCTGTTTTAATATATTATTCAAAATTCTTAAAGCAAAGCACGCTGAACTCAGTTTTGGACTTATCATTTCTATGTGTGTCTTCCAGTCAAGATTTTGGTCAATTTGCAGTCCTAAAAATGTTACATTGCTAATTTCTTGTATAATTTGTGTTCCATAATTAATTTCAAGATTTGAGATACATCTGTTTTTTGTCCTAAATTGTATAAAATGGGTCTTATCAATATTAAGTGTCATTTTATTAGCAAGAAACCATGTGTTTAACTCGTGAAAAGGCTTTGTAGCTATTCTTGATAAATGTTCTTGTGACGTTCCTGTTACAAGTACACTAGTATCATCTGCGAAGAGCAATGCCTTTGATTCATCACTTAAGTTATAGGGCAAGTCATTAATGAAAATTAAAAAGAGCAAAGGTCCTAGTCTGTTCAAGAACTGTGTATTAGCTTGTGCATTCTGAGGGCGTGCAAGAACTATGTGATTAATGGTAGCCTACTGACTTCTTTATAGGCCTACCTACAAAATGGTGTTTCGGAAAATTTAATTTTATGTAGAAACAGTGGAGTATTGGTATGGTTGAGACGGATTCTAATGATAGTAGAGATATACCATCTTGGGAAGTTGAGGTTATGAAACCACGGGTGATATGGAATATGAGGTTGCAATCTATAATGTGTAATGTTAGATGATAACCCGTAGGAATCCCATGTCCTTTGCCATTCCTGTCTGATGTGAGTAATGATATGACGTTTGAAAGTGACTGCTGGAAGTAAGACAGAAGTAAACTGCCCTCGTATGCTAGCTGCTTTGACCAAGCGATCGGCTGCCTCATTGCCTGGTATAACCGAATGCCCCGGGATCCATTGCATGGTAACGGGAGACCTAGTCTGTAAGAGTTGGAACCAGAGCTGTTTGACATGTAAAATCCACCAAGTGGTATGTGCTGTAGTTTGAGGTTCCTTAAGAGCAGTAAGAAGACTCTGAGAATCGGAATAAATCACAATAGGGATCCATATTAATGCCTGGCGGATGGGGAATAATTCTGCCATAAAAACCGTGGTATCATTTGGCAATCAAAATTGTGTATCTATGTGAAGGGACGGTATCGTATATGCTGCTCCTACCGCTGAGGTTACTGTATTTTTGGACCCATCAGTAAATATGGAAAGGACTGAGTTGTCGAGTCTATGATATGTACCGGATAGTAAGGATGCTCGGTCCGTAGCTGTTAGCTGTAATTTAACTGGGAAAGAAAAATGAAGGACCCGATAGGGGCAAGTATAACAAGGGAACCCCCTAGTACGAACGATATCCGGAAAGTGTGGTTTAATTCTATCAAATGCCCAAATAATAGCAGGTCCAGATTGTCGTCTATTTATACAGGATGGATTGTACAACCTGGACAACAGTGTAAGTTTGGGAATGACCAGAGATAAAGTGAACGATATCTGTGTTAAGAGAAAATTCGTGGCTAGTATTCTTCATCGGGAGGAATAGGGATATTCTGCCATTGCCACAGGTAGTGCCTGATTAGGGGACGATCTCATAGCACCCGTAACGATTTTAAGTAAAGAAATTTGAAGAGAGTCCAATTTGTTTAAATCTTTGGAGAAAGCATTATCATACAGAAATCCCCCATATTCGATTTTACTTCTAATGATGGATTTGTAAGCAATGTGGAGCTGTTGAACATTTGCTCCCCACCAGGTAGTGGTTAATGCTTTGACTTCTCCTTTCAGACCGATGAATTACTTCCCTTATATCTGACCTCCAGTTGAGCTTAGAATCGAACAGGAGTCCCAAAAATCTATGCTGTTGGACCACTCGTATGTTAACACAGTCATATCTTAGCACCGGGGTGTGATTTAAAGCTTTGCGAGTAAATATCAAACGAACGGTTTTATTGGCATGAACGGACAGTCCCTTGTCTACACACCATTGATGAAGATTATCCATTGCTTGTTGCAGGTCTGGTGTAGATTCCTGCAAGGACGGTTTCAGTGTGTAAAGGAGAATGTCGTCAGTGTACTGGAGTATCCTACAATGAACAATGAGGATTGATAGTGGATTCCAGTGTGTGTGATTGTAGATGAGATATAAAATTGGACTTAAACTGGACCCTTGTGGTAGACCCAATGACGTTCTTCGCGAGTGGTGGTATCCATAAGAATTTTCAACATAAATCACTCTCTCTGTGAACAATAATTTAAGAAGCTGAATAAGATTATTTGGGAATTGTAGATGTAGGAGTATGTCCATAAGAATAGGAATTTGTCCTGAATCATATGCTTCGGAGATATCAATAAAGACAGCGTCCACCATAGTCCTTGTAGAAAAAGCCAGTAATATATCAACTACTAGAATAGTTAAATTATCTAGTGTCGACCTTCCCTTCCGAAATCTCGACTGGTTGGTCCCGAGGTATCGCCTGTGTTCTAAAAACCACAAAATTCGTTGTTGTAAAAGGGCCTCAAATAGTTTCCGAAAACAAGAGAGTAATGCTATTGGTCGAATTTGGGTAGCGTCTCTGATCGGCAGTTTTTTCAGAATAGGTAACACTAAGCATTCTGACCAGGATGGTGGTATATGTGGATTGTGATAAATGTAATTGAATCATTTCAGTGTGAATAGATGCATACAGTGCGGGAGATGTTTCAACATGGGATATGAAAACCCATCCATGGGTTTTGTGTCATCATTACAATCCCGCGAAAAGTCCTGGCCACCCTATGCGATATCATCCAGCCTAGTGTTTGAAAATGGTACAAAAAATATTTTATGTTTAAAAACTATTATAGGATTTATAAAATCCTAAAAACCCGGGCCCTGGTATTACGAAATTACTGTATCTAAAAAAAACATACGGTAATGCTTACAAACAAAAATACATACATGTTCCTCCCACCGGTGAGGTCTCAACATATGACTCAGGTACTTTAGGGAATGCATCAAGTTCCTTGACAGTTTTGGAAACCCGCTTTGCTCGATTTCGTAACATATCATGACGTTCATGCAGACCTGAAAGAAAGGATAAAAGTACGGTAATCAGTAGGCCTATTCCTCTATTATTTTTAGACTTAGGTATGGAATATGAGAACGACTTACAATAGGACTTACTTCGAACCTTTATAATTATTTCACATCTGGGGTCACAAAATCGATGTCACAAAATTCGCATGATAAATTTCAGTGTTTATCATTTTACTCACTTCTCAGCCATAACCATACACACTACACAGAGAACAGCTGCCACTTGCCTGTGACGAAATTGACGTCTCAGCCAATGAGCGAGCAGCACGTGCGTGTAGTTATAATTCCTGCCGCTCAGAGTTCTCTGGCAAGCAATGATCGAGAACAGCGCATTCTTTCGGAAAGTTCAGTTAAACGTCGTGGCTATTCCTTTTTGTACCGCTTAAAAATATTGTGAATTTATTGTGTATGAAAAAATAAATGAAAAAGGACTCCTGTTTACCAAATGTTCCACCTGATCCCTGGAATTCCGGTTTTTCCAAGGACCCTAGAATGGAGAACTGGTAAGCTGAACAATCACAGTAATACAAAGTGTCTTTTGATTGTTTGAATGTTCCCGCTTTTTAAAGCTGATGAAAAGGGACTTGACCCACGTCATAAATTACAAGCAATTTATTTAATATATTTTTTACCTTTGTTATCTGAGCCATCCCCAGACTAACGGAATTATATGTTTCGGCAATTCAACAAATTTCTTGTTCCTCTCGGTGGATCCATGTGGAATTTGTGGTGGACAAAATGGGATCGGGGCAGGTTTTCTCGGGGTGCTCCTGTTTCCCGTGCCATATAGGCTAAATCATTCCACCAGAGCTCCATTCATCATACTATGAGTCTATGACCATTGGTTGCAATCAGGGCCGTAGCTAGGTGGTGGCGAGATGGGCCCCCGCCAAGGGCGCAGGTACAGAGAGGGCGCAAAATTAACCATGAAAAATTCCACCTTTTTTAGACTGGTGCAATTTATCAAGCAATAAAAATTCCACGTTAATGGAAGAAATCTTTCAGGTTATTAAAAATTACTGCACATGAACTATCTGTAGTATTATGCCGATTGTCTACAAAAAATAAAGCAGTCATGCAACGTTCTTTAACTAACACGTTTTTATTGATAGAGTTTAACAGTATGGAATGATATAACAATAAAAATTAACATGTAGGCTACGTTATTCTTGAGATGAAAGTGGTTCAACTATTCGAAAAAAATACTTTTGCCTATATTAATGTGTTAAACATTTTAGTAGGTCTCAGGCCTATTATGTAATTTAGTTTTGATACTAGATTTTATTATTTAATTCTTCAATCGTCTGAAAATAAGGTTTTAGTACCTTGAAAGTCCAACGCTTAGTTCATTTTCAAATTGAGGTTTAGGTTTTCTTTGATAATACCAGTGTTTTTATAGTAAAATAATAAACAATTTTACAGAAATTAAAAAAAAATTGTTCAGACCCCCCAGTATTGGAGGGCGCAGATTTGTCAAACCCGCCAAGGGCAGAGAAGGACCTTACTACGGCCCTGGTTGCAATAAAGGAATTATAATGCAATTACCTACTCTGTGAAAAAGATCTTTACACTTAATCATGCTTCATTCTGCTCATACCTAAAATACGCCCTCCCCCACTACCCATTAATGGCAGGCTTAGCCGACTTACACATGACAGCTTCAATTATGCATGTAAAGTAGTCAAACGTTGTAACAATACAATTCATTCTGATGGTGGGATCAAGAATGTAACAATGCCATTAATAAACGGAAAGAGTATTAATAAATTTCATTTTTCAGCTAGTGCTATTGTAATTCTTATAAAAGTTTTATATTTCCACCATGTGCACTAGTAATTGTCTTAATTTTAACTTATTGCTTATATATGAACATACTCTTTTAGTTTTCGAACAAACCATACATAAAATAATTCAATGTCATAACCAAAAGGAAGATCATACTTTCTCAAAGAACAGTATTTCTACAACATATTATTCACATTAAAAGAAAAAAAAAATTGTATGAAAACTCTAACTTAACATTGATGCCCACAACTAACTTGAATATAACTTTATTATAGAAGTTTTTCTGCAAGATTAATCTGCAAGATGTATACATATGTTTTTTAAAATTTGTAACGTATCTTCTATAATTGTAAATTATTGCATATAACTTATTTGATTATGCTTGTTTAGTTCTTGAACAAATCATATATAAAATTATTCCAATGTCTTAACCAAAAGGAAGTTTTTACTTTGTCAAAGAATTGTATTACTACAACATATTCTTAGTTTTTACTTTTTAAGTTTATACATAGATTGACTTTTAGATTTTAATCTAGATTTTATGTAACATTGTACAAACCCTAGAACTGTATTATACTATTCTTCTGGAATGTAACTCAATATAGGTTAATTGATAATATATATAGCCTATTTTATTGATTCCTTCTCAACACCGATCTATTTCTTTTCTCCATACTAGTGCACATGGTGGAAATATAAAAATTTTATAAGAAACGGAAAGAGGCTATCAAATTATTCTGCAAGGACAAATTAAAAAAAAAAAAAAATCTATTTATGATGAAAAATCAAGTAGCTAGTACCAAGAAAGTAATGAATACGATTAGAAGGACTAGTTGGTCCAATTTTTGCAACTCTACGTTATTACAAAATAACTTAAACCAAATAGGCCTATGGAAAGAAATTAGATCGTTTACTTAACCAAAAGACTCTGACTATCTACCTATAAATGATATTAGTGAATTACAATACAAATTTATCAAAAACATTACTCCAGACTATATCTCCAACAACCACAGTCATCAGGAAATGCCTAGCAAAGGAATTGAACCCTTGGGGTCAAAGGACTTAATTAATGATATGCAAATCAGCAAAATAAATTTTACATATTATCCAACCATAAGATCAACTCTCCTGGTCCAGATGTAGTCACTTATTCAGTGGTACAAATTTAGGAGAAGATAGTCTACAACTTTTAAAAGAAGGATATTCATATATGTTAAGAAGGGTGATATTCCTAAAATGTGGAGCAAATTTTACAATATACCTATAGAGCCATTCCATTGTTACGTATGTTACATTTGGATGCACTTTAGATCCCTACAGCGATTAAAATATGGCATTAACTGGAACTTTGTACATATCAGAAGATAGATTCAAAGATGGACTTTCAGAATATATGAAAGTATTATTAATCAGTAATATACATTAAATATTATTATCAATAAAATGGGTGTTACGTATGTTACATAAATCGGACACAGAATTTAACCTTATCTATCTTACATGGAAATCTTTGTGAATTATGTAATGCAAGAACTCCAGGACATTTTTTTCTGGGTAGCCAAGATTACACTCATTAACCTAGTATCTTTGTTTCAATAGTTCAGGCTGATTTTCAGAAATTAAAATTTTTTTCTTCTGTTACGTATGTTACAGTACTTTGTTACGTATGTTACACTGTGCAAAATAATAAAGAAGAATAATGTTTTACTGTGCAATATTTCCACAATTTGAATGTTTTAAGAACTTTTATATGATAGTTCACACTTCACTTATATTTAAGTTTTTATAGTCTCACATGTCATCTGTTCGCGACTGTTTATTCAGCATATTCACAACTACCCTCCATATCTGGCGACCATATCCTCTATCCGCAACCTTAGGATGCACCATGCTGTGGTGACTGAGATCCACCCCTTAGATATATTATTTGTGTATATGTGTATTTGACCGCCTAATTGGTCTCGTGGTTAGGGTCACTGGCCACGGATCCGTAGGCCCAGGTTCGATTCTCGGTACCTCCTTGAGGTAGGGAGGTCTGGAACAAGGTGCACTCAGCCTCGTGATACAAATTGAGGAGCTACTTGATAGAAAAGTAGCGGCTCCGGTCAGACCACATGCCCCCCAATCCTGGATGCAGCGGTGGGTGGTAGGCCAAGTCCCTTCAGGGATGTAGCGCCAAGAAGTTTAGTTTGTATGTGTATTTACACATACATATATATACAAAGCAAGGTGTCTTCCCACACGCTTTAGTATAAATTTCCTTGGATTGTTAGTAAGATATTGTTTTCCAATTTCTCTTTGTTTTCCTCTTTCTCTTTCTTTCTCTAAATTGGCCGCAAATACCTCTTTATTTTGTTTTATCCTGTCACTCTATTTCCTAACTCTTTCCTTTGAACTCTTTTCAAACTACAAGCCAAATAGAATATCTTTCGTTTATGCATAATTTTATGCAATTTTGATTAAATACCGGTAATAAATAATAAGGCCTATTTTAATTATATATTTATATTCTTGAGACAAACAATTATTTTATTAATTATTGAATTTTACATTTAGGCCTATACAGTGGTGCAACCAGGATTTTAATCTGGGGTTGCTAAAACTTAAAATGCATGTTAATACAATTTAAAAAAGATAATTTATTATAAGCTGGGTGCATAGGACTAATTTTTCAATTTTCTTTACAACCCATTCTTATTCAATGAAGTTACTATCCTATTGCAAACATCATTAACATTATTATTATCATTATCTTCATCATCATCAAATTGGATATCAACACATATTTTCATATCACCTGCTGTTTATAAAAAGTTTGATATTCCATTTTTAACACATCACAATTCAAAGCATTTCATTCAACTTTTGAAATTATAGTTATCATATCATTAGGTCTAATCAGAACTGAACCTGCTCCCCCATAGTATTTTATTATGTGGCTTTAAAATTATCATATAAAGCACTGTAAAAAGTGAGTGTTTTAAAAACAGCATTAAGACAATCTAGTCATTGAATGATGGATTGACGGAGAATATAGCACTGGTTGTTGTTACTGCAGTAATATACAAAAATAAACATACTACCGGTAAATTGTTTCAACTTCTGTGATGTCTTGAAATTATTGCTATTATGGTACAGAAGATTTTAGCATACTCTGCCAGTATGAATTCTGTAGCAAACATGGTGCAGTGGGATTTGGACTTGATTCAGCAAATGTAAAGCGAGACTGCTAACTAATGCATTTGAAATCGATATAGAATTTCTTTATGTACGGCGAAAATTAATTATTATTATTAATCCAATTAACAATTTCAAACACTGTGAAACATTTTAAGTAATCTTGCATTCTTATCAGTTATCACTAATTTAACTTAAGTGAAAGTGGTAAACTAAAGAAAAATCATTCTGATCTTGGGGGGGGGGGCTTTAGCCCCTTAGTGCCCCCATCTCCCCCAATGGCTGCACCACTGGGCCTATGTATATAAAATCAGTTTCAGCACTCAAATAGGCCTAACTGTAGGCCTATCAAAAAGGCAAATTCATATTTTATTCCAAGGCAGTAAAAGTGTTACGTATGTTACACTTATTGTTTACATATTTTTTTAAGGAAATAATTGTTCTTTTGGTGAAAATAATTTTGCGATCATTAGAACTCATGACTAACCTTACTTCCATAAGGTAACAAAGAAATCCACCAGCTCTTTGCAATTAAATAAAAACTTTTTGAATTTTTTTGTTACGTATGTTACATTTATGACTATGACAACTTAATATGCATTTTAAAATAAACTCATTGGATGGATTAAGATGAAATGCAGGTAACATATAGAGCAAAAGACGCTGTTAACAATGACCTGAGCAGAACTAGTCTCTGCTGGTTCTGGACAAGCTGTCTAGCCAACTAAAAAATGTGTTTTTTAAAGATAACAGAGCAAGTTCAAAGAGAGCCAACTTTAACTCCATATTTCTTAAAGTAATTCTTCATATTATGTTTTGGGTACTTTGTATAATAAAATGTAGATCTTCAAGAAATGTTTGCTGCAAAAATAAACATTATACACCAAATAATAAAAATTACCCCTCATGTCCACTTTCTCATGGAATGGCCCTATACTTAAGGCTAATAAGGACCCTAAAGACCATAAGAGCTATCAAGTGTTTTAAGGAACATTTTTGAAAAAATTATATCCATTTTATATTGAAAGATATGGGTTGTGGCCTTTCATACAGTATGGGTTTAGAAAGAAGTTTAGTACTATCAAATGGTTTAGCCTTATTCATTGAAGAAATTCACAATAGCTTCTTGAATGATAATGGTGTGATAGCAGCAAGTATTGACTGCAGCTCAGCTTATGACTCTGTACAAATCGACATATTGATGAAAGTTTTGGAAGAAATTCATATACCGCATATTTTAATATTTATTTAGCTAAATTAATGTTAAGCAGAGAAATAACTTTACAACCCAAATTCAATTTTGAAGAAACCACAAGATTTACCACAAGGATCTTCATTAAGCCCAATTTTATATGTTTTATACACATTGAAAATACCACAGTCCTTCATTTGCAATATTTGGCATTTTGCAGGTAATTTGTTAGTTTATACAAACTATATTAAACTGATAAAATTAAGGAATTTGAGGAAGGTATAACTTAGTCAAGTGACCTCTCATCTAGAAGATAAAGGAATACATATTAACCCCTTAAAAAGCAAATGGATTATATTTAAAAAGGGTAGAGCAATAACAAACAAAAAGAAATTAAAATTGATGACCAAGAAGTACAGTCCAGTAATGTAATAACTTTCCTTGGAATGCAGTTTGATTACAATTTTTCTTGGAAGACACATGTTAACCGTGTTATAAAAAGGCTTAACAACGTATCTTAGATTTTGGGATGAAAGAAATGGGATGCTATTACATATACCCTAAAAATACTATTTAATAATTTAGTGAACTCAACATTGGAATATGGTTTACTTTTAATGGAAAAAAACAACTTGTCTTAATCAGTCAAACTAGAATCTACATTTTTATAATATACTGTAGTTAAGATCTATCTGGGAATATCAGGTAATCCATCAAAACATCTAACACTGAAGGAATTCAACATAATGCCGTTGAAACTAAGACAAATGATGGTAATTGGAAAATTTATCAGCAACTTGAGTCATTCTTTGGAAGATAAATTAGTAGTATTGGGTAATGAAATTGTAGCAAGGAATAATCCTAGGATTTTTGGATATTACAAAGAGAACTTTAAATCCTTATATGTTTTTTCTTAAATTTTATAACTTGTTTATAAATAATGGATTCCCTTGGTCACCCATCTACTACATTAGTTGGAATATTCTTATGACTCAATTTAATATAGAATTAAACATATTCCAAAAAGAAGATGGAGAAGTAACACAACATTTCCTTGGCTTTCTCGAGGAGTTCCCCTAAAAAAAACTGGACTCATATTTATACAGATGGATCTAAGGACACAGATGGAGGTTTAGGAGCAGCGGTTTACATTACAAAGAAGTGATTAAAATTAAACTGGACAATCAGTTCTCCATCTATTATGCTGAACTGCTGGTCATTAGATCTGCTAAAGGTATATAATAAATAAGAAGATTAATAAAACCTTAATTCTCAGGGACTCATATAGTGTTTTAAGTAGACTCAGTAAAATAGGTATGGATGCTAATTTCATTATTATAGAGATTGAAATCAAACAAAAGCTATACTTAGCTAAGCAAAAAGGACTACAAATTAAACTAATGTGGATACCCACCGGATCTTTTGGCAAATCAAGCCAGAACTAATTTCAGAATAATTATGGTACCGATATTGATTGATTTATTGTTTATTTTTTTGGATAGGAATCGAACTTGAGTATTCAGCTTAATACTTTTCTTGTGAACCTAGTGGTTCCGAATTTGAAACCAAGTTGAAACCCCGAGAAAGGTTCCCGCCCAGGACACCTTTTCTTCTGTAATAGTACTAAGCTCTTCAAAGCGAGTTGACTGAAAACCTATCTGAGGAAAATAGAATCTCCAAGGTCGCATAAATATGACAAGCCCATGTCTTTAGCCATGTATAAAAACTCCTACGGGACAAAATTCCGGCACACCGGCGACGGTCACAGGTTTAAGTTGCAGTGCACCTCTGACGTTATATAATCATAAAACCAACCAATCAAAACAAATGTCTGTGCTAAAATAGGTTCTTCCACCTATGCTCAATTATAATATAGTAAGTATACACATTAATGTAAAATATGCATTATTATAATATTACAGTATAATAGAAAATAGTATCTGACTCAAAAAAGTCTTTAAAATTCAAACCTGGAATTGAAATTATCTGAATTATCATATTTTAATAAGTGCCTACCTATTTCTCTTGTAATCAATTCCAGGAGTTTATTAAGTGCCACAATGGTACTTTTTAAGATTGTGTGGAGGGACGGGAAAATGTCTATCCGTCCGTTCGTCCGTGTGTCTGTATACGCTATATCGGGTTTTCATTAAACTTGGTATACGCATTTATAATGTCCATGGGAAAAAGCCTTTTGATATTGGACCATATCGATTGACTGATACCGAAGTAATGCCCAATTAGGGTCTATTTTATGGTAATACATTAGAAAGAATTTATCAAATGCAAATCAGTCATCACGACAACATATTGTTTTAGAGTGTTCATATAGGCCTACGGCTTTGGAAGTTGCAATACAGGTAGCTTTGGCAAATAACACTATTATTTCACATATGATTATCAAACTCTACCGTTAAACTGAGCGAGGTGACCGAGATGGTAACATATTGGACTAGCATTCTGGTTGTCCGTGGTTCAAATCCCGTAGCCGGCCAATTTGACTTTTTTTTTGTATTTTTATGTGAGTGTGCGATTGTCAAGATATCACAAATCTGTGTAGTACATTGTTAATCTGTTTTTTTTAAAACTATATCTTTGTTTTTCCGTAAGTCCTGCTTAATGTAGGCTATCAATCTGGAGTTTAACTCGGAAATCGATATTAAAAAGAAATTAATTTTCTGCATATCGTAATTGCAAGTATAGTCTAACGGATTAAACAAAAGCATTCTGACACTTCGTTACAACAGTTTACTTGATTTTATTCTTTTATGGGAATGGCTTTCCTCTTCTTCTTTTTCACTGTCTGCAGTGTGAAAACTTCGCGTTTTACTTTTTTATAGATTACGGAGTTTACCATATAACAATGAACATTATATTGAGCCTCTCTAAACTCTATAAGCTTCTCACACCGAGGTAAACAGAATATAGACTCCTTAATATGGCATGATGGCACTTGCATTTATATGACACGGCATAAGCGAGTTTATTATACGAACTCTTAAGTTTAATATCAATTCGAATATCGACATAACAGTTTGGCAACTTACTTGATTTGTAACTACGTCGTCTACTATTCAAGTATTCACTATAAAAGTTCTTAAAAAAGAGTTTTCATGGTTCACATACTAAAAGAGTTTATATCTGGTTGTAAAGAAGAATCGCATAAAGATAGGAAGTCAAAATGAGATTTTTTCTCGAAGTAAATATAAACTGATTTAACCTATAAATCTCAGACACAGTAATAAAGGGTAATGGTTAAAGACAGGATTACCGTGCACTATCAAATCTTAAAATATGCATTCATTCATGCACTATAAATTGACCAATACAGTGAAGGGGAAAAGCAGTACAATATGCATTATCAAAATTCTTCTTCTTCCTTTCCAAGGATTGGGAGTTGTCCCGTTCCGCGCCAAAAGTAATTGTTATTTATTAAAATTGGTCCTTCCGTCTGGTCCTCGGCCGTCCTATATCTCGTCTTCCCTTTGGGTTGTATAACATAGCTTGCTTTGGTAGTCTGTCAGATGGCATTCTATTGACATGCTCGTATCACTTCTTTTGGTATTTATCTACTTCTTCCTACCTACCTCTTATCAAAATTCAAACCTATATTTTATTTTCGAATGATACGATATCTCATTTATATAATAATAATGCTGAGTTGCATAATTTAACTTGACCTAATTGCTAAAATTAGGCAATAAAACAAATTAAAATGAGACGTTTAAAATTAATGTATCTCAAACTGAACATTTAACTACTGCTGAACAACAGTTCGTTTAACATAGTAAATTAATAGGTCTATATATTTTTTAAATTGTAATCTCGGGCCGCAATAAACTGGGAAATTTCATTACTCTTCCGGCTTGGTTCCCTGGTTCATGATAATTTTTCCTAAAAAAAAGTCGGTAGGCCTATCAAAATCTCAAACAGAGAGAAAATATTGAAGACTTCTGATATTGATTATAATAATGATAATGGCGATAGTAATAGTAATAACAGTAGCAGTAAAATAATAATAAAATAGTCTAATAATAATAATATATTAATGAATGGTGACAATTTTATTTTGCCCACAGAATGATGCAGCCAGTAAGCTTTATGCTCCCATGTTGACATATTTTATCCAGTTTTGATGGTATTTAATTATGCATAAATCCGAAAATCCTATGTCTGTACTTTAAAGACATGCAAAATAACTCCTACGGGACAGATTTCAGGTACAGTGGTGACGGTTAGGAACTATTCCAGAATTCTCACATTGATTTTTCAATACGTAAAAGTAAAGAAAAAAGTATTTTTTCTACTATAAAGTGATTGAAATTTCGAGAGGTGGGACTCTCCACAACAACATAATTCTGCTGTGTATTCGGCTTATGCATCAGTGTGGCCAATATTTGCTCCGGTCACTTTTTTTAATACTCTCCAATGACGAATTCTGGAATTTTTTTTTCGAGGAAATACATCCGTCATCAAAATGTCGTGTGATTGTTCCAGACGTTACTTCAAGTGTTCCCGTCTACAAATAGGATTTCAAATCAATTAATGTTTGTAATCTATAGAAAAAAATTGTCCTGGGTGGGGCTGAGTCTGGGTTTTCAGATTTGTACACTTAGGCCTATCCCACTAGTCATCCACAGGACTCAGACCCAGTACAATTTTAATCTTTCTCTAGATCAGTAACGGGCAAACCTCTATGGGAGCGGGCCAAATAACAGAAAAATTTCACAAGGCGGGCCGAAATAGTTTATTGAGGTGCTGAAATTATGCAATTTTCATAACTATATTGTCTGTTATTTATATATGAAGAATTATAAGATGTGGAACTGCAACTGCACTTCCGATAGGTTTTCATAGTTCAGCTGCAACTGGAACGAGATGACCTCAGGAGTGAAGCCAGAAGCCTGTCAGTCAGTCTGTTTCTGACACAACTTTTTCGAAGCTTCAAAAAATAAAACACTCGTTCACGCACGCATGACGATGCAAATATGGCGATAACCTTCTGGGCACGAGAAATCCAAAACTTGATTTCGGTAAAGACTGGTACAATTCAAGTTTTGAGACGTTAAGAAACAATAATTAATTGTTACTTTGTAACACAACTAATTTGTGCTGAATGCCAGTTTATACTGTTTCCGGTTCACAGTAAATGGAATAATGAAAATATCCAAGGCTTGTTCAATGCTAAAAGTCTTAAAGTTCTTTTAAAATTCACCATGAAATCATTCAATAGAAGGAAAAGCAATCGAGTAAGAAATTTATATTTTGTTCCTCCTTCCCTGTCAGGGTCCGCATTGAACTATCTGAGGGCCACTTCTGGCCAGCGGGCAGTACTTTGCCCGTCACTGCTCTAGATTGAATTTATTTTTAAAATCCGAACCTTTCATTATATTATTAGTTATGAATGATGCATAGCAAAATTCAGATCTATAATCAACTTTTCCTACAGATTATTTTAGTACAGATAAGATTCCACGCATAGTTAATCGTAAACAGTAATAATTCCTTTATTGCAATCAATGGTCATGTTATGATGAATGGAGTACTGGAGGAATGATATATGGCAGGAGAACAGAAGCACCCCCAGAAAACCTGCCCCGACCCCATTTTTTTCCACCACAAATTCCACGTGGATCCACCGAGATTTGAGCCCGGGTCCCAGCGGTGGAAGGTGAGCGGTCTAACCACTCAGCCATGGAAACCATGGAATTGAGAGTTCCTTTTCGAATATAGTAACACTTTATTGATGAGTAATTTTCCGAAAAGCTCTTTGTGTAGCTTCATGACTCACCCCCCTCCCAATTTCATAAAAATTAACCCCCCAACATCGTATCACACCGACCTCATGAAAAGTAACCCCCCTTACAAATAGAGGAATAAAAGTAAGCCTACTATAAAACCTCTTCCCAAGGAAAACTACAATGACATTAAACTTATAAATCTTTCTTTCGATTTGTAATAAAAAGTGTCATTGAAAAAGCATGTTTAATGAGGCAAATAATACAATACATAAATTATAACAAAATTATTACAGAATATACTCTTAAGACAGAAGTGCCGACTTGGAACAACAATTGGATTTTTAGCATTATAAAAACTAAAAACTAAACTCCGTGGCGCTACATCCCTGGAGGGACTTGGACTACCTCCCGACCGCTGGGTCATCTCCCGTAGGCAGATGGCAGGATTGGGGGGCATGTGGTCAGCATACCGACACCCACGGCCGTTAATGGTGGTTTTCTTGACCGGAGCCGCTACTTCTCTATCAAGTATCTCCTCAATTTGAATCACGAGGCTGAGTGCATCCCTACCAGACCTCAATACCTCAGAAAAATCCGAGGAGGTACCGGGAATCGAACCCGGGCCGACGGATCTGTAGTCAGCGACGCTAACCACAAGACCACGCCGGCGGACTTTTTAGCATTATATTTAGGCCTTATATGATAAAATCTCAATTGTTTTGGGGGCAGAAAGTACCTTGCCTCCTCCCCTCAAGGGCGGTGCCTGGGCCTAAGTACTAAGATAATTTTAAGGAGAATTGAATGTTTTAATTAGCTACAAGTAATACCTTTTGAAGCTATAAAACTTTATCGTTTTTATTTTTAACATAAAATTCTAATTTTGCAATTATTTTCACCCCCCACAAATTTGAATGACGCACTTTGCGTCTTAACCCCCCCCCTGTGGGCACCCCTGATTAATCCGTTGAATCAATGGAAGGGTTAATGCAAGCGAAAGAGTAGTTAATGGCGAAACAATAATTGCGATTACGAAAAAGGCTACTAGCCTATCGCGGAAAATTTAATTATACGCTTATGTGTGACTTTGTTGGCAAGGGCCTCTATTATCACAACATAGAACGAAAAAACCTCAACTACACTAGACCAGTGGTTCCCAAACTTTTCAGTCCGCGGACCCCTTGAAAAAAATTAAAAATTCGCGAACCCCCTCTGGGTTTTGAAAAAAAAATAAAAAATAAAAAAAAATAAAAAAAAAATAAAAAAAATAAATCAATAAATAAATAAATACTTTGATTCAAATGTATTAAATTCAATAGACAAAATAACACTATCAATGGTAACAAACAGAGTTTACTCCTTAATGTGAACAGTGAAGCTGCTTTAGAAGATATGTAATTTGAGAAATAACGGGATATCCTATTTCTTCCTAAACCGCCCGCGGACCCTCTGAAAGATCATCGCGGACCCCACTTTGGGAATCACTGCACTAGACTATGTATAGATCTACACCTAGCTGTGAGGGGACCAATTATTTTAACTTATATTTCCTAAAACTAGTCTTAGTTGGACCGCCTAAATGGTCTCGATACGCAGGGCCATGTTCGATTCCCGGTCCTTCTCGGATTTTTCGGAGGTAGGGAGATATATAGATAGAAAAGTGTATGAAAAGTATCTGTACTACATTACATGTTTCTGTGCATTTTTGGTAGGTATGTTCTGCATGTATTTAAAATAGAGAGCCCTGGGCATAAGTTACCTATAATTAGCCGATTTCAGCTAACTATTATACGTCGTTGATACAAATCTAAAGGGTGACATGTGAATGTAGGCCTGTTAATTACAGGCCGAAATTCGAAGTTGAATTTAAAACATAAATACAGTGGACTCTTAGTAATTCGAACCCCAAGGGGAATCAGAAAAAAATCGAATTGTCCAAATTTCGAATTAACCAAAACTGTGACTTTTTAAACGAAAATGCCGTAAAAATGTCAAAAATAAACTCATTGCAATAAATAATTATTATTGAATAGTGAATCTTACCTATGACTGCCATCCTGTTGTTAGGATGTTAAATGAAACCATTTTTTTCCACACTAAAACCGTAACCCTAAATTTAATAAAGGAACTGGTGTAAGCTATACTCTACGCTTTGACATTTTCAAACACAGTCACATTTGGAGGATGGAATGAACACTAAAATTTTCACAGAAGTGTTGAATCCCTCCAAGACTGTAGCGGACGGGGTGAACTTCGCATTCCGTTGAACATCTATTCAGCAGGAGGAAGATAACGGTGGTTAAAAATAACTTTAGTACGGTACCTGCTGGCTGCTACCGACTAGGGTTCTTCAGGGAAATAGAGAATTCTTGTGGAATTCCTGGAAGCAATGAACTCTTGGAATCCTTACAACATTAACATGAGACAAATTTTGGCTTCGATTTATCCAAATTAAGCTTATAAAATTCGAATTAATTGCATTTTTTTCAACATACATTTACATAGGAATTTCAAGGGGAATGAGTATTTATTCGAATTATACAATATTTCGAATTATCCAACGTCGAATTAACCAAATTCGACTGTACAAGTTTTGAGGTTTCCTAAAAAAATGCCATTTTAAGAAACATTTCTGTGTGTGTATCTGTGAACAGCCTACCTCGAGAACCAAAATTGTATAACAACAAAATGTTACGTTTGGGTCAGGTAGGCCTCACAAGAAGATTGGCGACGACTTTCTCTTTCTTTTACTGCCATGTTACATGAAGAAAATTTCATTTTTTGCCATTTTCTCGAAAACGGATCTAACGATTTTTATAATTTTATACTTTATTTTAAACGTTTTCTTGAAAAAGTTCTCTGAAGGGTAGTTATAAGCCAGTTACTGTTTGTAGAAACTAAATCTTGCCTTATGAACAACAGAACTTCGCATGAGGTGGAAACAACTGACTGAATACTCACTCCATGCAATACGACCTCTCATTCTATAACGTAACTAGACTTCGGATTTTAGGTAAAAAACTATTTTAATCCTTAAATGATATATGGACGAAAACTTGTATATGCATGTTTCATAAGTGACTATGCCTAAAACTGATACTTTTATAGGACCTAAAACAGCCTATTTTTACGTTAGAGCCTAATATTGCCTTTTTGCTTGTTTTCCCTCTAAAGTTCAAAATAAGTTATTTTTTGTTGTAAATTCTAGCATTTATTTTCAGTTCGTACTAAATTTTTAGCTCGGAATGTGCAGTACATGACACTTTTGTGACTTGGTTAAATAGTAAGGAATGTTTTGTCTTCAGTAGAAAAATTCCTTAAGAATTCCAAAAATGTAGTGTTTTCTCCTGACTCCCACATCTAGTAAAAAAAGTAGTTCTCCTTATCACTGAGGGTTACAAGGGGTTGAATATGCTAGCGTGCGTAGCTTCTGGGCGCAGGGATTAGGTTTTCACTGTTATGGTATTAATACAGGCCTTGTGTACCATAGGCCTATATCTGTGTTTTATCATGATTATTGATTAATGGTGACTTCAATAAATATAATATTCTGCATTGCAATTGAGATATTTCAGAAAATTGGAAACTTAACGATTTTATAAGAGACTATTTTACGATTTTTAGAACCTATTTTCCAATTTTTAGAGCCTGTTTTAGGTACCTAAAACAGCATTTTTAGCGACCTAAAAATCCGAAGTCTAATCATAACGTGGTGTATTGTCCATGTTAGAGTGAGTGCATTACATCAGACTTTGGGTTGTGTATCCTTCGGGAAACGTGGTAAAGACTCTCTCTTTATTTTTACAACCACGTCTCACGAAGAGAATGTAATTTTTGCCGATTTTCTCGAAAACGGTTCTACGATTTTGTTTTGAGAGTGTTCGAAAACAGGGTGCTTAGAAAAATACTCAGACCTAAGAGAGATGGAAAAGTGGAGAAAACTGCATAATGACGAGCTTCATAACCTGTACTCTTCACCGGATATAGTAAGGGTAATTAAATCACGGAGGATGAAATGGGCTGGACATATTGCGCGCATGGTAGAGGAAAGACATATCTAAAAAAATATTGAATGGGAGACCCGAAGGGAAAAGACCACTTGGAAGACCTAGGGCAATATTAGGATAGATTTAAGAGAAGTAGGATTTGTGAGGGGTGGTTGGAGGGAGTTAGGACAGAATATGGTTGAATGGCAGGCTCAGGTAAGCGCGGCAATGAACCTCCGGGTTCCATAAAATATATAATATTTCTTTAACTTCCTTAGGAATTGTCTATTTCCAATGAATAAGTGAGTAAGTAAGTAAGTGATTGTAGACTGAGAAAAAAAGGCATTATTGAAATAGTTAGAAGGCGATGGTGAGTTAATAAATCTTTTGTGCAGAACCAGGAATTTTCCTAAAAATGTGAAGATAGGTCAAAAATTTTTCCTTTTTTTTTTAAAGACAGACGCTATTTTCACCGCTGACACAGTGGAAGTTGATAATAATTTGTTAACGGTTCTTATTTGAAAGATTGCAAAGGGACTTCAACATGGACAATAACGTGCGTCATTTGGTTTTTACATTTGAAGAATGGACGGAGAATAGAGATGGACATAGGCGGTAGAGAGAAAATAGAGAGTGATAGGGGGGTTTCTACTTTCTATCAAATGTTTGGTTAGGTTGATCAGTAAGTCGCATAGTTGTATAATGTTATTGGCTGTGACTGCATGTCAGTCATAGGCATTAACAATTCAGTGCTTTGCCTGATGTGATGACCAAAGGGTTGAGAGGAAGGGGGGCATTATGCTTTATACTGAGAGAGCTAATTGGTTTGTTGGTCTGCTGTTGCTATTGGTTAGAAAGTGAAAGAGAGAGAGAGAGAGAGAGAGAGAGGGAAGGGGAGAGAGAGACACACAGAATCGATGAGAGGGAGGGAAGGGATCAGATACATAGGAACAGAAGTCAACCATCATTAGACTTTGATTTTAAACAAAACACTAAACGGAAAAATTTCTAAAGCAATTAACAATTCGGACTTACTTAAACGGAGACTGCTGTTTTCACTTCTACTTCTGATGCAAAGCGTTTAACGGCCAGGAATTTCTTCATGGGACCAAACAAATGAAAGTCCGACGGTGCTGGAGCACCGCCCAACCAAATTTGTTGATTTTCTCACGAACAGCTCCAGGCATTCCAATTACCAGAAATAAATACTTAAATACACTTCTATACGCAGATGACATAGTAATAATACAAAACAGTGAAGAGAATCTGCAAAGCTCAGTGTATAAGTTGAGTCAAATTGGAAAAGAATATAACCTAAAAATATCCATAAAGAAAACAAAAGTTATGGCCCATAGAGGAAAACATCCAGTACGCTCAAAGATAACAATAGAAAATAAAATTCTAGAACAGGTTTCCTATTTTGATTATTTGGGATGCAATGTAAGTTACGATAGAGATAGAGACATTGAAAATAAACTGAATAAATTTCAATTGATATGTGGGACAATAAATAGAACTTTGCAAAATAAGACACGAAAAGATACAAAAGTAAAATTTTATAAAATTATGGCTGTTCCAGTATTAATGTTTGGAAGTGAATCCTGGATACTACAAGAAAGAGACAGAAGTAAGATTCAGTCAGCGGAAATGAGATTTCTCCGCAGAGTAAAAGGCTGTACAAAAATGGATAGGATTCGAAATGAAGATATAAGGGAAGAATTAAATATATACAGTATAAATGAAAAAATAGAAGAGTATAAAGATAACTGGAAATCCCACTTAAGTCGTATGAATAACGAAAGGATCCCAGTTCTAGTAAATGCTTATCAGCCTCGAGGAAGAAGAGACGTTGGACGCCCGAGGAAAAGATGGGCATAACATTGTGAAGACGGAACAGGCATTAATGCCTAATCCCTGCAAGGTTGATGATGATGATGACAGCTGCAGCAACATGGGGGTGACCATTGTTGTGAAGAATTTTGACACCATCAGCATGAATGTTACAGCGTTTGTCAGAAAATGATTTGCCATCCTCTTAGTCCTTGGATATGTAGGCCTATTGCAAGTTCACCTTTCGAAGTACTGCATAATAAACGATCATGTCCACAGATGGCTATACTCCAACCGAACGGACTTCTATGAAGAGGGTATTTTGAAACTGGTATCATGATGGGAGAAATGTGTTGAGGAACTTGGCTATAGACTGTATAGAAAAATAGACAAAAGATGTCCCTTCGTGTGTGCATTTGTTTGTAATTGTACCTATTAAACTTTTTGAAAAAAAAAATAAATAAATTGTGCGTTACTTTTCGTTCTACCCTCGTACATTTTAAAGCCACTCCTCAAGGCTGACTAGGCTCCCGCTACATACAGTGTTAAATTGTAATGCTTTTGGTTGCTTTTTCATATTAATAATAATAAATAAGGAATCGCGCACAATGTGCATTATCTTAACCTACCCAGTCCTGAACCCGGGGAGGGGATCTTTCATTACTGAAAAATCCCCGACCCGGCCGGGAATCGAACCCGGGCCGCCGGAGTGGAAGGCAGGCGTGCTACCGGCTCACCCACGGCGGCGGACGCTTTTTCATATTAGCATTCCTATTTCAAAACTAAAGTATTTACCGTATTAAACTGTTAAGCTTTCGTAAGCTTTTTTGTCTACTTCAGGAGGGGCACGAGCCCCTCGGGCCCCCTCCCTGTCTACGTCCTTGGAAGTAGAATAGGAGAAAATGTGGCACAGGAATAAATATGGGAAAATAATGAATGAATGACTACAAACAGGAGAGGTCTATAAAACAAGCGATATAACTGGCCAGCTTTTAAAGTTTTTTGTACACACACAAACACACATTCTCTCTCACACATAAAGAAAGGGAAAGAGAGAAGGAGATGATAAATAGAGAGCGAGACCCATGCAGTTATAGGAAACTATAAAGAGAGATATGTTTAACAAAGTGAGAACTGAGGGTTAGCGGAAGGGATAGAAGGAGGGATGAAAGAAAGGGTTGGAAAAAATAAAAGGATAAATAGTTAGAGATAAGAGAAATGAGAGGAAGAAAGTAAACTCAACTTATCGTCTTCAGTGTCGTATAAAAACGGAATTAACTGAGAAGGAAAGGAGAATGAGAAAGAAAGAAAGACAGAGAGAGAGAGAGAGAGAGAGAGAGAGAGAGAGAGAGAGAGAGAGAGAGAGAAAGATAGCGAGCGATCTAGGGGTCCATACAACATCTGGAAAGGTAGAGAAAGCAGGATAATTAAAAGGAACAGGTTGAAAAACGATGTAAATAATGATGGAATAAATAAATAATACACTTATGGCCGGTTTCTATAAACTCGCGAATTACCTATGGGTAAATTATCCAATGGACAGAATTTACACAAAAATAACACCACAAAAACACAAATAATTTAAAGATAGCAATCACATACACTTGTGGCGAGTTTCTAGATAAATGTCCTCTGGGTAAATATGAAAATGACAGAAAAAATGTTCTTACAAACTCGGGCTAGATCTTTCCAAGGGTAAATCTTCGGGTTAATTTATCCTTTCATGGATGGCTGGATAAAATTTAACCTTTCATAGGATCAATAGTAATATTTAAACAATGAGAATCAAAGCCTTCTGAATTAAATTAACTGTACAACTCCAAGGCCTTGCTCATTATATCATTGTAGGTTAAATGGAACTAATTTGTCCATGGATAATTTACCCATAGGTAATTCACAAGTTTGTAGAAACCGGGCATAAGTAAATAAGAGGTAACGGTAAAATTGAGCCTGTATGGGCCGTGGAGACCCAGAGGGTTCTGGGAGGCTGAGGCTTTCAGATTGGGCACATGAAGGCAGTAAGGTTGTCAGCACTACGCACCGCAGGGCCACAGTCTCAGCAGAAGGATTAGGCCAATAGAAAATCCCACCGACCTCATCGGTAATCGAACCCGCGACCACCCGTTTGTAGGCAGTGCCTCAACCACTACGCCACGGCGTACCGTAGGTAAATAGCAGAAGGAATTAAAAATAAATAGAATAGAAATTAAAACCTATAACATACGAAAAAAGCCTATTTTTGTAGCATTTTATTTTTTAGAGTGCATGTGTTTATGTAGGCCCTATATGTATATGTGTGTTTGAGAGAGATAGAGAGAGGCCCAAGCAAGTTTAGCTCCTGGTTTTCAGCCTGAGCCCCACCCCCTCCACTTGAACCCCTTGTATCCAGGCCATGCAACCCGGTCGCTATGGTTACCGCAGTCTCCTCCATCGATCTCTGCCCGTTTGCAGGATGCCAACCAGGTTCACTTCATCTCATTCAAATTCCGCAGCAAATTTTTATACAACACGTTTTTAATGGCCCCAAATTCAACTATTCTCAGCAATGCAGTACCTAGTTACAGTTAGTCTGTCCCAAGTCGAATACACAGGCAATGTTTTTATTACTTCCTGTGCCCGCACTAAAAGTATTATAGGTACGAAAGTATTGGCGAGTTTTTAACATAAATACACGTTTTGACGTCCTTTGAATATGAAAATGCTATTTTCATAATCATGTATGTGTCTGCGAACAACATAGTTCCAGAACGGAAAATCGTATGACTTTTTTTTTTTTCATTTCATTTGGGGATCTTTTGGGGATGTGAAACAAAGATCAGCTGCGGTTTTCTCTTACTTTTATTGCCACTTTACCTGAAGGAAATGTTTTTCGTTAAATTTTTCGAAAACGGTTCTAACGATTTTGTTTAAATTTTGTACATGAGGTGCTTTTACTAACAGCTAAAGCTTTTATTTTAAACTTTTTTCTTTAAAAAAATATCTGAATACGCACTCTCTTCAATACAGCTTCTTATTCCCTAACGGAATGTGAAAGGGGAAAGGTGTATTATTGTCCATACTTAGGAAGATGAAAGTTACGTGAGTGCATTAGTCAGATTTTATTTGGGTTGTGTATCCTTCGGGGATGCGATGCTATATGGTAACTACATTCTCTTCACTTTTATAACCAATTTACATGGGAGGCAAAACTTTTATTTGGACAGAGGGAGCTATGTGTTTCACATAAGATTTTTTGTCATCAGTTTTATGCTTCACACCCTTTACTGCTTTATATTCCTTTGTTTTAAGCGTTGAGTTGCTGAGGAAAGAAGAAGTGACGATAACGATATTCAATTCAGGGCAGGATACCCGTGAGGATCATGCGAGTTAGATTTCACTAGTCCTGACACTGCACCACGCCCCTGCCGCCCCTAAGTTCCCCGGAGGAAACTCCGCCATTCATTCCGTACGACGTAGATAAGTGTTGAGCGGTTCTGAAAGAAAATCTTTTAGAGCAATTCTATCCCATTCCTCTAAATATAAAGCCATGATACTTAACCCTTTAGACTAAATTCTTTGCCGGACTGCTACTTTTTATTTTTGAAGTGAAACTTCTTTAGCCGCGGTAGGGGTAAATCGAGAGCTTGTGTAAAGCTCAAAAATCGTCACGAAATTAACGTAACGCTCAAAATCGTCACGAAATTAGTGAGGTGTGACTGAACGGACTGCACAGAAAACAATCAACTCAATGATTAGGCTTATCCAAAGTTTAAAAAATCAAAAAATTAAAAAATCCAAAATTTAAAAAATCCAAAATTAAAAAAATAAAAAAGATCCAAAATTAAAAAATCCAAAATTAAAAAATTCAAAGATCCAAAATTCGAAAGTGCCAAAATTCAAAATTTAAAAAATAAAAAAATCCAAATATCTAAAATTTAAACCTAAAAAAATTCAAAATTCAAAAAATTCAAAAATAAAAAATTTAAAAAATAAAAGCTCCAAAATTAAAAATCCAAAATTTAATAATAAAAAAATCCAAAATAAAAAAATAAAAAATGAAAAAGTCCAAAAACCCAATATTAAAAAGTCCAACAATCCAAAATTTAAAAAATCCAGTAATTCAAAGTTGAAAAATCCAAAAATTAAAACAAGTTTCACTTCTGTCGCATGACGTTCTACATATACTTTTTTAACTTGTTCATGATTGCTTCCCCCGTTCAGAGGTTGCCGGAGACAAAGCTTAAGAAACAAGAAAAAAAGACAGAAATCATAAATAAAATACAGTAAGGTAATAAATTTGTTCAATAGAATTATTCAGTATTACGGTCCATAGAGATAAGTTTCAAGATTTTTATGGAGTCTTGAATGAAGTTGTTAGACAACTCCGTTACCTCCTCTTAGTTGAGTCCCAGGTGTTTGCAGAACCAGGCCATAAATCGGGGAAAGGACCCCGTGCGCCAAACATCAATCTGTGTACAGTGATTTGATTTAATTCATAAGTTAAACAATACAATACGGCACTGTAAGTTTATATGTTTTTCTTTTCTTCATGGACTTCTTCTGATTGGCCTTGGTGATCTTCCATATATATTGTGGGATCTAATATCAATGATTCTTTAAGATTATGTCAATTCGTCTGATACTCCCCCGCACTGTGTATTTCTTTTTTCTGAGAGCAGTGGCTAATTTGGAACTTAGAATGTTGTGCCTATGTATATGTAAAGTCTCACCATAGGGGCAGGTTCCCAAGACATGTCCAAGGGTTTCTATTTCAACGGTTAACTCAATGATTAAGGTCATGGTTTATTTCTTGTATCCTATTCTGTAAATTTTATAAGAATTTTACTTTATTTTTTTTTTTTATTTTTTATTTTTTTTTTTTAATTTTTATTATTTTTTTTTTTACAGTACTGTTCCATTCATACGCTACTTGTCTGATTTTGGCCAAAACGTTTAGCAGTTCCTCGGATATAGACGAATCAGAGACGTTTATCTTATAAAATGCTTGTTATTAATAGGAGGATGCGATTTTATCTCATAAAACGTCAGCTCGTTACTGGAAATGTAGGTATGAACGTGCGATGATTAATACGTCACATTCTGCCTGTGAACACAATAAAAACACATTATTTTATATACCATAACTTGTTTGGAAATTGTAGTAGTATAAATGTACCGTACATTGATTCAAAAAATTTAAATTCGGTGCAAGCCAGTTCGTGTGCTTTTATTAAGTGCCAGTATGGTACTTCATGAGATTGTGTGTGGGGACGAAAAATGTCTGTCCGTCTGTCCGTGTGTCTGTACGCGCCATAACTCAAATACGCTTTTTTCGATTTTCATGAAACTTGGAAAACACATTTGTAATGTCCATGGGAAGAACCCTATTGATATTGAACCAAATCGGTTCACCGGTACCGGAGTAATGCCCAATTTAGTGTCTATTTTATGGTAATATACGTATTCGAAAGAATTTATAAAAAAAAAATGAAAATCAGTTATCTTGACAACACTGCCTATTAATATACATATACATATACATATTAATTAAAATACAGGTAGCTATGACAAAAAACACTATTGATTTACATGCGCTTATCCAACTAGACCGTTAAAATGACCCCGGTGGCCGAGATGGTAACGTCTTGACCTCACATTCTGGAGTCCATGGTTCAAAACCCGAAACCGGCCAATTTGAATTTCTTTTTTGTATTTTTATGTGAGTGTGTGATTGTCATGATATCACACATCTGCACAGTTCAGCTGGAAGATTTTAATCTCATTAAAAAAACTAGACCTTTGTTCTTCCGTAAGCCCTGCTTAATGAAAAAATCTGGAGCTTAACTTGGAAATCAATTTAAAAAAAACATATTCTGCATATCATAATTGCAGTCATAACTGATTAAGGAAAAACATACTGGCACTTTTTTACATCAGTTTACCTGATTTTATTTCATTATCCAAATCAGTTATGTAGTATAAAATGTGTTTTTATTCTATTCTGCTGTTAGCTTGCCTGAATTAGGTTAAACATTTAGACCAATTATGGTCGAACAAAGGCAGTCGTAAGCAACTTGCCAACAATGATAATTAATCTACTGGTATGAAAATTATGAACTCGCGTTGCTCGTTTCATAAACATACTCGTATCTTAATAAATGCCTTTATAGGATTATTGCATGATGTACTATTTTAACATCGCATCACCTCTTAGAATACGGCTCAAAATGGGTTTGTATTTAGTTTATTCCATCATTTGGTGGGGTATACACTTTTCCTCCTTAGTAGTGTATAGGCCTAAGTGTTAAAATACCTTCGTAGCAGAAGGACCTCAAGAGAATAAGCAAAGATTGACCATCAAGTTGGCATATAAGCAGTTAACATTCTTACATAACAGAAGATTGCTCTTGCAGGTGCTGTGCTCCCCGGGAAACAGTCGCTAGGCAACCCAGCAGCCACACACACACACACACAAGTGTCAATACAACACCCTGGCTGCACACACAGTTCATGTTCATTCCGCAATTTCAAGGTTTCAGGGCGTATGTCGTTTCCGCTACATTATACAGCTTTTATCAGGGGATTCAAAGCCTTCTGATTTCATCAGAAAATGTTCCCACGTGGGATGTAAAATATATTTTTGCACGACTTAACTAATTAGTGGTACTTACGAATGTTGTTGCCGGGGATCGTAAGTTGACATTCCCACACGCAATCTTGTTGCTATGTGCGGTAAGAATTTACTTACGGCACATCATAATACAAGCCTTTATGGACAAGGCCCCCAGGACAAATATTCGGTTCCCATAACAACAAACACATGCGAATCACTTTCTGAAATAAACATCTATCTTCAAGAATGTATATACATAATATTTTCAGGTAATATCACAATTAATATAATTAAATTGATATAAATAATCATCGTGCAAAAAATAGCATGCAATACTCGTGCCGTAAGCGCATAACGGATCTCGGAAAATTGAAAAAACTCGGCGCGAGCGCCTCGTTTTTTCAAAAACTTTCCTCGATCGCTTACGGCACTTGTATCGCAATATACTATAAAGGCTAAATAAAATGTAGACTTCGTCATACAGAAAGTATTTTCTATTGGGCAAATTAAAATCATTATACTAGCATAACATTAATTCAGTGCGTATAGTTGTAATACCGGAACTCTGGCTAGCTTAGTTGGTAGAGCAGCGGCACGGATAGCCGAAGGTCCTGGGTTCGAATCGCAGTGTCAGAGGAATTTTTCTCCTGCAATATTATCATTTATGTCCAATAGAGACAATAATCTGTGGTTCATGAATGCATAGGCCTATATCCATTCTTTTATTGAATTTAACATAAACCATTTGCTCTGAAAATATGCTTGGTTTAAACTCGACTGCGCATTTAATATTTTAACATCTACGATAAAAAAATATTTGTATATAATATAAAATATTGCATTGTAATAATAATAATTCGTTATTGCATTCAAATGGTCATACTGTGGTGACTGGACCAATGGTGGAATTATATATGGAAGGGGAAACAGGAGCACTCAGAGAAAACCTGTCCCCACTCCATTTTGTCCACCACGAATTCCGCATGGATCTACCGAGATTCGACCCCGGTTCCCAGCGGTTGAAGGCGAGCGGTCTAACCACTCAGCCATGGGACGGCATAAGTAATTCACTATTCTCAAGAGTCCTTGCCTGGCTCATTCGAACTTGTCTTCTGTCAAGCATGTAGCCGAATCATTCCATTGCAGGCGCTCAGTAGGAACAAATTCTATTACGCGAAGTCAAGAATGATACTTCTACATGTTATACTTATCTTCGAAAAAAAAATCCCTTTAGGCAAGCCTACAGGCTGAGGTAGATTTCGAAGTGCTTTTGGTTTAATTTACTGTCGCTGCGTAGCACTCTTCTTCTTTAGCCTTGGCATGACAAACCCGCAATAATAACTGCAAAAAAGAGGGAAAAGCACTTTTTCAAACATTCAAATCTCGCCTTTTATGAGAACTATCAAGAAACTAGTTGTTGATTTGTAGAGTACTCATCAAGAGCTTTTCAACGATACCCCACAAGACGTAGTTTCAAAAATTTCTAATTTCCATCCCCCACCCCCACTCGTACCCCCAAAACCCCAGAATCGTTGGTGTCACTGTGAACTCCATAAGGAGTTCAAACAAAGTTTCCCTCTATACTTCATAGTGGCCGAGATATAAATGTTTTAAAATTTCAACCCCCTCCCCCGACCACCCCCTCCCCCGACCACCCCCTCCCCCGACCACCCCCTTGGCCCAATTTTGCTCATTAACGAACTTGTCCGAACTATTGGGCCTAGAAATAACATAATAAAATTTGGTTCAAATATCTTCAAAATTACGGCCCCTAGCGTGTAAAGATATGTATATAAATATCACATATTTTTTTTTTGAACTGGCGGTGGTTTCGTACTTAGGGAGGCATGAAACGTAAATATATGAAAGAATTTTTCGAAAGTCATGACATGGTACCGATTGCAATAGGTAGATTTTTAAAGGAGAGTCTTAAGTCAAGATCCTGGTTAGTTCGTACCTACGTTGTGAGCGATCACGCGTTTAGTTTCTTATGGGGCCTCAAAATTCTATAGAGCTCTTGGCGGAACTAGAGCGGAACATGTTACGAGGTTCGTAACCCAAAATAGCTCGTGACCCCTAATATTTCAGACACACCAATGAAACTAAGTTACCGCAGTTCAATTTATCGTAGGCCTCTCGCTTATCTTTCTGAGGACTCAGGTTCAGATCTTTCTATGAATGCTGATACCGATCACCTAAGACATGGATCCCTCAAGTAACAGGAGGCCGTGTGTTAAGAGTTTACCTTGGACATTGCATACTAAAAGTGCGACTTTTTTTGTAGGTTTTCTTTAGTCTTATTGTAAATTAAATTAGGCCTATACCCATTAAGCACTCTGTATTATCTTTGTGGATAATTATTTATATTAATTCATTTATACATTTCAATCGTATGAAGATAGGAAAAAGGTAAACGTGGAAAACAAAACGGTAAAAATATAAATTAAACAGGAAAATTGGCCTATAGCCGGCTAAATTTTAAGAAAGGTACACAGGTTAAACCCCAAACAATGTACATTTTTAACGCAACTAATAAACACACGACAACTAGGCTTATACACAGTAGCTTTATGTGCAGTAAGCAGATCAAGCATTCGAAGAAGTGAAGAAATTAAAATATCTGAGAGCAATAATTACATGTACAAATAATGTTAAGGTAGAGGTCAAATATCGACTAAAATCATGAAATACTTGTTTTTATGCAGTTTCGAAACTATTGTCTTCTTGTCTTCTGTTCAGAATTCTAAAAATAAAACATTATAAAATTATTCTGCCGGTTGTACTAACTTATATGGATAACTCATCGGTAATAACATAATCCGAGAGTGTTCGAAACCAGGGTGCTTAGGAAAATGTTCGGTCCTAAGAGAAGTGAAAACAGAGAATGAAGAAAACAGCATAACGACGAGCTTCATAACCTGTACTCTTCACGGGATATAATAAGGGTAATTAAATCATGGAGGATTAAATGGGCTGGACATGTTGCGCGCATGGGGGAAGAAGGACATATCTAAAAATATTGATTGGGAGACCCGAAAGGAAAAGACCACTTGGAAGATCTAGACCTAGTTGGGAGTGCAATATTAGAATAGAGTTAAGGGAAAAGGGATGGTTGGATAAAGTTAGCACAGAACAAGGTTGAATGGTTGAAACCTTCGGGTTCCATAAAATAGATAACATTTATTTTGCCTTGGATATTGTCTTCTGCCATTGGGTAAGTAAGTAAGCGGCAATGTAGGTCTGTCAGCAGTTAGTATTTTTGGAATCATTCTCATTGCAGCTTTACTGCATTAGGTACAAGAAAAATTATCGCAACCTTCACAAATAATCTTATAATAGAGATATCCGCCTGTATTTTTTTTATCCATCTGGAAGGAAAGAACGTAAGTTATGTAGCAATGGGTTAAGTAATGTACTTTCTCCGTCGTCTCTACAAATAATCTCGCACTTTATCTTTGACAGGGTGCTGATCCGGGAGAAATCCTGAGCTGCGAAGAAATATCACGCGCCATTCCCAAACTGCTGAGGAATTTCCTTCCCTGCCGCTGTTTACTCGCTTCCTTTTTTAATGGTCCGAACAGCTTTTCAATTCGACGTTTCTCCGATGATAATTATAATTAGGGTTCGGATGTTCATGACATGTCATATTTTTAACCTGAACTCCGTTCTCGCCGTAAACACAAATTAAACACGAATTGCAAGCTTGTTATCCTAATCGGACCGTTTTTATTTTGCATATAAAGTCATATTTTGGTCATTTTTGTGGTCTTGGTTATTTTTACCATATTTGTAATTTAACGTCATATTTCTGTTATATATTCGGCAAAAGAGCACAGTCGTACAGTGTACTAGTATGCACTACGTGGATAGTTAAATTTGAAATGTATTTAATTAATTTAATATTTATGCCAGATTAATAGTAACTTAGGTTTTTAAATCAATGCAGTTGTTCACATTTTATTGGGACACGCAAGCAAGTTCTACAGAATATTACGAGTATTTGGAGCTGTTGAAGCGAGTAAACAGGAGGAAATTCTTTAAAAATGTAAGTTCATTGCAAGAATACTGTAAATCACCAAAATTGTTAAAGAAATTGATTATCTGATTGAATTAATGTGATGTAATAATTCAGTGCCATTAAACGTTTTAAATTGGAACATTTATTTTTTGAAAATACGTTATTTTATTAGGTCATATTTAGCATTTTTGGGTCATATTTAGTCATTTTTAAGAGCATATTTGCAGTCATATTTTCCACTTTTTAAGTCATAAACATCCGAACCCTAATTATAATAATACTAATGAATAATGATAATGATAATAACAATAACAGTATGCCTACTTTATTCAGTGTCTATTACATGGTCTGCACTATCTTAGCGTATAGGCCTATGTTATGTATTATATGCTATTATGAATAGTAATAAATATTTACGATGTAAAACCGTTATACATAACTCTGTACCTCAGAGCCAAAGGAACGTAACTCCAAATTTCATATTTTTTTTGTTTTTTTCATATTCTTTACTAACCTCTTGACCTCTATAGAACCAATTAATATTAAATCCATGTTTTCATTAGAAACCAAGATATTGAGAGCCAAATAGTAGTAACTCCATTCCCCTTTATTGTTCATAATTTTGTTTTTCGCTCCTCCTGTAAAATTTAGTTTTTGGCAGTTACGCTCGTTTGGCTCTGAGGTACAGTTACTTAATAGGCAAGCACGAAGTTAACAAAACGACCTCTACTACTGCTGCTGCTGCTACTACTACTACTACTACTACTACTACTACTGCTACTACTACTACTGTTATTACTATCAATTCAAAATAACATATTAAATAATTATTTCAGCATTGAGAATAAATTGGTCCATAAATTAGATGGTTTATTTTTTTTTAAATAAAACAAACTTAGGACAACACAACAGCTTCGTTTAAAACTACTTACGTCCTTGTTTTCTCGCAATTCATTAAACGCCTGCAACTTATAATAGCAAGGATTTTTTTATTATTAGCCTGTTTTGTTACTTGTCTTTTCAATAACTTCAAGAGTGACATTAATTTCTTTATAAACAGGTCACGATTCATTATTTTCCGCAAATGTCTCTTGTACTTTGAACTGTTTTCATACAGTGAGATTTGTTTCAAAATAAATTGTTGCCAATCAAAAGAGCCTGAATTCCGCTAAAATAAGAAATGACCAAAAACAATTTCGATTACTATTCTAAGCACAAGCGAAATTAAATTATTTTCGCATTAAAATCTACGCTAAGATGTAATTTAAAATATAGCCTATAGGCCTATCGGTCTTACATCGCAAATAACTATGACATGAAGGCATTTTACTGAATTGACAACAGCCCAAATTATAAAGAAATCTTTTTCGTGTAATTTTCTAAATAAAACATCGTATTAATATTGCTTTGCTACATCATAATCTGTCAAAAGAAACCATCGTATGTAAATCAATGTAACAAAATTATAAACTTGAAATATGTTAGTCGTTAACCTAGTATCCTAGTTAGTAGTTAACCATGTGTTTTCTTTTTAATTAGGCCGAACAAGACCGTTACATATGATAACTTTCCTCACCTTTCTCGTTTTAATTTTGCAGGTTTTCATTACAAAATTATGGATAGTCATAGAGCCTAGGTTACTAATTTTTTAAGATACTTGTTTTTATGTTTGACTAGCATGTGCCCGCGGCTTCGCCCGCGATAATTATTTAAAAAATTAAACATTAAAAATTAAGTGCATAGGCCTAATAGTTAAATCATTATATTTATTAACACCTAAATCACGTGGACTACATATCACGATTAGAAGCGTCGCCTCGTAAAGGCGACCTCAGATTCGAGTTCCTTGGTTAAGAAAACCCATGAATAGTGAGTTTCGTCCAAATCGAACAATGTTTAGCCATATTTAGGCCTATATGGATTTTCCCTCTTCGGTGTAGGTTGAAAATTTCATATGTCTGCGTGCCTTCACACTATAAACAAATGAATCGACCAGCGTAAGCTTACAACATTCAAGCGATCGCGATGGTTTTATGTCCAAGGTATGACAAAAATAGCCAATGCCTACTGTAATTGATTTGTTATTGAAATCTATTAGGCCTACTCAAAACCGATGCTTCGAAAACGCAAAAAGATCACGTTTTCTGTCCGTTTTTTACTCATAACTCACGAACGAAAGCGAAATTTAAAATTCCGGCTTCGAGGTGCATTTTCCGACCTTCAGTCACCTATGATTAAAATTTCAGATCTCTGCGTTGAGTAGATTTCGCTTGGCATCGCGGACAGACAGACAGAAGGAAAGACAGACACTTCCTTTTATTAATATAGATTAAGATTATAGATTACAATACCCTTCATATGAATTTTTCGTTCTTGCATTCTTAGGAAATTAAATTATTTAGTGACATGGGGAACTAATAAAATACGAACACTTAAACTAATAAATAAACGATGTTCCAACCACTTTTGATCCCAGTGCCTTCTGTTCCACATCGTTGCAACCTACCGCCTGAGACATAAAGATATTTAATTTCGCGTTTCGATTTGGCTGCATGATTTTTTCATTCCTTCTCGCATTTGATTTTAAGTTCTTAAAAATGACACTTTTATGCAATAGGCCTATAATTAGTCGCCTGAAAATCATGTCACCATTTTTGCAAATTTTCTCGAAAACGATTTAACGGTGTCGTTAATTTCTCATACACGAATTCCATAATATGCATAACATAGGCGTAACCAGGCTGGCCATATTAGGGGGATTATAACATCTGGAGAGGGGGGTTCCGGGGTCCTCCCCCGGAAAATTTTAAAAATTAAGATGCACAATAACGAGTTTTAAGCTTCCCACGCTTTAAACTCATATTAAGTAATTTATAAGCAGATTTTTAAAAAAGGTGATATATCACAATAATGAAATAAATAGTACAATTTTCCCTTTTTTAATCAATTGGGGGGTTTAAACCCCCAAACCCCCCTCGTTAAGCCTCTGATGCATAATACAGGCTATAATATGTATTATAATATGTTATACTAAGAGCCAAAATTTTTATTTGGGTTGAGAATGTTATTTGTTTCACACCAGTTTTTTTTAATTATTATTATTCAGGATAGCTCAAGCGTGTATTTATGTGGAAAACACAGCATCGAATTTCGGGGTCGATCGCAATATTTCCTTTACCCACAGTACTTATGGTATGGGTAGGGGAAGTAGAAGTGTGAACAAGATAAAAGTTGAGTTTTAAAATATGTTGGGCAAGACAAACAAAGATGAGAAAGGATAATTAACTGTTGTAGAGATGCAGACATTTCCTTCTGCAATATTCTCTTAATTCTTATGAGTATTATTTTATTTTTCATCAACCTCCAACATTTAATGAATATAGGCGTGGAACTCAGAAATTGGATTCTGTATCATTAGGACTGGCTGGAGGGAAAGTCTTTGAAAGCCGTCGAGATCAAAGGGACATCGTCATCTGCATAATATCAACTCGTCAGAATGAGCAGATTAGCTATACAAGCCTCCGGCGGGCTACGAACTCACACCATCCTGACGGCTAAATCAAACTACAATATTACCTTCTCAGTTCCAATATTATGTAATTATGTAAGCAGCAGACGTAAAGCTTAAGCAGCACTCCAAGAGAGGTCCATGATTTATTATACAGGGCTTTGCCTAGCCTCTTCTTCTTCCTTTCAAGTGGCGAGTTACGGTCTCCTTGCTATCTCTTTCTAGGCCGTCCCATGTTCCTTCTTCCTGAAGGTCGATAATTCGAGGTAATGTTCGGTATACGAGCTTCCATTATTCATTGCAGATGTTTTCTCCAATTCTGTCTATACTGTGGAATTTTATCCTTTATTGCGTTTATATTTAACCCTTCTTTTTTGTGTATTTGGTATTCTGTCCCTTCTAGTACAGTCTCGAACAACTCATAGGGACTTCATTTTTGCTGCCTGGATGCGATTTTCATCTTTGAATCCATGATTCATTCTCGTACAAAAGAGCAAAGACTGTCAACCACTTTGTAAAATTTCAATTATTATGAGTCTTTTTCCATAACTGTCAGATTTTGTCTTATTGTACCGCACATCATTTGATTACTCTACAATCTGATGTCTAAATCTGGTAATATTTATAACGCCGCATTGCAGTATTAACAAAAACCGTAATATTTTAGCCTTAATAAGGAAGAAGATAAACGATTAAGGACTTTGTTAATGATGCCTAGATTCTTGATTAAACGAATTAAAAATATACCTATACTTTGCGAATGGATATCTTATGACATAAAACCAAATTTACAACACTTAAGGATACTTAAGTTTTTTTTATCTTCTTTTAATTTTAATTCAGCTATGTTTACATTCGTATTGATGCCATTTACTGAAATGACATATCAGGAATTCGGAATGTGTGTCAACCCAGTAGGTGTCGTGCACATTGGCACAGGTGCACATCGGCACAGTCGCATTTTCATGCACATTGGCATATTATTTTTATCTTGCAATATCATCGTGCTCATCGCCACACACCACGTTGGGGGCAGGGGTGGACATAGAGACTCAAACCTACAGCCTCCTTCACCACGGCTCCAAGGCAGCACCCCTTAGCTACCGCGGCTAAGGAAACCGGCCGTTTTTATCGTAGATAGGTTAAGTCAGGTTAGGTTAGGTTAAGTTAGGTTAGGCTAGGTTAGGTTAGGTTATGGGCCATTCAGATAGAAACTTAACCGTAAACGTAAGAACGTAAACTTAAACGCAAACTTTAGCACGGCATTGAGCATTCGCAATGAAAACATAAACGTAGGTAACAACCAATCACAAACGAGAACGTGAACAACTGATAAAATGGCTGCAGCAGACGAAAATACTTTCATGTTTCTATTAAAAATATGTAGGCCATTAAAAATTGAAATCATACAAGCGTATGCAGGCACATAAAAATTAACAGAATATTATAATTATGGGCTGTATTTAATACTGTAGTACATTCCTTGGGGAACTAATTTTCATATATTTTCCTTCAATGCGCATCTTTATGTAATGGATGCCATTTATCATAACGAGGAGTTTCTCATTCATAGAATACTTCTTGGGTACTTCCACTTCCGTCTCCTGTTCTGTTCTCTGATTGGTTGTATCGTTATTTTTCGCATAAACGTAACGCAGAAGCTTGGTGTTTGCAAGCGTCTACGTTACGTTTAATTTTACGTTTAAGTTTCACGTTTATGTGATGCATTGTGAATGGTCACATTGAAAAACATGGCCCCAAACTTCAAAGTTTACGTTACGTTTACGGTTAATTTTCTAACTGAATGGCCCATTAGATCAGATCAGATTAGGTTAGGTTAATTCAAAGTCTCATTCAATTGCAGGCAGATACTTTATGAGTGATTTCTAAACAATAAAATTATAATATTAATGTACACAGTATGTAGCTATAATGATAAAAAGAAGTGCTTGTCTTTCTTTCTATCTAGCAGTTACTGTGAACTCCATTGCATTCAATACGATAATGTAATTCCAACTTTGTCTCTATGTCCACCCCTACGAAGGGTATGTGGCGATGAGCACGATGATATTGCAAGATAAAAATACCATGCCAATGTGCACGAAAATTCGACTGTGCCTACCAGGGTAGGCCATGGTGTATTTTTATGGAGTAAATTTCACCTTATATTAATTTAAATGCATATGATAGGCTACAAGATAAAATGGTGAGGATAATTATTCATAGTATGTAAATATCCAATTCGGCATTTGCCTTTACGACTGAGGAAATCATGAAAAACCCACGTCAAATTGGCCGGCCTCGGGATTTGAACCTAATTCTAGACCAAGACGTTACCATCTCGGCCACCTCGCTCGGTGATGCTTAATTTAACGTGTTCTGAATGTACTAAAATAGAAAATTGATTTATCAGTTGAGTTTAACCTGAACATTTTCCCACTGTTTTGTTTTCTCCTAAGACAAAAGCACGACAAGGCGACAAAACCAAAACTATAAAACCACAAAGACGCATCCTTAAATCCCATTGGTTAGTGAGTTATGAGTGGAGCAGACCTAGAACAAGGACCTCCTAACACTTAGGATGCAATTGAACCGTGAAGACGCGACTACATTATTAGGTGCGATAGAATATTATGTGGTTGATTAATCAACACTTCGCATTAGTCCTGCGTCCGGGAACCGACCACGTGTCCACTTGATTACCATCCAGCTCCATTAATCTGAGTAAACACGCTCACCCCTTCCAGTTCAGTAGAGATATAACCATAAACACAAACATGGACATGCCTATGTTTTGCAGGAAGTGCTATTCATTCGTTTTAAATTCTAACTTACGAATAATACACTTAGGTCTAGTAGAATCGGTAATCCAATGTGGAATTCTTGGTTGGGGTAGCATATCTAGGGCCATTTGTTCAAAAGTAATTTTATTTCAAAGGATAATAAAAATTTGTTTAAAAAGGCCAATCGATTAACCTGTAATATTTTTATAGTCTGAGTTCAAAGTTATGGAAATCGAACAGCTTTATAAGATTGTATTATTATCATAAAAATGTATTCCTTCAATCATTGTCAAAATACAAAACAAAACAAAAAACACCTTGTTTAGTTTTGCGAAAACAAAACGCAGGACTACTACTGGGAAATTACGTGGTTTAAATAATGCTTTGAAACTTGATAATACTGTTATTGCTAAGAATCCTGATTGTATAAAATATAGTGTCAACCAATTTATGATAAGAATTATAAAACTATTTCATAGGCTATTAATAATAAAATCTTATAATTTTTTGCCTTTCATTTGTTTCAACTTAATTTCTTCCATTTATTTTTGTTTCTAAATATAAAGATATTTCTAAAATGGAGTTGTTTTTGTTTTTGTAATGTTGAACTATCTATTTTTTTAAAAGAAATTGTACAACTGCTTTTAGTTTACATATTAATTTGTTATATATATAACTGAATGTAGATCGATGGCTTTAAAAATACTGGGCATGAAGTAATCCGGGAGGGACTTTAAAGCTAGGGGCCCATGCCGTAGATTTACGGCAAGTAAAAATACTCCTAACCTAAATTAGAGCCTCTGGACAAAATTCCTGAGCCCTTTCACTTTGCTACTCTTGGTAGCATGGTTAGTATTCCATGACTATAGGCCTAAGACATTCGAAAGAAAAAGAAATAGAGAAAAAAGGATACTTAAGGGATTGTCCCATTGAAAATTATTAAATTACAGAATATAGTTGTTATAAGAAGCTAAAAAGCCTCAGGAATATCTTAAAATAAGTGTAGAGAAGAAGATTTGTTCATTCATTTAGTATGCCGTGATCTGACAGCGGACACATTTGATTCTAAACAACAGGAGTAAGAAAGCAATCATTAGGCCTATTTATATTGGCCTGATTTGTTAAATTTTATTCTTGGAATAATCTTAATAAATCCCACTCGATATTACGAGTTCATCAGATAAATTCGTCTCACTCGTGGGATTAACTACGATAAAATGGATAGAATAGCAGGATGGAGAAGTGGATGCTGTATTACTGCGTGATGCTACTTGGAGATGATAATGATGCTGGGTAAGAGCTCTCAGCTGGGCCCGGGATTTGACCCCGTGTCCAATCGATTAAAAGCCAGCTCCATTACTGCACTGTGGAAAGTAAACATAACCTGCCGTATCCTGGATATCAGGAGCTGGAATAAAGAAAATCTTTATCCATCCATCTCTCCACAAACAGGGAACTTCGCTGTCAGTTTCTGTGGTTCCCTCAACATGCATATCAGTTTGATAAAAATTGAAAATGTTAAAATTCACAACGCCTTTTTTTAACTTTAAATATTTCACAGGAGTCGCAAAAGTCACAGGGAAAACGCCTATCTATCGGCAATTGCAGTTATTGTACCATCAACATAACAACAATCAAGTATACACAAAGAAAACACACGTGTTAATTTGACTTTTTTTCCATGGTTTCCCCCATCATATAGGCAAATTCCGAGTTGGATATTTACTTACTATGTTTTATAACTGCTATTTCATCGTGTATCAAGTTAGTTCAAAAGTTTATATCAGTTGAAATTAACACACGCCATAAACACATCAACAATAGAAAAAGTGGAACATCAATAGTTACATGAACATGACCTACTGATATGCACACATAACCAGACTTCTGATTATAATCTCAATGTTCAAACGAGTATAAATAAAGCTGAATTATGTATTAAAATATATAATATTTATTATTATTTTACAAATATTTACCGCTGTCTAAAAATACTATATGATACACATACTGTAATAGCATGATTTTATTGTGCTCTTCGGATTGCTTCACTTGCCTTTATGGGCTCGTTTCGCAAACATTCCTACTCGCAAAATAAAATCTTGCCTTTGCCACTTGTGTCATAAATAACTATTAAAACACTTCTAGGCTGAATTATTGTCGTTTTACACTAATAAAAGATAAGACATTTTGGGTTTTTGCGAAAATTTCGTAATTAGCGCAAAATGTTTCTTTTTGAACGCAGTTTAACTTTTCATATGGTTTGCAAAGGACTATTTTTTATGAACAGACTTAAATGATAGGTTTATGCTTGAATAAAAATGTGCGGACATTTCAAAAAGTTCAATAAACCACTTAGCAGGTCTGCCAATAATATAATATGAGTGTAAAGAACTAGAAAATATATTTATTTAAATTCAAGTTTAAAATAATCTTATGTGCAGAGATGTTCATGGAAAGTTATTTTTACTATGGTATATTGTAGGATAATAAACTTCCTCAATAAACAGAAATTCAAGCGATTCAAATAATGATTTAGGGCAAATACTTTCTTGCTCATTTGTGTACTTACTAGGAGGTGCCCGCGGCTTCGCCCACGATAATTAATTGAACAATTAAAAATTTAGAGTATAATAATTCTTAAAGCATTATATTTATTAACACTTGCACACGAATCATTCATAAACTAAACCATTAATAATTAATGAAACAGCTAAAATTCCGGCTTCAGAGTACATTCCACGATTAGAAAGCGCCGCCAGGGAAAACGGTCTCAGATTCGATTATGCAGTTCCAAAGCTACTGTGAACACGTAATACGTATTGTTTCTCAGCTGTTTGTTGACAGATGAATATGATGTGAATTTTATTTGATAAATTCAGTGTAATTTTAAGAAATTATATAATTTTTCAAGGGAAGGAATGGTTTGTTTGGATGTTTACTGTCCGCGATACTTCCATGGTTAAACTATCAATAATATTATAGCTGGTGCCCGCGGCTTCGCCAGCCATTATTAATTGAATCCAGGATGTTTAAGAAATTTACACTGGCAGTTTATTTAAAATGTATGTGGTTCAGAGCTATGAAAATTGTAAGTAAAAATGAAATTAGAATATTTCTTCATTGTGTCCATTTCACTTAAGCATTATATAATAAAGAAGCGGTTTTCCCCATTTTGTACTCTTCGTGAAAGTTTAGACTGCGAGAGAGGAACATCGCCGAGTATACCCGATGTCTAACGAAGTGGGCGAGCGATTGAGCGTTGAATTGTATAAGAGTAGATGGTACAGGTAGAGAAAGTAAAAATCCACACCTGCATTCATTTCTCGAGGGTTACTAAAAGAGGTTACCTTTACACCCCTGGACGGTGAATTGTCAACCCCCCTTACCCCCCACCTGCCACTGACTCATCCAATTTCCAGTATACTAATTAAATAGCGGTGTGCGCAGTTAACTAATTAAGTAATTTTGTCTTAGATGTCACCTTAACACAGGCACGCTAACAAGAAACTCCAGCATCGGGTTTCTCTGTCCAGTTTCATCTCTTTGTCATTTTCAAGTTTCTCCTTTTTAGTTAACATCCTTCTGTAACAAGAAGACACTTGGCTGTCGTATCACTTTCCATAAAGTTCTGAATTATAACAGTTATTAGACTTGTTTCAGTTAATCGTTTGAGCGAAAAATTCTCGAAGTATGAAGACAATTAATTTTCATTATAGTTTAGATATTGTTATATCCTTGTATCTTATTTTGAACTGTAATCTTTGTGTAGCAGAACTCTCTCCGTCTATGTAAAATTCTATTTTACGAGCTGGGCTGAAAAAAAGAGAAACGTGCTAGCACGTTATTGAGAATATGTCAAATGTCACTATCATACAAATAAACACTTATCATTTTTTTTCGCTTTAACCACTACAAATACTATTATGGTACTCCTTCGACTACTATTATCATGTTTCTATTAATCACTTAAGTTCAAAATAATGTAAATAACTATTTCAGCTTTGAGAAATGAGTCCATAAACTAGAGAGTACAAAGCATAAAGCCAACATTGTTTGCTTTTTCTATAACTTCAAGGGAGAGATTTGTGAATAAATCACGTTTTAGTATTTTTTCTTGTTTTCGTATGTGTTTTGTTTCAAACAAGTTGTTGCCAACCTAAAGATCCTGAATTGCGAAGTTACCAAAACGTTTTTCTATTACTATTTTAAGCACAAGCGAACTGAAATCATTTTCTTTTAAAAATCAACGATTCAGAATAACACAAAACGTCGTACGATGTTCGACCGTCATAAGAAATTTGCAGGGTCACACAAAAAACGAAACTTGCAAGCGCTCATTTTGTTAACTTCGGGCTTCCCTGTTATTTTCTATACTACGGCCTTAGATCGTAAATTACTAGTTTAATATTCAATTCCTTAATTGTAACATAAGTGGGCTTACATACCTATATAGGTAACATTGTAAGGGTCCACGAGTCTGGAAGTATGGGTATCCCCCCCCCCAAAAAAACACTAAATGGGAAATAAAAACCTAATTTACTCCTAATAGGCTTTGGTAAAATTTATTAGCCTTTTCTGCTTTAAAAATTGATATTTTGCGGAGACAGACAAAAAACCTTTTATTCCACGTGTTGGAAGTAAAACCAATTTTCAAATTAATATTGTTCAACCCATTGGTGTCTGGGACGGACAAATAATTCATTCTGTAAGAATCAGTTTCACACTATCCACAGCTAACCACAAAGCATTTTCTATTCATCCAATAAGCATTTAGTTGGATTCCCGAAAAGGATAGCGTTTGGGTTGATACAGTTTTCACTATTTTGCCCTCTTGCGCTTAACTACTCCAGGGTTTGGTAATTTATCTTGATTGTAGCCTAGGCCCACAGGTAAAATGCGAGCAGAAGTCTTATTTGCGGCAGCATCTCACTGCTTCTTTTGATTGTTTAGGCTTTCTTACTTAAATTCTATATTAATGTCTTAAAACAGGTTTCAAGAAATTTAACTCAGTTTTTCAGTTAAATTTTATAGGCAATAGCCTATATGTTGAATTCATTAAACCCCTTATTATAACCTAAAATGATCTTTTGGACAAATAACCTAAAACAAACCTATTTCACTTAACTAAAAACCTAAAAACAGTGTTTTTAAAACCTAAAAATCAGGTCCTTAGTAATGACCAGGGCCCGGATTCTGATGACCTAAAATTGTTTGAAAAATGGCCTATAAAATTACCCTAAATTTTAAAGAAAATGACTTAATAATTATAAAAAATTACCTAAAAACTGATATTTCATTTATAAAAAAATTATTATTGTACACACAAAGTCATAGACTAGTATGGACATAATTGTAAAAATTGTAATGTTGTGAATTATCTTTTCTCGCGGAAATTTATACTAGCACTGAGGCAATGGTGAGTCAAAATTCGGCACATCCTTTTGTGGTCTGCCGGATTATATTGTTGTTTATTGAGGGTAAACAGTAGTTTGCACTCTCAAATCCAAGCAAGTGGCTGATTCTGGTGCCAAGTCAATCTAATAACAATAGTAATATAATACAAAATTTTGGCGTTTCTTTGATTCTCACTTACAACTGAATTTTTCCTTCTTGCATTAAACAAACAACACTTCAAAAACAGCACCGCTAGCGACGAAAAAAAAGTTAATACACTCAATGTAAATACATGAAAATGACTGAATAAGGAAGCAAATGACACGAAAATGACAAAATAATGACCTAGAATTGAAATAAATGCCCCAAAAATAAAATTGCAAAAAATGACAAAAAATGACCTAATAAAAATGCATTTCTATAATCTAGAGGCCATGATTAGGATTTATCCACAAGTTGGCAATGTCTATGGAGCATCAATAAAAAGATGACATGTCATCAGAATCTGGGCCCTGGTAATAACACACGAAGAGCTGCTACTCAGTACTCTATGCACCTCTGACAATTTTTTAAGGTGAAAAATCCTCCTGCAGGAAAAGAAAAATGTCCATATTCAGAGCTTCGAGGATCTCGATGAGTCCGCGGACACCACTTTGAGAATCACTGTTGTAGACTGAGAAAAAAAGATCTTGTCCTAAAATTCATGTATCAAGACAGAGTCCAGAAATGCATTAGATGCTAGGTAGGTGACTCCTGTCATAAGTCTTTCTGAGTGTCTTTATATTCATCATAGTGAACTAAAATGACGTAGATGTGACGTACTCATATACGTACAAGCGTAATTCGTGGACGCTAGGAACATTGCTAGTTGAAGTTGCTACAATTTCGTATTTCAACGGGAAATTCAGAGTAGCAACTGTCAACCATCCGATAAACCTAATGATCGCAGTTTTATGTGCATCCACTGTTTCTATTCCCTGAACATATTTTATGAAAACTCAGGATTTTCCAGGAATGCCGTGAGCTCTTCAGATTTGCTACTCATTTCTTTTATAAGTATTATTTTTTTTAAACTTGTAGATTTATAACTTTTTTGTTACAGTAGTGTAAGTTACAAGACAACATCCAAGAGTCGTTTTATTCATTTCAGTGAAGAACAAAGAATGAAGTAGAGGGGTTCGCATTCGGGAGGTCCCGTGTTCAAACTACGTAGCCGGCCAATTTGATTTTTTTCATAGTTTCCCCAGTCGCAAAGGGCAAATGCCGAATGGATAAGTTATTTACTTACCATGATTAATCGCCGCTGTTTCATCATTGAAATTTAACATCAGTTAAAATTATCAGAAGCCATAACACACCAACAATAGAAAACAAATGTACGGCCTACTGATATACCAACAGGAATTTTGACACGCGATATGACCTTGCTGTTACAACGTGTACGATATAAGTAAAGTTGAAAAAAATGCTACTTGAACATGAGAACAATGACGGAAAGTGAAAATCACCGCGGAGGTGATCACACGGGTAGGCGAATGGGTGGACATTGCAATATAGTGTTCGACTTTCCCCCTTATCAAACCCTCGACATTCCTCGTGAAGTACTTGTTTCGTCTGATGCCAGTCTGACACTCAAAGGGCTCCATCCCTCTGTCTCTTTTCATCTCCCGCCCCCTTGTTTTTTTTTATACCATCTTTCCGCGTACTGTTCGGTTACATGCTCCTGGACTTTATAACGGGGAGAGTACAGTCTCGTAAACTTGTAATGGACCAGTTCCAGGAATTTGGGCTCAGTTCGACAACCCTTCTCAAGAGAACTGGATATGAGGTTACGAACGCCGATTACGATTAGGATTCATGGACTATTAGACATAGAATAGCCTACTATGAAATAGTGATTAGTTTTAACTTATTATTCTTTATTACGTCTATATAGGGCCTAAGATTAATAAAATAATAATAATAATAATAGTAATAATAACAGAAAGGATAATGCTAAACGGTATTTTATGGGATAAAAATATAACTAGAAAAGTACAAGTACAAATATATCCTACAACTTAGTAGTGAAAAGTACTGGAGCCGAAACATGGAGGTTTTAATCAGTCATTTAAAGAGGAAAATGTTATAATTCAAAACGGGTATTTTACAGCTGTCAGCAAGACATTCAAAATTAGAGAAACAGTTATAAGAGAAGAAATTAATAACAAGAATTCTATTTTGGACTTTGTGAGATATACACAATTAAATTAGTAGTTTAAATACCTTCTCTAAATCTTTAAGTAGTTTTCCTTTTTCTGGAGTGTTAATAACCTTCATATTGACGTCTTGTGAACTTCTTACTCTTGAAAACGCAACATAAAGTTGTCCACGTCCAAAGACAGGTCAGGAAAGTATATGACTACCGTGTCTAAGTCTGTTCTTGAGACTTATTTACGGTCATTGCAAAAGCTACCTTTATGGGGAATTGCATTTTTTTCATCTGGAAATCAAGATAGCAAAAAATCACTGGAAAGGCACACCCAGTTTGCTATGGCAACCGAGCAAAGCCACCTTTAATTAATTTCACAATAAGGAAACACCCGTTGAAACTGTTTCAGAGAAAAATGAATTTAATAGTGGTAGCTCTTGGACGGAAAATTCACGCTAATCCAGGGCAGCAACAGGTCTACTTTTGCTTGCACTTGACTATCCGGCGGTGGCAGCATCCAACTCAGGAGCTAAACGAGAGATCAATATCTCGCCAGCGGTTGCCATGACAACGAGCTGCGGACCGGGCAGACAGGGTGTCGCTGCCTGGTCCACATTTCAGGATAACAACCCTCTAACTCTCATTCCGTACACTTTCAGAATGCATTATTTTGGAGTCGGATGTAGTTATCCTGAAATTCCCTGTCGAGGTTTTTTTTTTAGCATTAATACATGTTTATTTCCCGAGACCAAAAATTCCATTTTCGAAAAATTTACTGTCTGTCTTTGTGAATGTCTATAAGCAGCCTTACCCAAAAGCGAAAATCGAAATCAAATTGAAAGTTTATATTTTTGGTTAAATATCTTTTCGGGTTGTGGCACGAAGCACGGCCATTTCTTTCTCTTACTCTTAGTGGGTGATATTAATTAAAAGGAGAAAATTATGCCACTGAGTGGTATAAAATTATAACACTCCAGGTTTACCAACTTTGATTGTTTCACATGGAAAATACTTTATTTAGTTTAAAATATTTGCATAGGATTATTAAATGGACTCAGTTTAATAAAAATCAAAATTTTAAAATTCATTACTTCTTCTTAAATGTCAAATTTCCCACGGCGATTATAAAAATACTTGGTGGGTGAAAAGCGTAGTCCTTAAGTTGGCAGTCGTGTACCAGAAAATCAACAATAGCTGTCTGCGCGCTCCAATATGGTGCGTAATTCAATAAATCTAACACACACACAAGGATTTTGCAAAAATAACTACACACTCTTATTAATAATCAGCACTGAGAAAGCCTCATAAAAAAAAAATTTGAATAAACCTAGTGAAATATTTATTTGTGAACCTACCCTCTTGGAAAAAAACATAACAAAAATGGATTGATATTCATATGATGAATTTGAATATGAGAGAGGCCTAACAATGAATATTTAAAAAAAAATGAATACTTGTGTTTGAGGGAGAATACACTTGCTCATATGTAGCGTTCTAGCATTAAGTCATTGATTTTTAATGTTACTACTTGTTCCAAAAGGGTTAAATCATCCCCCTCGCCATTGTAACGAGGAATTTTTTTACAGGTGTAGCGCAGAGGGTGGGGGTTGTGGTGATACCGTTGGGATGGATTGAATAATTAAAAAGCTGCAGTTCAGGATAAAAAATTATTGTTTGTAATAAGGTAATGCAATTTTTATTCAGACTACCTTAACCCCCCTGCGTAGAGAGCAAATGAATCACTCTGAAACAACTGTACAGGTTAACTATAGTGCATTCGAGATAGCAGTGGCTGTTTTATTACTAGAGACCGGATTTTAAAGGGAATTCCTTTTTTTATATTTCATCACAAAACCTGATAAAATTGAACAGGACATTACTGAGCAAGTTTCAACTGAAAATGACCTGGTTTTAACGTCCCTTTTTTTTTCCTTTTTTAGGCTCATCTCCCATTTTTTAGGAACTTTCCCTTTCCAGTACCGTTTTTGCTAATTTATTTTGAAAAATTCGGAAATTATCCAGTATTTGGCAATTTGAAAACATTAAAAACTGTTTTCACTGATTCACCATTGAAAAAATAATTCCTCCCAGCAGAATAGAGCGTTACAGGGAAATCACAGGGTTGCCATTGCCTAAGTTTCCCTATATAACAAGGTGGGGAACATGGATTTCGTGTGCTATTTTCCTCTGTGAGAATTTCAACAAGATCAAAAAATTTCTTCATTCATTAGATGTTACAGAATCAGCAGCTGTAGTGCAAGCAAAGACTTTACATAAAACAAACATGTATCTCTCTGTTGAATTTTTACACTCTCTTACTTTTATATCCCCTTTTTTCCCCACCTTTTTTTGGCAATAATTTTCCTTTTTTTTCGCAATAATTTTCCCTTTTTCCGTCCTTTTTTGCGAGAAAATCTTCCTTTTAAAATCCGGTCTCTATTTATTACCGCGGTCAGTCTCTGTGGCGCAGAAAATATCCGAAAGTCGCGGATTCAAGCCCGGCCGAATCGTATATTTATGGCAAATTAAAGAAGTTCAAGCCTAAATTAGAGTCTCTGAAGGAGTTTCTCTGGCTCTTTCACGTAAGTAAAGTAGTAGGAAAATAAGCTTAACTAATTTGGTTTTAGGTACATGAAATCTCCACTTTCCGACTCTGTGTTTTAAACCCGTGAACTTCGGCTCTCCGTGCCGATGCTCTACCAACTATGCTAGCCTGAATTCGACTTTCGGCGCCAGATGAACTCTCTCTCCTATAATTACAAGTCTTTAATCGCCGACCTCACTAAATGACATTTACGTCATAAGCAGTATTTTTAGGCACTCTGATTTAATGATTTTTTTTTTTTGTTATTGTACAGTCCCATTTAAGATGTAAATATGTACCGGTAATCCGCAGAATGTTGTTTCTGCTGAACAATTCACGAGAAGATTTTAGGGAGGAAAAGCTCTAGCACCGGTATTTTGAACCTGTGGTCTTCGTTGATCCGTGCCGATGTTCTACCAACTGAGCTGGCTAGTCTTCAATTCATGATGCCAGATGGAATATCTCTCCTATGATTAATCTAGTTTAATTCAGGCAAGCTCAGTTATTAGGGCATCGGCAAGGAAAGCCAAAAGTCGCGGGTTCATATCGCTTGTCAGAGGAATCCATCTCCTAAAATATTATTGATAAACACTCACATACTCTTCATGCTGGAACATAGAGCAAGCGGTATATTAGGAAAGTGACCATTCAATTATCTAAACCTCATTCATGAGACAGTACTTAAACCTGAGCTTTTGTCGAGGCGAAAATTAACACTGATGTTTAACACGTTAAACATGAAAGGACAGCTTCCTTCTTTTGGTCAACTGTAACAGATACGGGCTGTGTAAAGGAACAAAATGGATATAGGCCTATCAGTTTAATGGGCGAAAGACAAATACAAGGTGCACTTCAAGCTCCACCCACTCGATATTCACATTTTGTTTCTCAGCGAAGCAGGGTGACAAACTATCCTTGTATATTGTCGCCGACACTCCCGACCGAACCAAATAATAAAAATGCGAGAGTGCCCCTTGTACCTAATATTAAAAATTCGAGAGTGCCCCTTGTACAAAATATTAAAAATGTGAGAGTAAGTGCCTTGTACCCACAGGTTTGCCATGTACCCAACGGTTTGTCAGCCTGTTTATCCTCGAAGAATTCGCTAGATCGTGGTATAAAAGAAAGTGCTTCACTGAGGGTGGGTGATGGAGGGATATGTCTCTTGCGACGAAGCACCTTATGTTGGTTTTTCCCGTTTAATGTAACAAAGAAGGGAAATTTTTACTTTCTCCTCTCACCGATTTAAAGCTCGCAACTTCTCGACAAATAAAAAGGAATTCGGGATCACAAAAATATGGATATTGAATTTAATATATCCACAAATATGATTTAACTTGTTGCGCGATTAATTCATTACGAAACTGTCAAGGGTATATTTTTAAATGTTGAAAATCTACTAACTCTCACGAATGGATTGAAACTTGAGTATTGCTCTTTATATACGACGATTTGTTTCCTGTACTTCGCCCGGTAGAGCTGCGGTGGTTCCGTGGTGCAGGCTTCAAACCTGTAGCTGAGTAACGTCAGAGTGGTTCGATTCCACCTACCGGGCGGAATTTTTTTAATTTCTGTACAAAAATTATTGTAATATTATTTTTATTAATTTAAAATCTTAACTGTATTTATCAATTCACAACTCTCCTTTTTGAGCGTTAATTGTATTGTATAATTTATATGAGGGCAATTTTTTTTCAACCTCCGATGGGGCATAAAATGAAAACCACAATGAAAATCAAAACTGTTTTATTTGGAACATTTAGGTACACCTTCTAGCTACTTCTCTACATAGTCGCGCTCCGATTGAGACATTTGTCGAAGCGTGATGCAACTTTCAAATACCCTCTTCATAGAAGCTTGCCGCCAGAGCTTCCAAATAACACAGTTTTGATTTTTCACTGTGGTTTTCTTTTTATGTCCCATTGGAGTTTGAAAAAAATAGCCCTGTAATATTTTATCGGCCTATTCTAGCTGGGTACTCGTCCTTCGTACGATTTTTAGCCTTACACGAGAAACATAATGAGTGGGCTAATCGTACTTCGTTTTTCATTGCGCCTGACGTTCTCCTGAACTTTGGGAATGACGCTACATCTACCTCCATGCACATCAGTTTTTTTTTATTTATTTATTTTTGCAGCATTAGACTATTTCAGTATTTGAACCTATGTACTGTATGCATCCAGAAATTAAAAATTTGTTCACAAGCCTGTGCGAGAAAGTTAGACGGATTAAGATCTGCAACAGAGATTAGATTTAGATGCTGGAAGACGTTTTCCTAATGTTTTAGCAAGACAAAGGAAGAGCATTACGCATTTATTATTATTTTTGTTAAATTCTTAATAACATATCACCATAAAATAGGCACTAAATTGGGCATTACTCCGAAACCGGTCAACCGATTTTATCCAATATCTATAGACATCTTCCCATGGACATTAGGGCTATAAATGCGTATATAAAGTTTCATGAAAATCCGATAAAGCGTATTTGAGTTACCGCGTCTTTAAAGTAGACACTAAATTGGGTTTTACTCCGGTACCGGTCAACCGATTAGGTCCAAATTCATTAGGTTACTTCTCATGGACGTCATAAATGCGTATACCAAGTTTCATGAAAATCCGATAAAGCGTATTTGAGTTATGGCGCGTACAGACACGTACCCAAATCATGCATGGACAATTAAAATGATTGATAATTAAAAAGGTAAAAACCCGGCTTTGAGGTGCATTTCACGATTCAAGTGCGTCGCCCGGGGAGGGGGGGGGGGGAAGAAACGACCACAGATTCGAGTTCCCTAAAAAAAATATAAAAAATAATAAAATAAATTAAAAAAAAAACCTACAGTGAGTTTCGTCCAAAATCATTCAATCTTTTTCCCAGTTAGGCATCCATTCTTGATCATTCATCCCCTTCTGTCCACCTATGTAAAACATCTGATCTGAAATTCGAATAACTTCCTCTGCCCAAATAAAAGTTAGCCTCTTAGTATAATATAATTATTATGTATGACATTCTCTTCTTGTAAATTGGTTGTAAAAATGAATAAATCGTCATTACCACATCACATCGCATCCCCGAAGGATACACAACGCAAACAACTTTACTTTCGTAACATTCTTTACTTCAAGCAAGGCCAATACATTTTACTCGCTTCACATTTTGATATAGAACAAGATGCTATGTCGCAAAGAGCGCGTATTCAGAGTGGGTGACTTATAACTACACTTCAAATAATTTTTCGAAAAAATATGTTGCTTATACTAAGAGCTAAAACTTAATTTTCCATTATTTATTTCACATTACTGTTGAGAGCGGTCAAACTAGGATACATCCAGCACGGTCAGGGGGAGAGTGAGTGGAATGAAAGTCTATCATTGCATTGCACGGTATCAAGAGCGCATACTACCTTATTCCTAGCTGGCCAGCTCTATACAACTACAACTGAGCCTAAGCACGATTGAACGTTTTCAATTACTTATTGCGAATTTTGAAAATGGCGGGGGGGGGGGGGGACTCGTCACAATAGTGTTAGGCCTATCACTATGAAAAAAAAAATTGCCTTTCAACTACACAGCCATTTCATAATTACGGGTGGGACATTCTAGCAAATTATAAAAACTATTTTTGTTTATTACATATCATAAATAATAAACTAGAATTAGTTCTTCGCATTCTGTAAAATTTACAATGCCTTCTCCTCCACTACATGCAAAGCATTATTTAAAATTTATTTTAAATATTTTAAATTTGTTTTTCAAAATCTGTTACGGGTAGGACATAATTTGGACACTGATTTTAATGATGCAAAACAAAAGCTCATTTTCTGCTCTGCTGTTACTGTTAGGGTCTTAATGTTGTTATTAATTAAGGTATGAGGGATTAAATACAAATTATAAACTGTTTCCAGGTTGTCAGAAAATTTATTTAACTCATCAATAATAATTTAACAAAACTATCATTGTTACGGGTGGGACGTTACGGGTGGGACAAAAATTCCCTTGTTTGTTATTTTACATAGTAATTAACCACACATATTTTTTTAAGTTAATCTTATACCACATTGTACCTTAAGATGTATATTTTCTCGAATGAGAATGGACATAGCTGATTACTCTTGACTACTTGGTATTAAAGAATGCTAAAAATGGCAAAAAAAAAGTAGCTCAATGCAATAAATAAGTAAATTGACATATTTTACACATGAAACCACTTCAGATAAACCTAAGTCCTTATAATTCAGAGAATTTGAGGTTTTAAACTTATTTTTGACCACCCAATTACAATAATTTTATAACTTCTCTCTTTGAGGGAAAAATTCCCATATTTTATGAAATCGCTGTACAGCATTAGGCCTATGCAAAGTATAGTGATTTAGTGTGATTCATGGTATTATAAATCATACTTATCTTTTAAATGTCGACTACTTGGTCATACAGGTGTTATATTCATATAATAGTCTTAACATACTTGTAATTAAATTGATGTTGTAAGCTAGCGCCAAAAGAAATATAATAGGCATCATTGTATTGATAACCTATAGCCTACGTTCACATTTTCTGGTTAAGTCACTAGTTACTTTGCACAACGAGGCGTTTGTACTCAAGATTCTCTTGATTCATTAACTTACCTGTACATTCGTATTGTCCATTCTTCTGCTTAACTTATTTGTTTTGAATGTTTGATGCGTCCAGGCGTTATTTGTTCTCAATATTACGTTGTTTTAATGCTCCTTATGCGCAGAACAAGTTAATTTGCTGTGGTGCGATGATGAATGTTTCATTTCAGCAGTCATTTGGCAGTTCCTTGTAAACAGTAGGTCTTTCAGGAAACTCCACATAGATTCAAATCGGATACATAGGCCTATGAAAAATAAAATAGCCGTAGTACACAACACACCATATAACTTCAATATTACTTCCTTTTTTTCTAATTGGTAAGAATATTATTATATAACAATTGAAAAATATATTAAATACATTTTACTCCAAATCTGAGAGATTGATATTAAAGTTTGAGAGACCGGTATTAAAATGTGAGGGATTGAGATTACTTGAAAATTGTCTGAAAGAATTTTCTCTGACACTGTGGCTCGTAACTGGTACTGTCAGATTTCCATATATATAACAGTCGGCTCTACTATGTAATTAATTTTGTAAACGTAATGACTCAGAATCACATAAAACCTTTTTTTCCCCTATCTATGTCTTGTACAACAACGCATACGAAATTTAAGCTTTTTTAAAACTTTTTTACGGAAGGTAAATTTTCTTTCTTTCTTTATCTTAGTTTTACCTCTCCCTGTTTAGGATTTAAGCGACCCAAGCCGCCCGGGCCTTACAGGGCCGCGACCTGTCGGGAGAGGGATTATATATGGATCACATAGGCTACATACTTTTTTGACCAGACAAGGACATGGAGGGCCTCCCTGGATGAGTGATCAGCCCAATGCCGTGGCCACCTCCCAGATAACACGAACACATAGGACGAGACACACCATTCACACACACACACACACTCCAAACAAGGCGAGAATGGGACGAAGATGATAATGACGGCCAGATGATATCTGGGGACCTCAAGGGCGTAAAGTTACCCGACATTTGTCTCACAGATGAGGAAAAATTCCATAAGAAACCCTAGGTAAATTGTCCCGACCAGGATTTGAACCCGGACCCGCTGCGTGAGCGAAGCGAACGGATCCTCTACGCCAGAGAGCGGTGGACAGAAGATAAATTCTCAGAACAAAAGTAGAAAGCTACTAAAATACCCTATGCGAACATGAAGTTAAGAAAAGTAGTTGATTAATTTTCCAGTTATCTTAATTCTTTCAAACCTGAATTTATTACTTTAATCACTCATACCGTAGGTAATAGACCTATAGATAGAGGAAGTTTGTGTTCGACCCTGAATTCACTGTCAAGTTTCCTACATGTTGCTGTCCCCTAAATTCAAAATTTTCAGAAACAAGCCTAGTATGTCTGTAAACAGCATAGCTTGAGATCGAAAGGTCATATTTTATATTTTGATTAGATAGCTGTTGGGGATGTGACAGACATTCTCTTACTATTACTCAACCACGCTGTTACTTAAAGAAAGTGTAATTTTTTCCAGTTTGTGGTTATATGCCAGCCATCGATTTAAGTCTTTCGTGGTGAACTGTACAGCTTTACATCAGGCAGAAACAACTTTACTTTAAATCTACTGCTATACGGCCTCTTCCTATATCAAAATTGTCTAAAATGAGAGGAGGTTGGCGGCAAAGAAAGTTAGGTAAATCTATTACATTTTTCTTTATATGCATTTAGTAGCGATATCAACAGTGGGTTTGTAAGTTTGGAATGAATTATAAAAATTTCAACGGAAAAGCTGGTTTCCAACTACGCATATCCTAAGACGGGATAAAATTCCTTATATTTTAATGCAACATATTACTCTACTAATTTTGTATCTCTCCCTTTATTCATTTTTTCTTTCAGTGAAAAGTGATTACAAGTATGTATTTAATTCAATAAAAATTCAGCTGTTTGTTACTCTGCTATCTGTATGGAGAATTGAGAAACATAAAAGTAAGCTAGTTGCCAATAGATGTCACAACGGAAGTATTTTATTGCATTTAGTAGCGATATCAACAGTGGGTTTGTAAGTTTGGAATGAATTATAAAAATTTCAACGGAAAAGCTGGTTTCCAACTACGCATATCCTAAGACGGGATAAAATTCCTTAGATTTTAATGCAACATATTACTCTACTAATTTTGTATCTCTCCCTTTATTCATTTTTTCTTTCAGTGAAAAGTGATTACAAGTATGTATTTAATTCAATAAAAATTCAGCTGTTTGTTACTCTGCTATCTGTATGGAGATTTGAGAAACATAAAAGTAAGCTAGTTGCCAATAGATGTCACAACGGAAGTATTTTATTATAATAGGCTTTTCTTCTTTATACTTTCGAAAGCCTATTAATGTTTTAACAAAGTGAGTCCAAAATATTCTTGAAATAACTCTATAATTATTTTACGGTTATCAATATTATGTTCTCGCTGCAAGTAAAGAAAATAATATTGGATGTACTTGTTAAACCTGCTAGCTGGTTACATCGCACGTGTTAACTATAGCCCACAAGATTCCACTGCAAGTATTTTTTTCAGCTTATAAGGAGTTGCTTAGGTTTAATCACCTTCTCAAAGGTGAATTTTTGTAGGCCTGTTTTGTCAGCTTACGGGCCTCTAAATTAATCATTTTCCAGTAGACGTCAAAGCGAAGTATTAGAGTGAAAAATGCCTTTCTTCCTTGCAACAGCTAAAACCCAAAATATAAATATACTATTGTTTGTAGGCCTATCGTTTATGTTCTTTTATTATTTTAGCAACCGGTAGATTCGAAGGTATTTATTGAATATTCTACAAATATTGCTGAAAGTTATAGTGTTATAATAACACTATAACGTTCAGCAATATTTGTTCTGTTAGGCCCTGTGTTGACTATAGCCCACGAGATTCCACTGCAAGTATCTTTTTGAGGTAGCGAAACGTCGAAAATAAAACGTTCTCTAGACATCAACAGAATCCAAAGCGCGGCATGTGCCAAAGAACCCATACTACAGTGAGTCCCACGCAAGAGTTGGCCAATGACGCGGGTTTCTGCGTCGCGGCTGGCACAGCTTCTACTCCCGATCGATCGGGTGAAATATCTACGCAAATAATGCCGCGGTCGTTGTAATGATTCAGGTTCTCACATTTACAGTTAAAATTGCAATGAAAATAACCACGTACCTAATCTCAAGAGATGTTGGAAATGTTCTCCTCTTGCATACGCGCAACATTGGCACCTTTTTTAGGGAATTTTCTTTCACGCGCGTAAGTTCAGCTTCCGAGATAGAATTAATTTCTCTTGTGATATTGTCTTTAAGTTCTTCTTATGTATGGGAAATTGACCTATACACTTTATTTTTCAAGTTTCCCCATAAATAATATTTACATACTGTTAGAAGAACTTAATGACAATATCACATAGGCCTATCAAAAGAGAAAGTAACTCTGTCTCGGAAGCTGAACTTATGCGCGTGAAAGAAAATTTCCTAGAAAGGTGCCAGTATTGTCTGGATGCAAGAGAAGAACATTTCCAACATCTCTTGTGAAGAGGTACGTGGTTATTTTCATTGTAATTTTAACTGTAAATGTGGGAACCTGAATCATTACAACGACCGCGGCATTATTTGCGTAGATATTTCACCCGATCGATCGGGAGTTGGAGCTGTGCCAGCCGCGACGCAGAAACCCGCGTCATTGGCCAACTCTTGCGTGGGACTCACTGTAGAGGACATCCGGCAGGGAGACATCGAAAATGCTGCATCCACATGTATTATCTTTTTCACGTTGCAAAACGTCGCATAGGTTCAATCACCTTGAATAAGGTGGATTTTTGTAGGCCTGTTTTGGTAAGTTACGGGCCTCTAAATTAATTATTTGCCAGTAGACGTCAGACGTCAAAGCAAAGTATTCTAGAGTAAAATGACTTTCTTCCTTGGAACAGCTAAAGTCCAAAATATATATATACTATTATCTGAAGGCATACTTTTTGTTATGTATTATCTTATTGTATTAGCAACTTGTAGATTCGAAGGTATTAATTGAATATTCAACAAATATTGCTGAAAGTTAGTGTTATTCTGTGTTGACTATAACCCACGAGAATTCACTGTAAGTATCTTTTAGGTTGCAAAACGTCGTATGGGTTCAATCACCTTGAATAAGATGAAGTTTTGTAGGCCTGTTTTCGTACATTACGGCCTCTAAATTAATCATTTGCCAGTAGACGTCAGACGTCAAAGCAAAGCATTTTAGTGTAAAATGCCTTTCTTCCTTGCAACAGCTAAGGTCCAAAATATATATACTATTGTTTGTAGGCCTACCTTTTGTTATGCATTCTTTTATTGTATTAGCAACTGGTAGATTCGACGGTATTAATTGAACATTCAACAAATATTGGTGAAAGTTATAGTGTTATTGGTTTCGTTAGCGTGTTATTCTTGTTTATAATAACATAATAATTTCTATTAAAGACTTGAAAATATTCGTGAAATAATTCTGGTAATTATTTTATGTTATCAATATAGTTTTATGTTCTCGCTGCAAGTAAATAAAATAAACTTGTTAAGCTCGCTAGCGGATTCCATCGCATGTGTTAACTATTGTTCTGACTACGTCTTACATCGCAGGTGTTGTCTATAGTCCATCGCATCTTACGAAAACTTTGATATAAAAATTTGAATACAAGCAGTTAAGGTACTAAATTTAAAGAGAACAGAAATCAAAATATTCTTCATGTGATAGTAAAATGCTTCCTGTTACATCTTCAGAAGATTTTCTTTCTTTCTTTCTTTCTTTCTTTCTTTCTTTCTTTCTTTCTTTCTTTCTTTCTTTCTTTCTTTCTTTCTTTACTGTAGTTTCACCTCTCCCTTTTTTAGGATTCAAGCGACCCAAGCCTCCCGGGCCTTACAGGGAGAGGGATTATCTTTGGATCACATACATACTTTTTTGACCAGACAAGGACATGGAGGGCCTCCCCGGATGAGTGATTAGCCACCTCCAAGACAACACGAACACATAGGACGAGACACACCATTCACACTCACACACACTCACTCCAAACAAGGCGAGGATGGGATGAAGATGATAATGACGGCCAGATGATATCTGGGGACCACAAGGGCCTAAAGTTACCCGACATTTGTCTCAAAGGTGAGGAAAAACCCCACCTAGGTAACTTGTCCCGACCAGGAATCGAACCCGGGCCCGCTGCGTGAGAAGATTGAACGCATCCCCTGAGCCACAGCGGTGGACATCTTGAGAAGGTACTTGACCAAAATATAAAATTTCGTTTTGGAACCAATTCAGTCTGCACCTGTGCTGTTCACAGACAAATATCAGACAAACATACACACGGGCATGATTAAAAAAGTGTATTATTTACTAGAAAGTACAAGGTGGATACGTCATGGGTAAGCCTATTTATGATTTTTTAAATGTGTCGTAAAGGCCTATCTGTTAAATTTTCGATTTCACATTGTTATTGTGTCTAATAAAACTCTTAATAATTTACGAAAACTTCATGTGGTTAGTAAAAGGATTTGCCATTATTTAAAAAGCAATACGTAATCACACTACCTTACTCCCTCCTGATTTCAATGTAGATTTGTATTTAGTTTGGAGAAATGCCGGCGTAATTAAATACTTTGCATGGAATAAACCAAAAAATGTTTGTGGGACTGACCAGGTTTCGCTGCTGAGATGTGAACATTAAATATGATTTATAGGCTATTCTATAATCAGAATCTAATGCAGGATTTCTCAACTTTCAATTTTTCTGCATTAAATCTTATCCTACATAAAATACTCCTTGTCAACTCAATTTTAGTCAAAATTTCAACGATCAGTTTATAAATTATTACTCAAGAGAATTATTGATCAATGTAGGTCTAGTTGTAAAGTTATTATTTTTCAAATTATATCTTCGAGGGTAGTATAATAGAAAATAAAAAGTGTGAAATTAAAAATTCGTATTTATCGTGAGAATCACTAAGTTATTAAAATCTATCACATTATAGAAATGGTCTTTCTGTTCATAAAAGAAAATAACTTAGTTGAAAATTTCTTAAATATTTTTCGTGGAGCAATTTTTTTCCGTTACCATATAATATACCGTAATATAAAATTCAATACACTTTTCAATTCTGTGATCGCACGGTTGAAGTTCTTAAGTTCTTAGGGTCTTCGGTATTTTTTATAAGTGGTAATGTTTGTGACTATGATAACCTATTCCATTTGGTGTAATTGCCTTTAAAATAGTCATGTTACTTACTACAACTAACTCTATTTAAGTTTTACCCGATTACGAATAAGCTAAACTTGACGTAAGCTATTTTTCCAGGTGTTTTTACCTTTAAAAAAGGCGTCCTTTGAATTAAGTCATTTTAATTAAAAAAAATATAGGCAATTTACATCATAGATACTGTACTTAACTCGATTTGGCCAAAATTTGGCAAGAACTTTTACCCTGCCATCACAGAAGTATGATGAATCAAAGTGAAATATGGTGAATTAATGTACTACGCCTTGCCTTAATGCTTCTGTAGGAGTATATCGCAAGGGGTCAGTTTTAGAAGAATCTCTCACGGAACCGCTTCTTATTTAGCTGATGTCCAAGTGGATTTTTCACCGAACCATTTGTATGTACATCTGATTTGCTTCTTGATAGGCCTAGTTTACCGAAAGAAAGCTGTGAAGACTTGGCATTCGATGGTTACCATGAAACCAGCTTGCTTCTGTAAATAAATAACAAATTACATTGTTGACCAGAATTCTGAGGTGGGCGGCAAGATTCACTTTTGAAAACTTATTTTCTATTTAGTTTCATTACATTAGTTTCTGCAGCTAGAAATCAAATGTAATACGGTAGAAGACATTGCCACAGACAGTCACTTTTGAGGCGAACAAATTGACTGAATATTCGTTTTTACTGGGAAGCGTTCGAAAATATGGGGAAACTATCGATATAGTACGGATTTCCTATGCGGACAGGGCCGTCGAAAGAAAGCAAGGGCCCCAGAGACAATTTTTTCCGTGCCCTCGTCAAATATTATTTTCTCTACCCAACTCTCCCTTTATAATGTATGCAACAAAAATATTATGTAATGATATTACATAATTATTAAATGCTAGAATGGTACCGGAACTTTATGAGATGTTTGGTAGACAGGCCCTATTCTATAAATTTTACATGACTATTAAGTTTTCTTTCGAGATATTTTCCGTTAATTTATTATAAATTTAAGGCAGACTACTACATCCTGTAGGACACATTATGCATTTAAGGGTTAAATAGTGATATCTATGCACTGACGTAAACTTTGCAACTCTGGCGCAAACACATTATATTCAGGAACACAGATCGCCAAGATTTATCATTAGGCCTACATTTCGCTTATTGCGCTCCCATTTTCCTAAATCCACTCTATGTTGAACAGAATATAGATGTAACTGTGGGAGAGATTCCGGCTGTGTCTGTGCATTAAACCCCCGCTGCGCGTTTCTCAAGAGATTCAAGCAGCTAAGCATCGCTAAGAATTATCATGGCTGTCGGCTTACTGGGCGCTCCTCTGTATAAGATGCTACATTATGGCGTTATAGTTACCACTATGCTTTTTATTTGAATACAGGGTCGTCTAAAGCGTTCCACTTTTTAATATCCACTTCGCCGTATCCATTGTCATTACATTCAGCGCAAAGCGTCCACTTAATGTCTGGTTCAATACTCGTTAAATGAGAGAGCAAGATAGCTGAATTTTTATGTGAATAATCTCTTACTGCTACTAGATAAAGATGCTGTGGGTTGATAGGCTAAATCAGCGTCGGACTGGCAAAGACCCGGTACGACCACTTAATTAGCGTTGAAAGGCGCCAGTTGACCAGCAATTATTTATTATTATTATTATTATTATTATTATTATTATTATTATTATTATTATTATTATTATTATTATTATTATTATTATTAATGTTATTATTATTATTATTATTATTATTCCTACTGTTTTTCCCAAGAGTGCAAGATAGAATAGCTTGTACACTTTTGATTCCGGATTATATTATGACTCAATTCTTAACAGGGCATGGGAAATTTAGTGAATACTTACATAGGTTTAAAATTTCTACCTCTGCAAATTGTAAATATAAAGAGGAAAGCCTATCTGTTCGGCACCTCTTATTTCGTTGTCCATTATTTACGCATGAACGTTATCAGTTAATATTGTATTTAAATTTTCTAAATTTTGACTTTACTACACCAATCTACCGTCTCTTCTTAAATAAGCAAAGCTATAAAGTTGTTTTAAGTTTCATGAATAGTGTTTTTGAAAAATTGTAATATATATATATATATGTAGTTTACTGTATACTCTGTATATATGTTTAATCTATAACCCTAATATGCCATCTGGTAAAATAGGGTTCTGTATTTTTGGGAATTCAATAATAATATTATTATTCCTACTATTGAGGAGCTGACAAAAATAGTTAGAGGCTGAAAGCTATGCGTTACAGACTGAGATGAAATTTGTGTCAACATAAGTCAGAATCTGTTTTAGTGATATATTTTGAAATGGAAGTTTTAGAAAATCATTACCATAATGAAATTATTAATGACATACCGGAAAAGAATACAGTTTTGAAATATCCTAAATATCTTTTTGGTTGTTTAACTTCAATTTATTCTTTAGTATTCATTACCTGAGTGTATAGTTTATTGTATTTCTAGAACAATAAATCTGACGTTCTTATCATTACAATAAACGGTTTGACTATTAATTTATTTATTATGCTGAGAATATTACAGGTTCGTTGCCCAATTTCAGTGTTCCGTTATACTGATTACACCAGTTTTACAACACTAATATTATATTTTTAATGTAATACTAAAAATATTTAAACTAATACAACTACTAAAAACACAGAAAAAAGAAACAAGTATAACATACAATATGAAAATTACACAATGAAGAGAACAGATCAAAACATAAGTAATGTAATAGTTTTGGAGGAAACGAAAGATTGAAAAAGAAAATGACATGGAGCATATTTTAACTATCACTTTTTAATTATTACTATTTTTAAGTTTTCAAATTTTTATCTCAGAAATTTTTAAACCGCTTATTGTTAAAATTAAATATAAGCTTATCTATGTTGCCTATTTTGTGTAATTGAATGTATAGGCGGAGCACATTATAAAGAGGAGAATTGTTTTGGGTGTCAGTGTTTGCTTTTGGGAGTCAGTGTTTGCTTTTGGGATTAAAAAAGATTATGCAATTTATAGGATCTATAACATAAACATAAAAAGATATTTCTTCGAGGATATTAATTAATTAATTTATTTCGTTATTAAGCAATTTGTATAAAAAGCAACGCATGACAATTTCGTCTGTGTGATAATTCAGGGATATTGAAATACTGTAACATAGTTGAATATGATTCAAATTTAGGGTACGGCCTAATAGTTAAACTATTTGCAATACGTATATTTTATAAATCTATTTTGAATGTACTCTATTAATTTATTGTATTTAATGATAGCAGGATTCCAAATAATTTTATTTCTGTAGATGTGTTGGCATAAATTACTCCTAGCTCTATTGGTAATTTTTCTCAGCAAAGAGTAAAAGAATAGACGATGTCCCAGATATTAAAAAAAAAAAAAATGTGTTATAAGCAGGGCCCGGATTCTAATGACATGTCATCTTTTTATTGATGCTGCATAGACATTGCCAACATGTGAATAAATCCTAATCATGGCCTCTAGATTATAAAAGTGCATTTTGATTAGGTCATTTTTGTCATTTTTTGCAATTTTATATTTTTAGGGCATTTATTTCAATTTTAGGTCATTATTTGTCATTTTCGTGCCATTTGCTTCCATATTTCGTCATTTTCATGTATTTACATGAGGTGTATTAACTTTTTTTTTGTCGCTAGCGGTGCTGTCTTTGAAGTGTTGTTTGTTTAATGCAAGAAGGAAAAATTCGGCGTTAAAGTGTTGACATGTCTCAGTCGGAAGTGAGAATCAAAGAAACGCCAAAATTTTGTATTATATTACTATTGTTATTTTATAACTAATGGCAGCGCTATGCTCCACCCTGAAATTCTGTACCCACTTTTCAGGTTTTATATACGTCCTGAATATTATTAGGTTTTAGTTAGAATTAGTTTTTTTATTCATAACTCTAGTGTTACAACGAAGTTCTTTTGTTTTGCTTTTTTTTTCAAATGTTAGAAATCAGTGGCGGCCATGCCCTTGGAGATTTTATGCTGTAACAGGAAAAATTGAATGCCTAGACAAAAATCTCCTAATAAAAGTTGCTTGTATATATCCCCTCTATACACAAGTAAAATATTTCGGTGTTATTCATTAGCACTCTGTATATCCATCGTGAATAATGAAGTCATGAAACCACAATTTGGTAGCCTACATGTAGAGAAAGGAAACATACTGTATAAAACCCCTGAAAAAATTCCAACAATAATTTAAATTAAGCTAAGTCACGTTAATAAATTATTATTAAGCATTGAAATACAATATGCTATTCATATTCCAATTGGAGAGTCATTTTCTCAAAGCTGTTCGCATGAACTCCACTATACGAAAGGATGCGCCGTACAGAAGCGAACACTTCTCCGACACCAATGTACTGCGTGCAGTATCCAGGCTACACAAAGGCGCTAGTCCATAAACTTTCATAGGGAGATGTTTTTTTCACTCTTACGTAGGTCATGGAGGGCCTTACGTCCACTGGAGGTTAAGGATTCCTGAGTTTTAGACAATCGTCCCATGAAATATTATAACTAGGGGGCGGATTTCTATGACATGTAATATTTTTCCCCTTTGCATTATTTCACGTTTCCGACTAATTTAAACCCGATTCCAAGCATCCTGGTGAAAATGGAACAGCGTTTATTGTGCATATACGGTAACTGTATATTAAGGAAATTTTCAACTATTGTAGCATTTTTATTATGAATATGCATATTTAGGTCATATTTTTTGCATATTTGTGTGTTTTATTAAAGACATTTTGAAGTTTCATATAATATTTTGCATTAAAATGATACTTTTTGAGAATTTACTCATATTTTAAATAATTAACATTATATTTTAATAAAATGCATTGTAATGAAACTTTTAAAAATATACACAATGTGTAAGTGGTAAAGTCATATTTTAATTTTTATTGGTCATATTTTAATGTTTTTAGGTCATAAATGCATGCATAGGCCTATATCCTATTTTTTAGGTCATAGAAATCCGCCCCTAGTTATTAGATTGACTTGGATTTGAGAGTGCAAACTATTGTTTACCCTCAATAAACAACAATATAATCCGGCAGACCACAAAAGGATGTGCCGAATTTTTACTCACCAGTGACTCAGTGCCAGTATAAATTTCCGTGAGAAAAGAACATTCACAACATTACAGTTATTTACAGTTTTTACAATTATGTACAAACTAGTCTATAACTTTGTGCGTACAATAATATTTTTTTATAAATAAAATATCAGTTTTTAGGTCATTTTTTTATAATTTTAAAGTCATTTTCTTTAAAATTTAGGGTCATCTTATAGGTCATTTTTCAAACAATGTTAGGTCATCAGAATCCGGGCCATGGTTATGAGTAACACTAAGATAAGAAAAAAAAAATGTCATATTTTTTTCTTTTTCTTGTTAAATGGTTTAAAACATAAACTTACAGTAGCCTAATCTTAAAACACATATTTTATGATTTCGTGATGAGTCAGAAGAAGAAGAATAATGTAAGTGTTAGAAGGGATTGGGTGAGGGGGGTATTCAGGCGCAATTGTTCTCTGCATGCCAGGACCTAATTTTATTCCCAGTCCGACGTTGGACTAAATCTGCATTTTAATCGTTTGACTTAAACAAATAATATAGGCTACAGAAAAATCATTTACGAGAAGACACCATGATCTAGGCGTCACTAATTTAATTGAGCGTTGGTGAAATTAAAGTATATTTACATGAATTTCGGGTAATATTCTGTGTATAGGCCTATATCCTACATCACCAATCCTACATCAGATCACCAATAAACCGTTTTAAAGAAATTCACGATTAGCCTATATAAAAGGATGTCATCTGAAGTTGATCTTATTAAAGCAAATTGCAATATCGATTTTATTTTTATACTGTACAACTTTCTGTAAGTAGGATCTAGACTTAAGTCGGACTTCATTTGTCCGCCAAAGTCGAACACTTCAATTCACCTTCTGCTTCCGGTGTCTTCCAAAGCAATGTAGCCAGGTTGTTCGAGGACGTAAGCTATTGCTTCTCTACTAGAGAGTAGGATAATGAATGGTATTATATTTTATTTGTATCCATAATAAACTTATTTCCATACATGCTTTTATATGTGACATGATCATACATTTATCCTAAAATGTACTCTAAATTGGTCTTTTTCTTTCTTTTTTCAGGTAAGTAAATCTTCAAAATATAATTCAGAGAAATCTACGATAGTGTGATCAATAGATAGAGTAATAGATAGATACCTAAATAGCCATTAATTAATACATGATTAAAATACAATCAGACAGATTAGAAGTTACAGTCAAGATACTCCTCTAACGCATAAAAGATTTTTCTAGGAGCAGGTATTTTAGTTTGTCTTAAAATCATCAATATTAGCCTACTAATAAGTTTATTGCCCAGGACAATATGGCCATTTAGTAATATGGCATCGCTTACGGTTATTTTACGAAAGAAACTTTATATACGCACAAACAAAAGTAGATTGCTATATAAAAGAGATAAGTCGCCTTTGGAGAATCAAGAAACTGTTTGAGAGACGAGGCAAAGGCGAACTTATTTAATTTCCTTTATTCTCCAATGTACTCAACGCATACGTATTGCATGATTTTTTCTATGATTGAGAATAACAAAAACATTATTTACCTCGAAATGATAGATTATTAACATTAAAATTTTCTATTTCAATCTTGGTGACGATCGATCATCGATTATGTATGCGCAGGCGCGATCAGTCGCATCATTGGGAAAATTCATAAATCGATATTAAGACATAAAAAAAATTGAAGACACAGGTAAGTTTGAAATAGTAAAATTCATATAGGAAGTATTTATTACTGATCATAACTTATTCCGTGTCTGCAGTAATAAATATATCATAAATGACGCAAGGCCCTCCCTCCCGAATAAAACTTACGAAAATCCAACAATTGGATACGGTAAATATTTAAGTTGAGGTTAGGTTTGTTAATGGAAAAATTATACAGGTACATTAAATACATTGAGGTTTTAGTACACAAACGTTTTTTCTTGTGATTTTTTTGATTTTATAAACATTACTTAGTATTTTTTGCGTAAACAGGATGATTAGTTAAGTCCATTACCAAAGTTATTTTTCGAAATATGGTTATATTGCCAAATTAAATTGTCTTTTAATTGTACTCGTATAAACTGAGATCTAAAAAAATCCATCATTTTGTGTAAGACCATTTTAGATAAATAAATAAAACGTCATAAACTGATGTAACAAAGTGCTAGAATGCTTTTGTTTAATCAGTGATAATTGAAAATATGATATGCAGAAAATAAGTTTTTTTAATCGATTTCCGAGTTAAGCACCAGATCGATTCATTAAGCAGGACTTACGGAAGAAAAAAGGTCTAGTTTGATAAGAATATGTGAAGGAGTATGTGGGTAGTGTTATTCGTCAAAGCTATCTGCCACTTCCAAAGCCGTATATGAACACTTCAAAAAATATTGTTGTCATGAGAACTGATTTGAATTTGATAAATTCTTTCTAATATAACTTATTATCATATAATAGGCGCTAATTTATGCATTACTCCGGTACTGGTCAACCGATTTGGTTCAATATCAACAGGCTTCTTCCCATGCGTATAACAAGTTTCATGAAAATCCGATAAAGCGTATTTGATTATTGCGCGTACAGACAGACGGACAGACTTTTCCCATTCCCCATACAATCTCATAAAGTACCATTCTGGCGCTTAATAATTTGAAAGAGATAAACGGTTGTAAAATTCCAAATTTAATTTTAATGCCATTTTCGAAATATTATTTTGGAACAGTAAAAAGTGTGGATATGTGTTTAAAAAAGTAATTTTGTATTTAAAAATGACGTTTGAAGGCTTATTAAAAAAAATCGGGCAGGGTAACCCCAGACTCCCGGTGGGCTCCTCCCAAACCAAATTCCTGGCTATGACCCTGGTGTAAGAAAGAGCCCCTCACCTGATTCAGGAATCAGGACGCTCTGGCTGGGTGCTGGGAGGATGTGCAGGCTGCGGCATCCAGGCGTGCAACACAGCTCATTAGTAGCAGCCTAAATTGCAGCTCGTAGCACAAATTGTATTTACTCTTCCAACTTCCTTCCAATCACTCTGATTTTATATTTATACAGTTATTAATTTAATATGGCGTTAAAATAGCGGGGCACTTTTTATACAGTCGACAAATACTTCAACATTAGTTTACTCAAATACTATAGAGGACAATACCGGACACTTATTCCTTTGACAATGGAAAAATGGGGGCAGATTTTGCAGCACTCCTGGTGGCACAACCTGCAAACTAGGGGGCAAATTAAAATATTTAAAACACATATAAACTGCAATTTCACCAAACACTAAGGACCAAAACACTGTTTAAGTAATTTTAAGAATAATAATGAGCAAACAAATCACAGAACTTCCGAAATGGTTATCAAAATATCAATGAAAACACAAGTTAACGGTTGCTAACAACAACAACTTTCTCTTTTTTTTCAATGTTGCTTTTTGTTTTAAATTTTTAGGTCATTTATTTCCAAACCAGCATTTATTTCTGAACCATAGATAGATAGAAAAATCATATCCCTTATACATAACATGCCGAGGTTGGCTACTTCGGCTCCTCTGATAGAAATTGGTTGATATCTTTGTATCTAGTTACTGCATCTGTATTCAGTAGTAGCAGGTTGGGCCGCTAGATGGTGCTCAAGATATTATCCCTTGATATATCGCAAAGTATCCTGCATTGTCCTCTATAGTATTTGGTTTACTATAAGATAAAAAAACAAATGACTGACTCACCAACTGACATTAATGTTTACCCATTTCTAGGTGAGCTAGAATTTTTAAATTTGGCAAATTAATAGTTTTTAGCCTGCAACCAACGGAAGGTTACAAAAATATCAAATATTAGTTTTTACCTTCGAGAAATTCAGGATGCTCAACACAACTTTGAAGACGGCGCACATTTTTTTTAAAGTTTACTGTGGCTAATTGGTAATTAGGTAGACTACATTACATAATAGTACTGACTTTAGGATACATTTTATATAGACCTAGTTGTACTTAACATTGCTGAGAGTGTGCCAATTTGTATTACTTACACTTATAATTTAAACATCCATCTTAAACGAAAGTTGAGTAATTTAACACATTTTATCTGAATAGGACTGATGATGGAATAACGTATTCCGAAATGCATACCTTTAGTGAATACATTGAGGGACAACAACGATAGGTAGTATTTTTATGTTACTGACACATAAGCTAATTTTAGTTTTTAAGTTCTTAACATTGCATATTAATACACAATTTGTACTTCCAAACCTATGTAGGCCTATAATATAATGTAATAATAGATTTCGGAATTTTAGACAAATGCCTATTTAGTTCCTTTAGGAAATTGTGCAAAATAATTACAGATGTTTGCAATTTATACACAATTAAGCTCATTGGGATCAGTTTTATAGTGCCTAAAATGAGATAAAATAAGGACCAGTGCCCATTTCTTCCTTTTTGTACCTAAATCTGCCTAAAAATAATGTTTAAGGTTTTTTAAAAATAATTTTAAGAACTTTGAAGGATTAATTAATTTGTTCCAGGCTAGTAGATTATAATGATCTTATTTACAACGGGAAAATAATTTTTGTCTTTTATATAACAAATGCGTAAAAACTAGACTTCTTTTTGTTAGGATAGGCAAGCCGGTGATTAATTGGTTTTCAGTGGTGGTTTCAGATTATTTAATGTTAACACTCGGCCACGAATTAGCATAAGTCTTTCTTTAAGAAATGTAAAATCGTAGACCATTTCTTCTTCGGAGTTACTGAAGTTATTATTATTATTATTATTATTATTAACAAATAATAAAAACAAATAACATGTGATGTTTATTTATTTATTGAATATCCACATTACACAAAACCCTATTTCACCCGAAGGTACATTAGGGTTGGAGATGTCACAAATGTTATTTACAATAGGTTATCCTGATATTGGAATCCGAATGTCTAATATACACTATTTACAATACTGTACAGTTCTTACCAGGCGTAATGTCTACAATAGTCCTACAGTTTCTTATGTCTTACGATATGGTAAGTCTTAAGTTAAAGTTAATTGTGTGAATTCGTTTTTATATAAACATAACCTTAAATTATAGATAAGATATTGTTGGAATAAATAGCTTAACTAAGCAAGATAAAATAAATTAACTGAGCAATACATTAAGTTAGGTAAGTAAATACCCCAATGACTGAATAAAAGTGTGAGAGTTAAAGCTACGAAAATATTCTATTTACAAACGATTGAAAAAGTTTGTGTCCGTTTTTGTCAGCAAGGACGTGTCCAATGTTTATAGTCATACAAATACAAATGTAAGAATACTTACTTTTATGCACAAGTTGTAGCTCATTTTAGGTACAAGAAATAATTTTTTCTTGCTTAATATTAAAGAATCGTGCCTAATTCCATCATTTTAACCTTTCTAGGTGCCTAAAATTCCGAGGTCTAATAATAAAATGTTATGCAATGTAAATGTAGACTGTAAGTTTTATTAATTAAGACAGTTTTTATGTACGAGGGTGTAAGATTGTATTTGAATACAATAATAGTACCAACCCCCTACTGCAATGAAGTTCATTAATGATGAGATAATTGCATGAATTTTCCCGAATAATCATGGATCTTTACATTTTGACAACAGTATACGCACACTTTAGATTATCAGAAGTAACCGTGGATCACTTAAGACAATTAGAGGTTCCCTTGGAAGACGTAATTTTTAAAAAATGTTATGTTTGCATGTAACGGAGGATTAGGATAAAGAAAAATTGGCGAATAAGGAATTTAGAGTGCATAAAGATGACGGTAATGTTGAGAGAACTTAACCCCCAGAACGGTGATTAAGGGGGTAAACGGGGACGCTGTGGTATATTAGAGCCAGTTAACGGGATTATACTTAGTTACATAATGGCGTTATTAAAACGCTTAAGTATCTTGGCTTTGAAATTAAGATAATGCTACGTCCAGTAGAAAAAATTGCCAACAAGCTTCACAATTAAGACTGCACATGTTTAAGATGAAAATAAACGAGGCGGCATTAAAGATCACTATATACTCTTTAGGATAAGTAAATTAATAAAACAATAGCACAATTTTTCTGTTATTATTCTTGAATGGTACAAATATTTCGAAGAAAATATTGACGTTTTATCATAGGTAATCCCACGAGAGTTGACGAGTTTATCGATAGATTCGCGACTGCGCAGCAGGAGCGAATTTATCTGATGCAACTCGTCAACTCGAGTTGGATTTATTAAGACTATTCCATGAATAAAAATCCAACAGATTATACAAATAACAATTACTTTCGTGCTTTGTTCTACAAAAACAAAACTAACGGTTGCGAGATCACGGCATACTATGAATCAACCATCCATGAATCGATTCGAGCTGTTTTGGTGTAATCAGTGCTACCACCAGTGCATATAAGACATAGTTAACTTCATTCAGTTAAGCTAACAGCAGAACAGAATAATAGCACACGAACTGGCTTGCACCGAATCGAAATTGTGTTCTTAATCAATGTACATTTCTATTATTTCAATTTCCAAACAAGTTATGTTGTATAAAATAATCTTTTTTCGTGCCGCCTAGTGGCACCACCTGACTATTAATCACTGCACACTGATACTTGCGTCTCCAGTAACGACCAGACCATTTTACCCGATAAAATGCCATCCTCGCGATTCCTACAAGAATATTGTAAGATAAACGGCCGTGATTGGTCTATATCCGAGGAATTGCTAAACATTATTGGTCAATATCAAACACGCGGCGTATGAGTTGAATAGTCTAAATAACACCGAAATTAACCCAACTTTTATGCCGAAAATTTAACATTTTTATACGCCGTAAAATAGGGTCCATAATTATAGGCTATTTTTCTCGTAAGAGCCCATGGTAGTCTTTTTACGACTATATACTTGAGTGAAGCTGAAAGGGCAAAGAACCTATAAACTTCTCTCAGTGTGTATGTTTTTACATCCGAATAATTGCATCCAGATGCTATAAAATGAAAATTATACAAGAAAAACCACAAAATTGTGACGTTAGACTGCTGTAATTGGTTTAAATGTCTTATAGGCTATTCTTACAATGGATTGGTATTGATTCGTTTACTACGTAGTTACTATAATCATTGTTACTGATATTAATTTGGTTATTTACCTCACGAATCAATGACCAATCCAATATATGTACATGTGGAATATTAACCAATGTCTATCATCATAATTTTTCCGTTTTTCGTCGCTTTCTTTTTATCACTTGTTTTATGTTAATTCATAGGGGCTCAACCCTGAAACACCATCATAGCTTCTTAGATTTAAAAAAAACAATCATTTAACACAGCGATTTTGCATATGAACAAAGTGAGGTATGAAAATAGATTAGGCCTAATGTATAATCATGTATATGTGTGGTGAAGCATCTTAAATCTCGTATAATAGTAAACGCAATATTAATAACACTGAGATTTATTTAAAAATAAAACGCCTAATGAAAAGTCGCACGAAGCTCGACTATCGCCGATAGTGAAACAATCTATTATAATATAGGAAGTGTCGACATAGGCTATCTTGCTTATAGTAACACAAGTAGCAATATGTGTGTTTTCCATTTTTGTGGTTTTAATTATTCATTTGCTAAATTCTGTGAGTATTCGGTAAACCAGTGGTTCCCTACCTGGGGAGCGCGAACCCCTAGGAGAGTGTTTAACAGTCTTGGGGGGGGGGGGCGCAGAACAATTTGGAATTGGTAAAATTTGTGTATACAAGGTCGACAAAAATTGTACATTCTTTTAAAAACTGTAGAAATGAATTATGATTCAAAAGCAAAAGATATTTTAAAAATGTCAGATCTGGAGGTCTTTTGGATAAATGATCTTGTAGTTTATTCTCAAAAAGGCAGAGTTGCGTTGATCGTTATTGTGCCATTTTCGTCCACATATTTATGTGAGTCAGGATTCTCAACGTTGAGTGTAATGAAAACAAAACAGCGTTGTCTGCTAGATGACGCGAGTTATCCCCGTTATGCATTGTCAAAATTGAAAGCATACATACGAAGTCTAATCAAGGTTAAACAGTATCAACCGTCTCACTGACATAATACACTGACTTAATTACTAAACTGGTTCATAAACTTCTTTTTCTTCTTTATTTGAGTTTCACCTCTCTCTTTTAGGGACATTTAAGCGACCCAAGCCGCCTGGGCCTTACAGGGCCGCGACCTGTCGGGAGAGGGATTATCTTTGAATCACATACATACTTTTTTGACCAGACAAGGACATGGAGGCCCTCCCCAGATGAGTGATCAGTCCAATGCCGGGGCCACCTCCGAGAAAACACGAACACATAGGACGAGACATACCATTCACACACACAATCATTCCAAACAAGGCGAGGATGGGATGAAGATGATAATGACGGCCAGAAGATATCCGGGGACCACAAGGGCCTAATGTTACCCAACACTTGTCTCACAGGTGAGGAAAACCCCGGTAAACCCCATCTAGGTAACCAGGATTTTAACCCTGCGCCACAGCGGTGGACGTTGATTTAATATTGTGTTTGCAAATATGTGTGTTTATTTAAACATGTTGTGCTAGTTATGTTGTCGTAGGTTACTTTTCCTTTAAGATAACGAAAAGTGATAGGGGCGTAGTGACTTGCCACATCTCAAAAAGGGGGCGTTAAAAGAATAAGGTTGAGAACCTCTGCGATAAATAGTCACAATAAATATAACTCGAGATCCAGATTCTCTCAACATTTCTATCTATATAAAAACGAATTTATGTCTGTTTGTCCTTTATGCATTACTACATCATTCATCCGATCACCATGAAACTTTGGGAAGTTGTTGAGTACACTCTCGTGAAGGTTTCTGGCATAGGCTAGTATATTTTTAATGTTAGCTTTCGTTCGCAAGTTATGAGTGAAAAACGGGAAGAAAACGTGCATTTTTTGCACTTTCGAAGCGTCAGTTTTTAGTAATGGGCGTACATTTCAATTATCAAATCAATTGCAGGTGGCTTTATCTACTTTTGTTATAAGTTACCTTGGAAATAAAAGCATCGCGATCGCTTGAATGTTGTAAGCCCACGATGGTCGAGTCATTTATTTATAATGTCAAGGCACACAGACTTCTGAAATTTTCACCTTAGACGGAAGAATGATAATGAGTATAGGCCTAAATGGGTAAACATTGTTCGATTTGGACGAAAATCACTATGCAGGGGTTTTTTTGGGCCAGGGAACTCGAATATGATGTTATTTTTCCCATACTGCGCTTTCTAATCGTGAAATTTACTTCAAAGCAGGATTTATAGCTGTTTAATTAATTATACCTATCAGTCGTTTAGTTTAGACCAGCGTTTCTCAACCTATGGTCCGTGGACCACTGGTGGTCCGCGAAGATGGTGCAGATGGTCCTCAGATATAATTTTAAAATATCATAAAGCAAGTGGAAAGTAAAGAAGTAAAATTTTTCACATAATTCGTTACAATGACCTATACTTAATACCCCAAATATTAAGAATGGCATGTAAAATTAGGGGTCCGTAATTTTTTTTATACATTTTAGAGGTCCTCCGGTTCAAGGATGTTGAAAAACGCTGGTTGAGACCAATGAATGTGTTGCGTGCAAAGTGTTAATAAATATAATATTTTAATTATTATGCTCTTAATTTTTAATCTTCCGATTAATTATCGTGGGCGAAGCCGCGGGGATCTGCTATCTAATATATAAAGTCGAATGTGTGTTTGTGGGTATGTATGTATGTATGTATGTTTGTTCCTTATACAAATCTACATTTCTTTACCAATTTACACGGAATTTTGCACACATACCCAGTTAAGCCCGGGAAGCATAGCGGTCAACATTAAAATTCAAACAAAATACTACTTCCCTTGAAAATTATATAATTTCTGAGAATATTATGCCAAAAAAATGAAATCCCATTCAGTTGGCAAGACAACAGTGTATTGTTTACACAGTTCACATGGGGCTCTGGACACTACATAATAATTTATTGGACTTTAACGAATTCTGATACTAACGTTTTGTGAAAATAATTCTTGAATAAAATCCACGAGAATAAAGCACATTGTAATGCAGTCACATAACTTTCTCTACCCTCGACACAAGAAATATTTTCTCAATTCACATTTTGATGTAGAATAAGAGGTCGTATTGCTGGGATAACTTAAGTGTGTGAGTATGCTATATCAGAAGTAGTTAAACAATCCTTTCCGCTTATACGTTATCCATAGCTGTATGCTTTGTATTAGTTGAGAAATAAGGATGTTTATCATAGGCCCTAAGCATGGGATGGAACATTTTGAGTCCTATGCTCGCAGTATTTTATGTCCCGGGTTTTAGGGGAGGAAAGTATGAAAGTGATACTGCATTTCTCTTATTTCAGAACCGAAACGGTTGTATGGTAACATGAGAATGAGAAATAAAATTTTCCGTCATGTCAATACAATCTTATTTAATTTATGTTTCTTCTTATTTCAAATCCTCCCAAGCATGATGTGTAGAAGCAACGGAATGCAGCTTTCGACATCCTCTATGAGCCATAAAAAGCTATATCTAGCTTTTACTGATGGAATAGTTTGAGTGTGATAAATCTTTTTCTTCATTTCAAGTTTTACATACATATTATATAAGCACCTAGAGTTTCAAAATCGAAAGTCCTCCAAAAGTTAATTTCAAATTACAAAATACAAAGCCCGGGCGACGCCGGGCCTTTTCAGCTAGTAAGCTATAAAAAACTATATCTAGCGTTTTCTGAGGGAATAATTTGAGTGTGGTAAGTCATTCTTCCTAAATACCTATACCTAGAGTTTGAAAATCGAAAGTCCTGCATAAGTTATTTTCGAATTTACAAAATACAAAACCCGAGCGACGCCAGGCCTTTTAAGTTAGTTTATCAATAAAATCCGGGTCCTTCGTTATATTACATGTGAGCGAAACAAAGCATATTTAACTGGCATATTAGCAATTCGTTGAATGAATATTCATACATTCCATAAGCCAGGAGTCTGATTTCAAATCCCTGCATTACGGAAACACAGTCCCGGCTTTCCAAGAGGATCTCGTTCCTTCTCTTAATCTACTGAATCTAGCAGAGCAGTCCCGTAGCTCAAGCTTTCAGTGTGAAATAACATATACATGTATGGTGATTGTCACACCAAGATAAATTCCGAAAGTTGTTGAATTCTAAATTATGATTTTAAACTGCTGTATTTATGAGGCTTGTAAAATATTTTTTGCACGACTTAACTAATTAGTGGTACTTACGAATATTGTTGCCGTGGATCGTAAGTTGACATTCCCGCACGCAATCTTGTTGCTATGTGCGGTAAGAATTTACTTACGGCACATCATAATACAATCCTTTATGGACAAGGCCCCCAGGACAAATATTCGGTTCCCATAACAACAAACACATGCGAATCACTTTCTGAAATAAACATCTATCTTCAATAATGTATATACATAATATTTTCAGGTAATATCTCAATTAGTATAATTAAATTGATATAAATGATCATCGTGCAAAAAATAGCATGCAATACTCGTGCCGTAAGCGCATAACGGATCTCGGAAAATTGAAAAAAATACTCTTTCCTCGATCCGTATGCATCGCTTACGGCACTTGTATCGCAATATACTATTTAGACAGCTTGAATTAAAAGTAGAACTTCTAACACAAGACGCACGAAGTAAAAGTTGCATATCATCGCGTTACTGCTATAAAATCGTTGTGCCATTCCATTGGCAGCAACTATGGTATCCGTCACATGGAAAACACTTTTAGTTAAAAATATTTTTATATGATTATTAGTAGGGGGCGGATTTCTATGACATAAAAAATAGGATATATGCATGCATTTATGACCTAAAAACATTAAAATATGACCAATAAAATTTAAAATATGACTTTAATTCTTACACATTGTGTATATTTTTTGTAAGTTTCATTAGAATACGTTTTATTAAAATATAGTGTTAATTATTTAAAATATCTGTAAATTCTCAAAAAGTATCATTATAATGCAAACTTACAAAATATGATATGAAACTTCGAAATTTCTTTAATATGCACACAAATATGCCAAAAATATGACCTAAATATACATATTCATACTAAATATGCTACAATAGTTGAAAATTTCCTAAATATGCAGTTATATGCACAATAAAAGCCGTTCCGTTTTCACCAAGATGCTTGGAATTCGGGTTTAAATTAGTCGGAAACCTGAAATAATGCAAAGGGGGGAAATATGACATGTCATAGAAATCCTCCTCATAAATTATTAGATAGAGCCAGTTTGATAAAAATAGATATGTTAAAATTAATTACGCTTTTTCTAATGTTAAATTTTTCACGGTGGTCACAGTATCTTAGGGAATAGGCCTACCTATAAGTAAATGCAGTAATAACCTAACAGCAACCAAGAATACACAAAGAAAACACATATCAATTTGACTTCTTTTTTATGGTTTCCCCGTCGTAGAGGCAAATGCCGAATTGGTTTGTTGGTTACTCTGACTTATAAAACGCTGTTTCGTTCTGTATCATATTAATAAAAAATTTAAATATCAGTTGAAAACACATGCCTAAGCGCATCAACAATAGAAAGAAGTGAAATATAAATTTGTGAACTTATTTGAACAAGGCCTACTGATATATACAAAAAAATCTAATCCCTGATTAAACTCGATGTTCAAACAAGTATAATAAAGCTGAAATAAATATTAAAATATATATTTTTTTATTGTTATTTCACGAATTTTAACGGCTGTCTAGAAAATAGTGTATGATACACATAATAAAATGGTTCACTTTGTTCGTAGGATTGCTTCACTCGTCCTTACGGGCTCGTTTCGCTAACATACCTACTCGCAAAATAAAACCCCTCTTTTACGACTTGTATCATAAATAACTACGTATTTTAATTCCTCCATCCGCCCTTTAGGTGGAGGAAGTATTGTATTCGGCCCCGAAATTCGACATTCCCGACAGTTTCCCGAATAAATTTTCTATTTTTATACAAGAATTGAAGTTTTAAAACTTACCTCGTGAATGAGGCTGATACAACTGAATGCTCACTGTTACAATAGGCAAACAGCCGTGTAATCTTTACTGGGATATATTAATAGTAGAGGAAGTAATTTATTTTACACCATATTTTTATTATTGCACATTCCTCTACCTAACTATGAGACTACCTTTTTGCTCTCAAAATGAAATGAATCTTTAACATATACCTTAGAATATTTATTTTTATATGGTTAGAAGTTATTAGACATAGTATTTTATTTTCAGAAATACTAATAAGGGCGATATTTTATTTATAAAGAAGGGAAAAATTATTATTAATGAATTTTGTATTGGCCAACGATTTTCCTACAAGTTACAATCTGAAAGGTTCCACCTTATACCCGCGTAGCCAATGCTCAATCCAAATAGTGTAGGTCCTGATTTTATATATATATATATATATATATATACATACATAAACTGGTGTTGTAAAACTGATGTAATTAGTATAAGACAATGTTGTAATTGGGCAATCAGCCTGTTGTATTCTCAGCATAATAAATAAATAAGCTGAGAATTTTTACTTAGTTCTCAATATTTATATTATATTATAAATCAATTATTAGTAAAGGACTTCCTTCCTATTTATTTAAAATTTCAGAATTCAAGTGATTATGAATAATATGGAGAGAATTCTGAAGAATGTTTAAGTCCAATTCCTGTAGTGTACCTGAAGATAGTGTACCAACTCAAATAGCAGTACTGTAACTCAATTTAACACCCTAAAGGTAAACATTATTAAAAGATTAAACTGTCCAGTAATATGTTGACAAAAATGCATACAAAAATATACTGTATACTGACCAAATAATTTATCAAGATATTTACAGAACTTATATCAATGGTTGTGGCTATATGTTGAAGAACAGAATCTGGAATGAGAAGGGTCCTGCAAAATTTACGACAAAATTTTGTTATAGTACCCCGTGCGAACCTACAACTTCTAAAATATTCAAAGGTTGGTCAATAAATCCCCCTTTTCTCTTCATTCACCTCCTAAGATCGACCAGATCCAGCCTCACATCGTATAGTGTGGTCTATAAGAAGAGCCTCATTAGCCTGAAGGTCCCTAAAAGTACTTTTGTAATGCATTGTATTCTAGATAAAGTAGGATAAAAATCGACTCAAACCAAAAAAGTGTTCCACTTTTTACTGGATCTTAAAACAATTCCATTTGAAGTCTCATCCCTTCTACATAACCCGTTTTCGCAATGAACCTTCCCAGCCTCCGAGTTCTGGAAAGCATTGTTTGCCTTAAATAATTGATATCGTAACCCAGTTTATGCCGAATTTAGACTGGTTGCTACTGGAATTCAGGATGAGGATATTTGGAGTTTATGGAACCAGGGCTTGTTCGCTGTGTGTTTGTGCCTTCACGATAACTAGAATGAAGTTCATGGTTATTGGAATAAAAGGTGAGGGATTATGATATGTGATAAATGAGAAATTTACTCATGTATAATGACAGTTGGATGGCGGTTAGAGGGGGCGAGGGGTACGGGAGAGAGAGAAAATGGCTGATATCCAGGCAAAAGTAATCGAGCAACTCGTTACCATGGAAACATTAATCGATACACGGAATGGTCCAGGTCTCGTCGCTCTCCCAGCATCCCAGTAGCTCTCTGCTAGGTTTACTCTTCAATCCTCCCCCACTTCTACCCCCTCCAACCACCGCCTACGCCACTTTGAAGCTCCTCTATGTTAGCTGTTCTAGCAATCGTTATGCTGCTTGTAAAAGCTTTATTGAAGGACTTCTTCGCTTTTCTTTCTAAAAAATAAAAGGAAAATCTTCCCTTAAAGATCATGTTGATTACTTTAGTGATGCCATTAAAAACGTAGAACTTTTTAAAAATTAATTAACGAGAAATTATATCCTGCTATAAAGGGGTGTTTGGGCGTGGAACAACCCTACACCCCTCGCAAACGAGAGAGGATTTGGTCCAACACAACACGTCAGAAGTGATGCTTTGGAAATTAACCCTGGATGTATACCTCCAGCATCCCTGCATGGTACAGGCAAACCTCAAATAAAGGAATATCCTGTAATTCGCTGCAGGTAATGCTGTTGCTTGCTTAACGAACTTATTCCGTACTAATATGGTTCCTGAAATATCTACGTCGATGTTCACCTATTCCAGGTCAATTAAGTCGCATAATTTGATTGTGTACTTCTGCCAATTCATCGTCGTTTTCTTTATAACTAATATCCAGAACCATAACTGTAGTCGATAAAATACAGGGATGTAGGAATATGGCAAAGGAACTTTCGTTGCGTGGTATCCTTAAAGCAGTGGTTCCCAACCTTTTTCAGCTGACGCCCCCCTTGGAATATCATGAAATCCTCACGCCTTCTTTGATAGTGATGGGGAGAAGAAGGCCTAAAAACGTGATTATCAGTACTTTTGTACTTTAAAACATCCCTATAACACTTGTAAAAATAAAATTAATATTGCTCACTTCTTTTATTATTCTTATTTATCCTGTGATGCTTTTGCTGTCACACACACACATGCATATCTAATTATTCTGAATCTTATTTGAGTTTCAGTACAGATCATAAAAAAATGTAATGTAGAAACACAAATGTCCAATGTAGAGTTAAAAACTGAATATTAGTGAGGTGATTGGCACTGTTTTGCTTTCACCAGGTCTGAGATATTAGGTTTTATTTTTGACAGAGCGCAATGCAGATCACTCGTATCTCGTATTTGGATTTCCAAATTATTATAAACGTGTTGAGGACAAGATATGACCATTTACTATGACAGGGATAATATAGTTACAATTTATAAGATTATAAAATGTAAATTCACACTGTTCTGTTATTCTTGTTAACTACGGTATGTGTCTGTGTATTTGTTTAGTTAAAGTTAACCGATTAAAAATTCTTGTCGATCGACAAGGCATCAACACTAAATCAAAATATGAATTTCAAATTGTTGGAAACCCCCCTAAGTAGAGCCCCACGCCCCCTGGTTGGGAGCCCCTGCCCTAAAGGATGAAATATCCACCATTTTTGGTCAAAATTAACATTTTTAATTACGCGGTATTAAAAACTCGTTAAATGCTTAAACCTTAGTATGCTGACTACATGCCCCCTAATCCTGCCATCTGCCTACGGTAGATGACGCAACGGTCGGATGGTAGGCCTAGTCCCTTCCAGGGATGTAGCGCCACGGAGTTTAGTATATAAATAGATTTGTAAAAGTTAATCCGTCTTTAGAATTTAATTCCTAAAAATCGAAAAATATATTGCAAATTGGTTTGATTTTATAACAAAACATCAGTCATAAGGCTAGGTATTTTTAATAAGGGAGCATAGCCTATGTACGCTTTTAATTTAAATGTCATGATAGCGTTTCTAATCTCTTTCCCGTACTTTTTTATTTTTTATAAATTCAGAACTAAATGAGTTCTACAAATTTAATGCAAAGAGTCTGAAATTTTTACTGCAAGTTCTGTAGGGTATGACTAACAAAATAGCTCCAGTGTTTCTTTTTATGTATTTGCATTTTTTTAAAAAATAAAAATTATGATGAACAATCCACGGTCTACTCAAGTTGGGTAAGGCATTAGTGTACTCTGCCATTGAACTCGAAGAACATTGCTTTTGACGTTTTTTTGTGAAAAGTAAAGTGGTAAAGTGACCTCTATACAGGCCATGGAGCCCCAGAGGGTTCCAGGAGGTTGAGGCTCCCAGGGTGGTAAGGTTGTCAGCCTTACGCACCGGCCGCATTTACCACCAGGATTGCTCCTGGCACTCATTTCTGTTAGAGGCTGAGTCGACCCTATGGCCATAGCGCCACCAGAAGGATTAGGCCAATTGAAAAATCTCAACGACCTCATCGGTCGAATCCGCGACCTTCCGGTTAGTAGCGCAGCGCCTCAACCACTACGCTACGGCGCGGCGTAGGCCTACCTCTTTTTGTGAAAAAGTCATAAATAAAAGAAGCAAGTACGTAAATTTGCACACGGTTAAGAAAAACAATCATGGAGCAGTTTCTTTTTTGCCGAAGGAGACTGTGACTTTGTAAACATGCATTCGGGAGGTCCTGCGTTCACATCCCTTGGTCGGTGAATTTGAGTAGGGTTTTCCTTACTCGCAAAGGCGAATGTTGAATCGGAATTTATTTACCCTTGACTTTTAGTCTATGTGGTGCGATGAAGTGATTATTGATGACGCGGAAGGTAATCTAAATTGTTGGGGAAGAGTGCATTATCTCCCTTATCATTCAGGATACGACTTTCGGTAGACACTCATAAAGAAATGTTGATTCAAAGGCGAAAAAGTAATAAAAACAGTATAGAATGATAAAAGGTAAAGATAATAAAAATGAATAGTGCAAATTATGTTTCTCAAACTTTCTCACATATATACGTGTTAATATTTAAATTCCGGGGTGCGCGGGCAAAGAGAGTTAAGTCCACTTTCTTGTTACTGAGAATTAGAGTGACTTAATACACTATACCAGCCAACATAGCTTTAGAGATGGATAAACCCATGAGGCACACATCCATAACTACCGTACAATTTTGAATATGACTTACTGAACTTAACACAAATGTAGAGAACATTTTTATCTATAATTCTATGGACATATCTCAATTTTTTAGGATGGTGGACTTAACTCTCTTTGTCCGCGCACCCGCGAATTATTATTGACGTTTTTGGTTGACGAAAGAAACTAATATGTACCATTCATAAGTTAATATACAGCCTCCAATTTAAATAGTTTTAGGGTTCTTACCGAATTATTGATATAATTAGGGTTCGGATGTTTATGACATGTCATATTTTTATCCTGACGTCCGTTCTCGCCGCAAACACAAATTAATAACGAATTGCACGTTTGTTATCCTAATCGGCCCGTTTTTATTTTGCATATAAAGTCATATTTTGGTCATTTTTTTTTTGTCTTGGTTATATTTCAGCCATATTTGTATATTAACGTTATATTTCAGTTATAAATTCAGTTATTATTATTATTATTATTATTATTATTATTATTATTATTATTATTATTATTATTATTATTATTATTATTATTATGTTATCACTTTATATGTTTCTGTCTGCTGTGGACCACGCTATTTGCCATTTGTAGAGCATTCTAGTTCAGTTTTGTATAGAAGCTCCCATAATAATATAGTGGTTTTTAGTTTCCTTTGATATTCCTGTTTCAGTTTTGTATTAAAATCTACTTTTGTACACCAAATTAATATTTTTATATACTTAACAAACTTCTTTTTGACTTCCACCCCTTTGTAACGTAAATTATACAATATAAATTACACAACCTGTAATAAAGAATACCAAACAAAGTACAGAGTTTTCAACATTGGTATGGTGCTTGAATTCAATAATGCAACTATTAGTGTAAATTACCCCTCTAAATAATAAATAGTAATAACAAAAAATTCAAATCTACTTTTTCGTCTTTGATTTTCATTAAGGAGAGAATAAATTACTATACTACTCGTTCCGAAATTCATTCTTTGTTATAATACTAGAAATTGTGGTGCTCTTCAGACAAATCAAATTCGCATATCAAAGGCTTTGCATAGATGGGAATCTATAGGAGTCAGACTTATTAATATATTGCCTCGTTCTGCTAAACATATATATATTAAACATTTTAAGATATTTTTAAAAACTTTATTGTTAAAAATTCTATTTACTCCGTTGATAACTATTTTTTAACTGGAGAGCATGATCTGACCTTTTAAAACTTACTGTTTTATAACTTTGACAATGCCTTGTAGGCTACTTGATATACTGGCTGTAAATAAATTATTATTATTATTATTATTATTATTATTATTATTATTATTATTATTATCATTCACAAAGTAAATGTAGAATTAAATATTTAATCTTGTGTAATTTTTAAATAATTTTTGGGACGTTTCTGAAGGATTTTCAGATCATAAATGCCTTGTTTGTTCAGTTTTTGTTTACTAAATAAGTAATTTGTTTGTCCCTTCTGACTTACTGATCAATTATAATATCTAAATATTTTATTTTATCGAAGTTTGGTATACGGGTATGCACATACTGTCTTGTTTAATTTCCCTTACCCATAGTTCGAAGTAATGGAAAGGATCTTCATATAGGCCTACTGCTTGAGGCAGAAATGTTTGTATCAGTTTTTTATACAAATGGAAAAATCCTTCACACGGCGTTAGACGTCATTCAGCACAAAGAACATGAGTTGACTCAAATATCCGTCGACCCCACGCTTGTCTGGTTTCCGACAGTGAATTCCTGGTAGACTGATTTCTCCGACACATTATGACTTTCGCTGCTGTGGGGATCGAATCTGAAGAGATTTTCTTAAAGGGAGGATATACAGGTTTGGGTACTGAGAAATAGGTGATTTTTTTTTTCTCAGCAATGAATTGTTCTGTAACCTTGTAATCTGACATGCTCTTTATTGAATACTTACATAGTGTTTTCAGAATTTATTAAACTGTTACAGTTACAGATAGTTATGGTTACAAAATGACAGCCACTTTCCGTGCACTGAAATGCCGTTTCTTTGATAGTTCCCATAAGTGTCAATATTTCTGAGTGATTCTTCTTTCTATCCATTTGTAAATGTTGTACAAACAACACCATCTACAATCTTTGGAATATATATTTAGAATCATTATTTTAAAATAATAAATCCATAAAGAGTATTTTTACAATTTCTTTTACGTTAAAAAAATATGTATATGTTTTAAATAAATGTTAAATTAATGATGGTAGAAAGTGTTGTTCATATGATACTAACAAATAGATAGAAAAAAAAATCATTCAGAAATATTTATATTTGTGTAAATTATCAAGGAAACGGCATTTCAGTGCATGAAACATGGTTGTCGTTTTGTAACGATAATTACCTGTAACTGTAACAGTCTGATCAATTTGAAAAAAAAAAATAGCATACAAATATAGAAGTAGTCAATAAAGAGCATGTCATTTTATGAGGTTGTAGAACAATTCATTACTGAGAAGAAAAAAAATTTCATATATTTCTCAATACCAAAACCTGTATTCCCCTTAAATCTTTGAACAATGGACATATGCATTCATGAACCATAGATTATTGTCTCGGTTGGTCACTTCATGAGAATATTATAAGAGTATAATTCCTTCGAGACTGAACCCAGGACTTTCGGTTATCCGTACTGCCGCTCTACCAACTGAGCTAACCGTAGTTCGATTCACAGCGCCAGATGGAACCTCTCTCTTATAATCATAGGCCTCTCAGAATCGGAGGCATTTTTCTCATATAATATTCTTTGAAAAGTGTTTTTAGGATAAAAATTCTGGTCCTTCCCCTTTTTGTGGGGCTAAGATCTGCCCTGTTCATTTCCCCAGACCTTATTAGCGGATAATTAACTTGGTCGTTAATGATTATCATGGGACTGATCATTATGAACAGGGTTAGGACTTTTAGACGCGTAGGGAAAATTAGAGCTCCTGTGAAAGAAACCGCAGTGTGAAACATCCCTAGGAAAGATACGTAAGCAACATTAAAATTGAAACAAACCACCCCTTCCCTGGTAAAATTATATGATTTTTTTTTTTAAATATTACACTGAATTCGCCACATGCAATCCACACTTCACGTGCAGTTCTCATGACAACACTATTGTTTTCAGTGTTCACATAGGGCTTTGGAAATTGCTTGATATCTGGCTTTGACTAATTAGAGAGGCTAGCGATAGAATTCATTTTTGTAAATCAATAATGCAGAATGAAATCCACGTAAATAAATATCGGATGTGAAGCACCACATAACTTTCTCTACCCTGACGTGGACAATATCATTTTCTCACGTCACATTTTGATTTAGAATAAGAGGTCGTGTTGCGGAGAGAGCATTTACAGTTGTCTCAGCCTGAGTTTGAACAAACGATGGGTATCGACGAATGCTATATCAGAAATGTTTGTCCACTGATACATTATTCATCGTTGTAGGCTTTTGTATTTGTTGAGAAATAGGTATGTTTATTATAAGAAACAAAATAGGATGGAACAATTCTAGAGTGATAGGGAGAAAGCGAATAATTCAAAATACCAGAGTTTCGGGAAAGACAAAAAAATTGATTTCCACAGCATTGTTACAATATTTAGATCAGCCCACCCATATATTTTTACACAGCATAAGATACTGTGTAAAAATATGTAGTGGACTGAATTAAATATTGTAACAGTGCTGTGGAATAAATTTTATTTTATCTCTCCTAAAACTTTGGTATTTTGACTTTTCGCTTTTTCCCCATCACTCTAGAAGTTTAGTCCTATGAGCACACTAAATTATTAGGATGCCCCGAATTTTTTGGGAGAAAAACGTGAAGGTGACATAGGTCTTCTTTTTTTTTTTTATTATTTTTTTATTTCAGCCCCGAAAAGGTTGTTTGGGAACAATGAGAGTGGGGTATAAAATATTGCGGCATGGTGTGTAGAAGCAATGGGCTGCAAAAAGTCTAAGCCCTATGTGAGCGATAAAAAGCTATATCTAGCGTTTTCTAACGGAATTATTCGAGTGTGATAGGTCGTTCTTCTTCGCTTCAAACTCTAGATGCGTATAGGCTTATAAGGACCTAGATTTTGAAAATCGAAGGTCGTACATAAGTTAATTTTGAATTACGAGCAGAAAAAATAAAACCTGTGATGTCGGCCTTTTGATATATTAATTTATAGATATAGGTATTAAAATAATATAAAATGCCGGCCTAACATTCACATCTTATTGACGAGTGGGCATAATAAATCAATAAACTTCTCGAATTTCAAAACTTGAAAAAGTGAATCATCACAGTTGGTAGAATGACTACTGGCAACATAATAATTTATAGTCACAATTATTATTGTATTACCACAGTATAGTATAACAGTAGCGAAGCTCCATACAGTTTTTTTCAACCGGCGCGACTGCAGCGCTCGTAGCGGTGAGCAAGAACCACACAATATGTACATTGTTGCTTATGTAAAATGTCAACAATATTTTATGGAAATGCTTGTGGTGCTATAAATTGCACCAACAGACAAAGGAATTCTCCCGATTTATCTTTCTTCAGGTTCCCTAAAGATCCTGAGAGGTAAGCAAAAACAGTTATTTGTGAAATGAAATTGCAAATTTGTGATTATCATGCTTGCATCCATACTAGTGTATTTACTCCTATTTCTTTTAATTTTAGGAGCAGAAAATGGCTTGTAAATGCTATATACAATTAATTATTTTTATATGTATATCATAAATGAAAATCCTAACGATGCAAAGGTTTCTAAATATATAGGCCTCTTTACAAATACCCCACCTGACCCTACTAATTTAAAAAATGTTTTAACACTAGGTTATGTTAGGTATATATAATTGAATTTAACAAAATTAAACTGTCGAGAATAAAGATAACGTGTTTAATCCTTTACTTTTTAATAATTTATCGTGTTTAACAAAATGAAGAAAAAGACAAAAGTGTTTTGCTATTGCATCTGATACTGACCATAGGCCTATCGTGCTATATGCCTATAGAACTTTACTTTCCCCCCTAATTTCTGAACTAGTACTACTACATGCTTATTGAAATTATTAAGTTTTCTTATTTGTCAGAATTTTCAGTGTAAGTACAGTATATGTTAGTAGTAGGTCAATTAAATTCTTGAAGATGTAGGGATGTAGCTTATATGGTGGACGGAAACCGGTCTGATACTTTATAAGATATACAATGTCATCGATCTTGAAACTACAACTTCTTTATATTACCATAAAGTCTATGATTTGGCGAGTTCACCAGTATGCCTTTCCGGTAATAATCTCGTTCTGGTAATTTTAAAAATAAGAAGAAATACAGCCATATATTCGTATCTTTCCAATGCTGGAAATGGCTGTTTGCTAGTTCCATCCTGCTGGCCGCTTGGGGTGCTAGTGTCGCACGATCTGTCAAAAGGATGCATTTTCCTTTCATTAGAGCTTCGCTACTGTTATACTATACTGTGGTATTACTATTATTATTATTATTAAATAGCCGAATATAGAAAAAGACTTGAATGTGAGTTAACCCTTTTAGAGGTGAATTGCTATGTTTATGTAAGCAATCGTCATGTGAAACCATCAGTGGGCTCTTAGTCTGAAATCGATAGGGAAAATTTCAATGAAATATCTGGTTTCCAGAAATAATAGTAATAACATGTGGATAAAAATCCTCACATTTTGGTTTCAAACAATGTTTTGCTTGATGCATTTACACTTCAGTAGCAGTGAAAAGGTCAAAACGAAAACACAAATGTGATAAGAAGTTTTCTTACCTTTTATTTCCTCTCTTCCTTTATGTACATTTGGATACATCTTGTTCTACGATTGGCCTACAGTGATGTACGAAAATCTCGGAAGATCTTCCGAATCCGAATTGAAGCTTGGTTCCTTGTCGTTGATACCATTGTTTATCCATGCTCTGTTGATTTTGGTAAGGGTGAATATAGCGAAGTCTGAGAAGAGTGTAGGAATATCTGTGTTGCAAGTCAGATTTCGCTACCTCGTCTGTTTTCTCATTGGCAGGTATTTGTTGATGAGAAGGGATCCAACAAAAAAAAAAATACTTGCCCTATAGTCTGGTTATATGATAGGCCTACTGGTGTATTTTGTATAAGTTGGTTGTCTGTGTGTTTGAATCTGAAAAAAGTATGAATGACTGATGATTTGAATCTTTATGTACGAAAAGGCTTGTCTTGTAGCGAATTGGGAAATGTGGAAAAACAGTCAAGAATTTTAAAAAGACTAAACTTGTATGGTAGGACTGTTGCACATCCTATTCCATGAATAGATAAGCAGCCATCAGTATAAATGTTTTCAAGATCAAAATACTTCAAGATTTTTTTTTTTTTGCTAAACAGCTTGTTTGTCCTTTTCTGTAGGATTCCATTTCGAGGTTAATTTTTGGTCTTTCAAGTCTTCTCGACAGAATATTCCAAAGTCCTATAGTCAACATTTTAGAAAGGCTGGTGTGAAGTTTCTTTAAGTAATGATTAATTCTATTAGAATGACAATTATGTTAATTTCTTTGGGGGTTGGCTCTGTGAGGTACTGTCGGAAATACGTAATTACAAGAATTTGAGTAGGGTAGACCAGCTATTTTAGTTCCATATTTTAAACTTAAATATTCTGGACGTATGTCAAGGCGAGGTTAATCTAATTCCATGTGCAAACTGTCGATTGGGCTGGTTCCCAAAATAATCTTAACTTGCCGCAGATTGTATACGATCAAGGTCCTTAAAAGGCAACGAACGGTTAACTGAATTGTACACTACTGAAGCATAGACCAGCTTGGGTCTTATAAACGCTTTATATTACGTCATGTGAAGAACGTTTATGTCAGGTCCCCAGTTCCTAGCACTAAAAGTTCTTTATATATTTCATTTTTTCTTGTACTCAGTTACGAGAGATTTAATATGCGGTGTTCAGGTTAGTCTTTAAACAAATGTTAAACCTAGTGTTGTTCATATATTAAGATTAATGTTTCCCCAATTTCACACATTCCTGTCTTCTCATTAACTTACATAGCCTATGGTGAAATAAAATAAAACCAGGTAGGCTAAACTGATATAATAAAGTGCCAGAATGCTTTTGTTTAATCAGCGATAATTGCAATTATGATATGCAGAAAATAAATTATTTTTATAATGGATTTCCGAGTTAAGCTCCGGGTCGATTCATTAAGCAGGACTTACGGAAAAACAAAGGTCTAAATTTTGATAAACATATGTGAAGGAATACGTGGGTAGTGTTATTTGTCAAAGCTAACGGTATTGCAACTTCCAAAGCCGTATATGAACAGAGTAAAACAATATGTTGCCATGAGAACTGATATGCATTTGATAAATTCTTTCTAATATATTACCATAAAATAGGCACTAAATTGGGCCGGTACCGATCAACCGACTTAGTCCAATATCAATAGGCTTCTTCCCATGGACATTATAAATGCATAAACCAAGTTTCATGAACATCCGATAAATCGTATTTGAGTTATCGCGCGTACAGGCACACGAACAGGCAGACAGACAGACGACAAGACATTTTCCTGTTCACCCCATAATCTCAGAAAGTACTATTCTGGCACTTCATAACCGAATCCCATTGACTTACTCAAATAGAAACTGTACTGTGGAAGAAGTCTGAAATTATTAAATTTCAATCTGAAATTTTCTCCCCAGAAGCCTGCAATATTAACCCGATGTTGAAACGAGCATAAACAAACTCGAGCTATGCTGCTCATAGGCACAGACGGATACCCTACTTGTACTGAAAACGCGACACCGAATTTGGGGATGAAACACATTGCTTCCTTTACCTAATAGTAGGCCTACTTACGGTACGGATAGAGGAAGTGATAATACTTAATAGAAAATGTTTAAGTGTCCATCTTGCAAAACAAACAAGACCTAACATTCTAAAGGGGCTAAGTGCTAATTATTCAGATTTCATCTTATCGGACTTACTATACATAGGTCCATATATATTTTGGTATATCCATATGTGCATATGAATGAAACTGTCTCAGATCGGCTGCAAGTGATTCTTCCATACACCGACAGATGGTGCGTAAGCATTGTTCTTATGGAACTTCGGTAGTGTTTGTCATCATTACCTCTGCAAGTAGTTTTTTACCTTTAGCCCTTTAGAATCTTAGGCCTACTTACTTTACCTTATTCCTACTTTCATCTTGGAGAATGTATAAACTAACTCTTATCTTCTCATCTTCTGTCCAGAAATCTAAAAATAAAAATTTATAAGACAATTTTCTTGCCGGTTGTATTATATAAATGGTCGCTTACTCTTCGGGAAGAAGATATTCTGAGAGTGTTCGAAAACAGGGTGCTTAGGAAAATATTTGGGCCTAAGAGAGATGAAAATGGGGACTGGAGAAAACTGCATAACGACGAGCTTCATAACCTGTACTCGACACCGGATATAGTAGGGGTAAATAAATTATGAAGGATTAAATGAGCTGGACATGTTGCGCGCATTGGGGAGGAAAGAGATATTGACGGGGAGACCAGAAGGGAAAATACCACTTGGAAGACCTATACGTAGGTGGGAGGATAATATTAGGATAGATTTAAGGGAAGTCGGATTTGCGAGGGATGGTTGGATGGAGTTAGCACAGAATAGGGTTGAATGGCGGGCTCATGTAAGCGCGGCAATGATCCTCCGGGTTAGGAATTATCTATTGCCATTGAGTAAGTAAATAAGTAACTAAGTAAGAATGTATAAACTACATTTTTGAAGTCAGTGCTTACTAAGGGCTATAATAAAACCTCTTTCCAAAATTTATCCATGTGATGTGATGTAGGCCTATTTGTATTTGTAAGATTAGCCTATCTTTCTTTTCCTCTTTTTAAATAGCAGTTGTAGTTATTTTTGAAATTTGTATTTGTTCTGCTTTATTTTATTTGTATAAATATGTATTTGTATTTGCATAAATAAATAAATAAAATAAAAAATACCAAAATGGGTAAGTTGACACTTCTCTCATACCTCAAAATAAATTTAAAAATTGTGCTAAACTTGACCATCTAGCTGTCTATCATTACTTTAAAGACTTTATTCATTCACTTTAAACATTCACAATCATTATTGTTCACTGACGGAATTTTTTACATTTTAATTAAAAGTTATTCAACATCGTCGCCAGTATTGATTTTGGTATTCAATAATAAACTTGAATAGTATCTTTATAGCCCAAAAATGAGTAACTAGAAAAATTTGTAGCCCGAAAAATATAGATTCTTCTAAACCTTATTTTAGAAATCTTAAAATTGTGACTGTTCCCTGTATATACATTTATGAAACTTTAATTCTAACAAAGCAAAAGGAATTAAAGTTGGTTAATAACAAAGATTTCCATAATTACTGTACTCGACACGAAACTCTCTTTTACATTGAAAAACACAAACTTAGTAAATATGAGAAATCTCCATTTTATGCTGGCATTAGGTTCTATAACAAATTACCTGATAACTACAAGGATTTACGTGTGATGAAATTTGAAACTGTAATCAAAAGGTCGACAAATGATTCTATTCAATTTTATAATTTTTAGACCATGCTTTTTAATTTGTATCGTTTTATACTGTTTTTCTATGTATTTGTATATTTATAGCATTTTTGTACGACTAAGTCAATGGCTAGTTTTTTACTGCTCTTTACGACAAATAAATATGAATTGAAATTGAATAATATATTTTTGCTTCTTTATCACGTTTACTTTGGCAACGGATCACCATCTACGTTGGGGCCCTTATCCCTATCTGTTAGAAGTAAAAAAAAAAAAATCTTCAGGCTCTCTTGATCTGACCAATAATGCGGTAAGAGACGGGATGATATTGCAAGCTCCTCTCTTCTCTGTGTAGATTTCCTTGGTGATGATTCTCATGAGATTCAAACGCTGATACTGTTGATGTAAGTCCGCTCTTGGCATTCACCGCGTGCCTTATGATCTACAACTGACACATCAAGGCCAACAGTGAACACGAGGAGCAAGACAGAAACTCGAAAATTCAGAAGACTGCCTTTAAGTTCAGAAAATTAACAAAAAACTTTTTAAAAAGCAAGCAAAACTACACCACTTTCATAACCACTAAGACTAATAAAAATCACAACCTTTATTGTCAAATATATGGTTTTGTAATGATTTTTTTTTTATCAGTCTTCCCAACTTGTGAGGTTACCTTATGACAAATAATAGTACATAATAATATTTACATGACAGCCTACTTAATCTATTAGAACAGTGATTTAAAAAAATGAAAACTGTAAACGGAAAGCATTAAATAATCAAATAAAAAAGTACAAGGTTGAGAATATTATAGGAGAAAAAATGCAATGTCCAACAGATACGGTAATCTCTGGTTCATGATTGCTTATATATCTAAAGACAAGGTTGTATACATGCTACTGGGTAAAATACAAATGGCATCGCAATATATGTAAGGATGAGTTATTTTAAAATAAATATAATATAAATATTAATTAATTAAATAAGTAATTAAAAGGTACCAAAAGAGAAAATAATCATAACAATTATTAATGCTTCCCTCTTCAAGGATTACCAGATATAGGCTATAGCTTAACATAACATAAAAAATATTTCGTAATTAAATTAAACTCATACAAATGATTATAATATATTTTATTTATTTATTTATTTATTTATTGTTGCTTTAACTTAAAAGTCATAACGCGACATTCATGAGAATTATACATTGTTGCATTCATAATCTGTACATTAATACATTGCATATTTAACCTTGTAGAATAACATCAATTAATCCAGTTGACTTCAAGAATTTTATCACTAGGGTTCGGATGTTTATGACATGTCATTTTTTTTCCTATCCTCCATTATCGCCGCAAACACAAATTAAACACGAATTGCACGCTTATTATTCTAATCGAACCGTTTTTATTTTGCATATAAAGTCATGTTTTGTTCATTTTTATGATCTTGGTCATATTTGTAATTTAACGCCATATCCATGTGCAACATCGGTAAAAGAGCACAATAATAATTTAAAATGTAAGCATTAAATTATTTATTTTAGGGAACTACTTTATAGGGACACACATGGTCTACAAAATATTATTTGAAGCTGATGAAGCGAGCAAAAAGGAGCAAATTCTTTAAAATTAGAACTTTTTTAAAAGTAAAACTATAAATTACTTGTAAAAGTGTTAAAAGTGATTATCCGATTGATTTCATGTGATGTAATAACTTAGTGTCATTAAATGTTTTAAGTAAAAACATCTATTTTTATGAAATACGTTGTTTTATTATGTCATATCTAGGATTTGTTAGTCATATTTGGTAATTTTTAAGGGCATATTAGCAGTCATATTTTCCATTTTTAGGTCATAACTTAAACATCCGAACCATATTTATCACCTTATGGCAATTAACTGGATCCACAAGGGCATTCTCTTTGCTTGGAGTCAGGAACTGTTGTCGTTATCATTACATTTTGTACATTCTGGAGGAGTGTCTTTTTCATTAAATAATAATTTGTGAGTTTTCTGTCTCCAATGCATAGCCGGTTGATCACTATTTGATGTCTGCGAGACAGATGTTTGGTTGTGTATGGTAAGGTTTCAAGAGGCACAATATATTTTAATTTACTATTAGAAGTTTCAAACCATTGTGTGAGCCATAAGTTCTTAGTTTTCTACTTGATTTTTAATTTTTTAATTAAAAAAATGTAATAATAATAATCAATATTACAGGTATAAAACCCAATAACAATGTCCATGCCAAAAATACATTGCATACATACAAAATAATAAAAACATAAGAAACAAAAGATAAGAATACACAAAAGATACATCACAGCAATTTAATAAGCAGAAAAAGAAATTCCTAGCCACTTCTTGGTTCCAGCAGTTGCCAGGTATCTTCTCTAATCACAGTACATAATAACAGAAAAAGAAATTCCTACCCACTTCTGGGTTCCAGCAGTTGCCAGGCATCGTCTTTAATCACAGTACTTAATAACAGAAAAAGAAATTCCTAGCCACTTCTGGGTTCCAGCAGTTGCCAGGTATCGTCGCTAATCACAGTACATAATAACAGAAAAAATCCCTAACCACTTCTGGGTTCCAGCAGTTGCCAGGTATCGTCTCTAATCACAGTACATAATAACAGAAAAATACATTCCTAGCCACTTCTGGGTTCCAGCAGTTGACAGGTATCGTCTCTAATCACAGTACATAATAACAGAAAGAAATCCCTAGCCACTTCTGGGTTCCAGCAGTTGCCAGTTATCTTCTCTAATCACAGTACATAATAACAGAAAAAGAAATTTCTAGTCACTTCTGGGTTCCAGCAGTTGCCAGGTATCTTCTCTAATCATAGTCAATAATAACAGAAAAATACATTCCTAGCCACTTCTGGGTTCCAGCAGTTGCCAGGTATCTTCTCTAATCACAGTATATAATGCCTTTGATGTCTACAGTTATATCACTATAGGGTGTATCGATGTCTGTGGCATGTATAGGTAGATGAGTTGCTTCTTTGGCTGCCGCATCCTCTTGCTTGTTTCCCTGTATTCCTTGGTGAGAAGGAATCCAAATCACAATATATTTGGCTTGCTAAGAGATCTGAGTATTGCAGTACTGAATTTCGCCAATCATTGTATTCTCAGAGGATGAGGCCTGCAGAGCTTTTATTATGAACTAGGATTCAGTGAAGAGTACACGTCTTTCATTATCTGGCCGTTTTAGCACATTCCCAAAAGCTTTATAAATTGCAAATAATTCAGCAGAGTAAATTGTATAAAATGTAGGTAAAGTATGTAACATAATGTGGGCAGGATATACTATTGTACATGCGGTGTTGCCATCTCTACTTTTGGAACCATCGGTATAGGTATGAAATGCAGATTTCCTTCATATCTATACAGATGACCCCAAAAGTTTTCTGCATAATTCATTGAATAACTGTTGGTAAACTTTCCACTCACTTGTTTCCATTGATGATTACATAAATCTCTATTAATATGTGGTGATTTGATCCTCCAGTTCGGTACGTTGTTTTGAATCTCTCTAGAAGAAATGTGAGAAAGTTCAATATTAATTTCTGAAAAATACTTCCTTAATCTTTAAAAGACTGGAACTGAATGAACTTATTGAAGAGGAGTATTATCTTTAAAAATGTTGTAGAAAACGTAAGGGTACATTGTAGATTCATTTCATAATCTTTGGATTTAAGGTTTAATGAACGGAACTGTTCACACAGTTTATAAATAATGTCGGACTGCAAAGAAAACGGTTAACGCAATGAATAGACCTACAGTTTGTTGCATCTTATTGTGCAATTTTACATGGCACTTAAGTTTATCTTTAAATTTATTTTTTGCCAATTTGTTAAAATGTAATACAAACTACAAATTAATTACCACTTAAGGGCTCAAGATATATACATTTGAGTTCTGATTCCTTGTAGGGCCACTAAGTTAGTTGTTAAGATGGCACAATCAAGAACGAGTTTGTTGTGATTGAGGCCAATGCACCTTGGCATTGATGGCGTTCATCAATGATGAATATAGGATATTTTATAATAAAACAAAAACAAAAAAATATTTCGTCATTTGAGATGCTGTTCACAATCTTTCAAACTGTTGTTATTAAGTAACTTATGAGCAGTGAGCAAAACAGCATTTACGCGAGCCTTTAACAATATTTATTTAAGCTAAGAATTCTGACATTCACCTTTTAATCTTAACAGCCGCTGCTATGGGTGCCAAATCCATTGTTTGCTGAAGGATTCTACGAGAGAAGGAAAAGTTAGACTGATAATTTTGTCCCAGATATGGAGCACTTTAATCTGTCGAAAATCTGTAGATCGGACCAGGGCTCTAATTCCCTTCCCAAAGAAGGCATTCTAGAGGATAAGATGCCTATGTTCTTCGCGAGATTTAACCTTGGAATAATGGAAAGGCGTATAACCAGGTGATCAATAAGAGTATACTTATTTCACGATTTTGAATAATATTTTAAATGTTGTAGGCTGTATTATAATATTAGTGATTTTTGAGAGGCTTGCGGAAGTGCTTTTTAGCTCAAGGGTTGCTTCCGGCATGACTTAGCAGATATTAAAATACAGATAAAATTAAGTAAACTGATATAACGAAGTGCGAGAATGCTTTTTTAGTCAGTGATAATTGCAATTATGATGTGCCAAAAAAAAGGTATTTTTTATCGATTTCCGAGTTAAGCTCCAGATCGATTCATTGAGCAGGGTTTTTGGAAGAACAAATATCTAAATTTTTATAAGCATATGTGAAGGAGTATGTGGTCAAAGCTAACCGCACTGCAACTTCCAAAGCCGTATATGAACACTGTAAAACAATAAGTTGCCATGAAAACTGTTTTGCATTTGATAAATTCTGTCTAATATATTACCATAAAATATCCGCTAAATTGGGATTTACTCTGGTACCGGTCAACCGATTTGGTCCAAAATCAATAGGCTTCGTCCCATGGATATTATAAATGTATTTACCAAGTTTCGTGAAAACCTGATAAAGCATAGGCCTATTTGAGTTATTCGAAGTTTATTTTTAGCATAAATACACGTTTTCCTGTGAACAGCTTAACTTCAGCACGCAAAATCGTATGAAAACAAAATTTTATATTTGGATTACGTATCTTCTGGGGATGTGACACGACTGGCGACGACTTTCTCTTACTTTGAATGCCACTTTACAGGAATAAAATTTCGTTTTTCGCGATTTTCTTGAAAACTGCTCTATTTTGTTTAAATTTTGCTCAAAAGGTGTTTATACCAAAAGCTAAAACTATCATTTGAAACTTTTTTATCGAAAAAAATTCTCCGAGGTAAGTTACTGGCCTTAAAATACTGATCCTTGATGTAATGGTCTGGTATTATATTTTTATTGAGTACAGAAGTGTGTTATATGATGTTTAACTTCAGGTAAAATTAATGATAACTGCCTTAGTTTTAAATTCAGAAGTTTCGTAGGTTAGATTTCGATTAATTCAGACAGCACTGCCTGGCCGATCGTTTGCTCGCTCAGTGTTCGTGACTTACTCGCATTCATACTGTAGATTAAAATGCCAAAAATACTGCTCTCTGCCCTTGCAAAGAATTACGCTGCATTGATATGAAGCCACCAAGCGTATCTTGTAGGCCATGCGATGAATGAGATTAACAACACAAGATACTTGTTTAACACACACCGCAGATTAAACAAATTCTTATGTGAAACACACAACTTTCTCTGCCCAAATCAAGACGGCCTCTCAGTGTATTAGGCCTACATTAGGCCTTTGTATGACATTCCCTTCATATAAGTTGGTTCTAAAAATGATGAGAATGTCGTTACCACATCGCATCGCATCTCTGAGGGATATACAACCCAAATAAAATCTGATTTATGCACTCACGTAACTTTCTTTACCCTAAGCATGGCCAACAATTCACTTTTCTCATATTCTGATATAGAATAAGAGGCCAGATTGCAAAGTTCGCGTATTCATTTGTTTTAACCTGATGCAAAGTTTTATTGTTCACCAGGCAAGACTGAGTTTATACAAACAGTGACTGGTTTATAATTGCCCTTCAGAGACTATACCGAAAGAAATATTTAAAATAAAAGTTCAAGCTCTTAGAATAAGCATATCATGTACAAAATTCATGCAAGATAGTTTCAACCGTTTCGAGAGAATCGCGAAAAACGAAATTTTCTTCATGCAATGTGCCATTAAAAATAAGAGAAAGTAGTCACCAATCTTCTTGTCACATCCGCAGAAGATAGCCTATATCACGATACTTTTTTCGTTTTCAAGTTAGGTTATTCACAGACACATACGAGGACAAAGATGCACACTCACACAGACATGTTTATGAAAATAGCATTTTTGTTTTCAAGGTACGTACCTAAAAAAAAAAAAACGTGTATTTAAGTTCAAAACTCAACTTCAAATTTCGGAGTCGAAGGCAATACTTCCCCTTCCTACGGTACCTATGTATAGGCAGAGGAAGTAGAAAACAGTTTCATTTATTTCTTATCCTCTCTATAAACATTTTTTTACTTGGTACCTTTAAGTAGGTTATCTTCGGAAAAATCCACTAACTATGTAGGCCTACTGTATATGATTTCTTGTCAACATCCCTTTTTCTCAACTAATGAAAAGCCTACGGCAATGAATAAAGTAGACCTATCAGTGGGCAGGACTTTTTCCAGACTTCTAACACAGAATAATCACTTTACGTTAAAACACAAATGTTTCGTTTAAATTTACATGTAAGTTATATAATTTCTCAATTTCCTAAAATACACCCGTCAACTATAAGGCCATAAGACGCCCGCTGTTTTGGGGAATTTGGGTTTACCAGTAGGCTGTGAAACTACTGACGTGCATCTGTTTATATTGTTATTGTGTCATAGCGTGTTTATTTTTAACTGATATTGAATTTTCATGCGCATGATATTAGGCGAAGATGAATCAACGGATATACCCCTTATATTCTTTCCAAGTAAGAAAAAGTCTGTTCATTTAAAATTTCAGTACCAGTAGTTTTTGCGATAAATCGGAACAGACGGGAACCACCAAATTTTTATCCAAATAATTAAGAAGATTGGTCCAATCGCGAAGAACCGAGAAACAGTGCACACAGCCAGACCTGTCTGTGAATTCCTAAATCTGCCTTCCTGGATTAAGGAGATTCGGTCCTTAGATACGAAACGCTAAATAGCCTATTGTGAACTGCCAATGACATTTTAAACATTCTGATTTTGCATGGCTTCTGTGCATTTTTTTAAAAATATTTTTTGTTTTTCTGTCATTTCACAAATGTTCGGCATCTGTTCCTTGATCCTGTTTGAATCTTATATTAAATACAGTAATAAATAATCTATTAATCTACTTCGGATAAATTTATCGCAGACAGGGGCTTAATGAATGTCAGGTCCCTAGGCCAGTCTTGATCTAGGTCACACATTATTGTTAGGATTTATATTATTAATAATGAATTATTAGGCCATTTATGATTTATGAATTTGTAAATTTATCAAAAAGTTGAAAAATACTTAGTGAAATTACCTTGTGGATATAATACAAAATTGAATTCCTTGTGATTTTGGGTTCAATGAAACAATTAAAGGCATTAATGTTGTAAAAACGGTATTTGCAGAGTGCTATCAAAATTTCGCTTAGTTTTAAAAGGAAATCGTCCCGAAAAGGATTAAGGTACTTAAAAGTTTATTGGGTAATAAACTAAATTTGGAAGCCTCCAACCAACTGATGCAAAATTTTGCACTTGATGGTTGATTAAATGGTTGCACATATCCGAGCTGTACTTCCTTTTAAAATGGGCGCTGATCCCTATAGTAGAAGACATAATTGAATTCTTAAACCCTCCCCCAGTTTCTGGGATTGTTGTCTTGTAAATCTGCCGACTCTGATGGGGGAACTTCCCTCCACTAGAAGACGGAGGCGGGTCCAGAGAAGATGACTTCCTTCCCCTCATAGGTCCTCACAGCATCCAATAATAGCAGCATCTGAAAGTACAAAAAAAAAACCACACATAAGAGAACAATCGTTTAATGTGGAGGTAAATAGTTTCTTTACTCTCCCAAATCGGGCCTTAGCCTAAAAATGAAGTATTGAGGCCTATTCAACCCTGGAATTCGACGTCGCTTTTTACGAATACTTTCAAGTCTCTTCCTTGAAGGTTGGAAATACCGGTATATCAAAATACCTTCTATTTAACCATTCAGAAACGCGAATATGATTCTAAACGAAATGACATATCCGACCATGAGCGTCCGCAGAAATTTTGTCAAAATGGGGCCAATGAACGAATTACTGCCACCACCATCACTATGCTACTACAAGCACTTTATTATTATTATTATTATTATTATTATTATTAATATTATTATTATTGCTATTATTATTAATATTATTATTGTTATTATTATTACTATTCACATTATTGCTATTATTATTATTATTATTATTATATAATCAACATCCTTCATTTACTGTAGCTGGACTATGGCATGCATTCAAAGAAAACATCTGATGTATACACTCACACGAATTTTCATACACCTTAAAATTTCATAGGTACCATTCATATAAAATATTTTCTTGCCTTATCTTCATTATAATAAAATGTTTGGGTATAAATGGTTTCAAGTTTAGGGGAAGTAAGTATTCCTACAAGCTAATACCTAGTCAGCCGTTACAGTTCGTTTTCATCCAAAATACGCGAATATACAACAGTATTTGGAGACTTAAACATCATTTCACATTCAGTTGCTTATAGTCATTTAATTTATAGGTTTATGTGTAAACAATTTCCAAGGAGGGGCAGCGGCCCTACCCTGCCCTCCCTTCCGGACGGCCATGTATCCGACATAGTAATCGCTTTCTCGAATTGTGAAAATAAGTGCAAAATGCACCCCCTCAAGGATGAATGTTGAGATACTTATTTACTCAATGGCAGTACAGTTAGCTTTGACAAATAACACTACCAACATATACCTTCACATATAGGCTACCGTACTTACCAAACTTTAGATCTTTGTTCTTCCGCAAGCCCTGCTAAATGAATCGGACTGGAGCTTAACTCGGGGAGAGATTAAATAAATTAAAATCTTTAAAAAATGCTCCTTGAATATATTCCTCGCGAATTTATTCATTATTAATATTATAAGAACTTGCACGCAAGACTATGGCGGATGTGAGACAAAAAACCGCAGCCTTCTATATATGTTCGTTTTGGGAAAAAACTGACTAAATAATAATCAAGAAAATAGCCTACATGGATAGACAAGAGGCAGGTGTGAACCTAACCTTAAGTCTTCCGGTACACATAGGCGTAACCAGGGTCCTCCCCCCGGAAAATTTTAAAAATTAAGATGCACAATAACGAGTTTTAAGCTTCCCACGCTTTAAACTCATATTAAGTAATTTATAAGCAGATTTTTTAAAAAGGTGATATATCACAATATTGAAATAACTAGTATTTTTTTTCTTTTTTACCGGTACATGCCGGTACATGCGCATATGCGCGTTCGTGGTACTTCACCAAATAACGCCCGAGGTATTTTATTTGATCGACTGTACAAAAATAACTCATTTTCTGCGTATCATAATTGCAATTATCACTGATTAAACAAAAGCATTCTGGCACTTAGTTACATCAGTTTACATAACTTATTTCAGGCTCACTTTCCGTTTAATGTTAGATAATAGTGTAGGATATAGGAAATCTTGCGAACGTTTCTTTTCGAGTTTGTTTGACTCTTACAAACCAATGAGCATGGTTATATTCACTGTTTTTAACCAAAGCATTCTCCTTAAGCTGATTAAGATCTCGGGAGGTTTAATTTCGTTTGTTAATCTCTTAATACGCTTAGGTAAAAGCAAGGACTTGTCTTCTATATGAGCAGGAGATGTTCTCCAGTGGGGTGTATAATCTCATTAATGAAGGGGGCAGTCATTTCTCTGTTCACGATTTTCACTGCAGAGAAATGTAGACAATAGGCCTACAAGGGCAGCGGCAGTGAAATTAGCTGAGGGAACTCTTTAATACCCCTAAACGTAGGCCTATTTTAGACAAAATTAAACTCCTTTCAGAAGATTATGCATAAAAATGTAATATTCAAGATATTAAAAGCATCAGTTGTAGCATATGTTTGAGTACCGGTAGGCCTATATCCAGTCAGAGTTATTTCATTATTACTTTTTTTAAAGGAATAATGTCAATTTTTTTAAAACAAGAAAACTAAAAAGTGTGTGATGACCAAGAAATGTTTCTTAAATTTGAGACATGTATTCAGTATTATGTTTTTTTTTTCAACATTTGTAGTAAGGATAGACTACATGAAAATTAATGCTTGATATTTTTCTAAACATGTCATTGGTCCTATTAAAAAAAAATCAGATGCAGTATTTTACCGAAAAATTGTGTCACAAATTTCGTTTTGAAATATAGGGCCTACAAATATTTCAATATCAATATCTGATTAACTTAAGAACTAATAAACTGACATAAATGAAACTTCTTCGCTACATGATCTGATACACCAGGAGTACGTATACGAAAATCAAGTAGGCTATATAGCTTGAAAAATGTGGAAAATAGAAGTTTCAAACATTGTTCCTTAACAAAAATATCTTGTACTCGCATTCGGGAGGTCCCAGATTCGAATCCCGTTGCCGGCCAATTTGACATGGGTTTCTTCATGGATTCACTAGTCGTAAAAGCAAATGCCGAATTGGATATTTAACATACCATGAAACATCATCACCATTTCATCTTGTATCATATCAAATTTTAATTAATATCAGTTGAAATTTACTCCATAAATATACACCAATAATAGAAACAATTGACGCTCAATAGTTTCATGGCCTTCTGTGTAGCCACATCCTAAACTCCTGACAGGGCCTCGCAGCTAAAAGCTGAATTTTAAAAAATCTCAATATTGTATCAATATTGTTTTGTATGCTGGAACTTGATATAGGCCTACAATAAAATAGGGAGAGGTATCTATTTTCTCTGTGTACCTAATCTCATTATTCACATAACTGCCCCACTGTGAATGGAATTGAAGTAAGCCAACCTTAAAGATGAAAGAGAAATTGATATTTGCATATATGGTTGGGGGGGGGAGGAATTCCCTCAATGCTTAGGAACAAATTCAAACGTCAATTTCATGCTTTACAAAATTCCCCTGCTGAAACGAGGGGAAAATGGGGGAGACCACAGAGAAAAAGTGTATATTAACTCAACCCAATTAAAAAAACAGCCTTGTCAGAAATAGCTTTATCATAAAACCAGAATATTACGTTTTAATCATGTTTGCAGCGCTGTACTTGACAACTTCGTTATTTTTAATCGCACTTGGTGCAATGAGAATGAGGGTGAGGACAAAACCACGTGTGTCGTCCTCAGCTGTTGGCAACAATGCGCTCGTGAGGGTGGAGGGGGAGGACAACAATGCGTCGCGTGACGCGGCGTCTAGGGGAGCCGTGAAGAGGGGGGAGCGGTCAGTGGTACTGCCTTGTTCCGACCCTTACAAAAGCTATGTGATACTGTTCAGTCGATATTTACTAGACAGATGACGGGTGCAGACCTACTTTTTTGCATACACTTCTATTTTTAAGAGAGATACTCTAAAGACCCAAACGTTCCGTTAAACTCTCACATAGGCCTATATATTTTTATTCCTGTATTATTTTTTCATTTTATTTATTTATCCACATTTTATTACATTTAAGGGGGGACATGCAGCTTTCGGTGAAATTCATAGGTGAGAAATAGGTGAATTTCATTATTTTTTGCCTCAGCAATGAATTGCTCTACAATCTTGCAATCTGGCATACTCTTTATTGACTTCCTCTACATTTGCATATACTATTTTAAAAATTAATCAAACTGTTACAGTTACGGGTAGTTACCGTTTCAAAATTGTAGCCATGTTCCATGCACTGAAATGCCGTTTCCTTGATAACTTCCGCAAATATCAATATTTCTAAGTGATTATTTTTCTGTGTATTTGTTACTATCATATGAACAATACTATCTACAATCATTCATTTAATTTTAATAGTTTTTTTAAATAGGCCTATATGTTTGAATGAAAAAGAAAATTTTAAAAAATCTATTTTTTTAAAATACTTATACTGTATTCTAAAGATTGTAGATGATGTTTTGCATATGATGTTCGCAAATAGACAGAAAAAGAATTACTCAAAAATATTGCCATTTGTGGAAATTATCACGGAAACGGCATTTTAGTGGTCGAAACGTAACTATAATTACCCATAACTGTAACAGTCTGATTAATTTTGAAAATACTGTTGTGTGCAATTGTTATATTATTATTCCACTGAGTCGTGAACGACTCTTGGAGATCCATGTGGATATTCACAGCAAGAAAAGGGTCCTGCCATCCCTAATAGGTGTTTAGTCTTGTTCTATTGTCTACGATTCTTTGTATTATTGATCTCCATAGTTTCCTGTTTCTTGCAGCACAGATCAGTTCACACAATTTCATTTGCATCACCTCCTGCACGCCTTGAATCCACCTTGTACGTGGTCTTCCTTGTTTCCTCGCACCTTCCATGTGTCCCAGCATTACATCTTTTTCTAATGATCGTTCTTTTCTGATGATATGTCCGAAGTATGATAATTTCATTTTTGTGGCCATTGCCTCCAATGAGTGTTTTGGTCTTATTTCTTCTATTATAGAAGTATTTGTTCTTTTCTCCGTCCATGGGATGCTCAAGAGTCTTCTCCAATTCCATAGTTCAAAGCTGTCAAGTTTCTTTCTGTCTTGTTTGGTCAGAGTCCAACTTTCACATCCATAGAGTACTGTTGGGAAAATTGTAGAATTGTAGAAGTAGTCAATAAAGAGTATGTCAGATTGCAAGTTTGTAGAACAGTTCATTGCTGAGGAAAAAACAATTAAATTAACCTATTTCTCACCTATGAATTTAACAGAAAGCTGTATGTCCCCATTAAAATTTACAGTAACTTTATCTGTTTACTTATTTATTTTCTTTCATGAAATGAATTGAAAATAATACAAAAAAAAAACAAATATGTAGTCAAATTATAATTAATAGGGTTACAGATTCGAATGATATTATACAACGCTATTAATCAGGCCCGTAGCCAGAATTCAAGATCTGGATGGGCAAAATGTTTCTCAGGATTGGCTATGGTTAGGTTATGGAACAATAAAGAATTTGGGCCTGACGTGGAATCAAAATCACGTATTGCAAAATGCTATGCACAATTAACGTTAACTGAATGTTGTTTGTCCTGTGGCACTCGTAGATACTGGAGCGTAGTTCAAATAAAAGCATACGAAAAGTCTAAAAGCACAAAAAGTGTCCTCAAACTTCACTTTAAAAGCAGTAGGTCTACATTTTAAAAATTCCTCTGGCACAATTGAATCCTTCTCTCCTTCAAAAGGTCGAATTTTCTCAGAACGTTTCCATTTTCATGTCCATTTTCTGCTCTTCTCAAATGCCAAATACACAAAGTTAGCTATTCTTGAGTGAGTCGTGTAAGTCTTTGGGCTATTAATTCTTGTTAGCACAGAGAAACTAGATTCACAAACTGCAAGTTTTGCCTGCTCCTAACATGTTATAACTAGACTTCGGATTTTAGGTAAAAACCTATTTTAATCCTTAAGTGATATATGGACGAAAGCTTGTATATGCATGTTTCACAAGTGACTGCCTAAAACTGATACTTTTATAGGACCTAAAACAGCCTATTTTTACGTTAGAGCCTAATATTGCCTTTTTGTTTGTTTCTCCTCTAAAGTTCAAAATAAGTCATTTTTGTTATAAATTCTAGCATTTATTTTAGTTCGTACTAAATTTTTAGCTCGGAATGTGCAGTACATGACACATTTGGGATGTAGTTAAATAGTAAGAAATGTTTCATCTTCAGTAGAAAAAATCCTTGGAATTCCCAAGAAAATGTAGTGTTTTTCACCCGACTCCCACATCCAGTAACAAAACAAACAAACAAACAAAAGTAGTTCTCTGAATCACTGAGGGATACAAGGGGTTGAATATGCTAGTATGATATGCGTAGCTTCTGGGCGCAGGGATTAGGTTTTCACTGTTATGGTAGTAATATAAATCTATATAATTCTGTGTACCATAGGCATATATCTGTGTTTTATAATGATTATTGATTAATGGTGACTTCAATAAATATAATATTCTGCATTGCAATTGAGATATTTCAGAAAATTGGCAACTTAACGATTTTATAAGATACTATTTTCGATTTTTAGAACCTATTTTCCAATTTTAGAGCCTATTTTAGGTACCTAAAACAGTATTTTTAGCGACCTAAAAGTCCGAAGTCTAGTTATAACAATGCTCAAAGTCGTTTCCATTCTTTTCACATATCTTCGAAGTAGGTTTTTCATACTTTTCTTATGTACGAAGTTCTTTACAATTTTAATATCTTTTTACATGGAATGCTAATAAGCGAATAAATGAACTGAAAAAGTTAGCTTAATTATAGACATTATCGAAAAGAAATTTGAGGGTGGATTGGATATGCACTGCCCTCTCTGACCTCCTCTGGCTACGAGTCTCTATTAATACAATAAATAACTAAACTACTAAATTTATGGGAAAATTTTGCACATTCAACTTTTCCCTCCCATCAAAATAAATGTTTTTAGGAAGCTAAGATGGGAAGAAAGTGTAAGAGAACATGTAAAGATTATTGGAATTAAGAATGACTATAGCACTAAACAGGAAAAAAATTGGGAAAACTTCTACAGAGGGCCATGGCCCACACATACCTGTCATGCCGGCGATGATGATGAGAACAACGGGTACTTGAGACTGTTTTTAGAGAAACTGCAAACTCTTAAAGAATAAATCTTTATAATTATTCTTTCAGACTAAAGAATTGTTATTTTATCTATCGAGAAAGGGGGTTGTTTCATCAGACAATTTGATTACATAGCATTTTTATTTAAACGAAGAAAAGAGGAAGGTATTAAAGATGCCGTTATTAATAGTAAAAATCTCTTCCTAGTAAAAGCTGTTAATGAGAATCATATGAAGAAGTGAGTTTGAAGAAATGAATGAGGCTACGGCTCATGAGTTCGTGAGATAAGTCGGATCGATTGCCCCTGAATGGCTTCCACCCGCCGAACCAGGTCGTGCAACACCCTCAAGTACAGCGCGGTGACAGCTAAATTACACTGCAACTTTATAAAAACCATAAAATATGCAATAAGTCAGAGAGCCTCGTAACATAATCATGTCAAATTCAGCTTTAGTTATTATTTGGCTCTATCAGAAAGCGAAATGTGCTGCAAATATGCTCTAAAAAAACTAAACTCCGTAGGCTACATCCCTGGAGGGACTTGGCCTACCACCCGACCGCTGCGTCATCTCCTGTAGACAGATGGCAGGATTGGGGGCATGTGGTCAGCAAGCCGACACCCACGGCCGTTAATGGTGGTTTTCTTGACCGGAGCCGCTACTTCTCTATCAAGTAGCTCCTCAATTTGAATCACGAGGCTGAGTACACTCCTGCCAGACCTCCCTACCTCAGAAAAATCCGAGGAGGTACCGGGAATCGAACCCGGGCCGACGGATCTGTAGTCAGCGATGCTAACCACAAGACCACGCCGGCGGACGCAAATATGCTCTACAATTTCCAAAATATGCTCCGGAATCGATCGGATTTGAGTAATACTTGACGTTCCCTCGTTAGCTGAATTGCATTATAAAATACAAGAATTGTAGAAGTTGTACAAATTATAGACTACTACAAAATTGAAAAAAATCATATGTGAAAGTCACATAACTTCCTCTGCCCAAATAAAAGTTAGCAGTATTCACATATCCTTTTACAGAATCGCAAGACACAATTTTACGCTCATTATCCTATAAATATCTCTTCTTTCAATGATGCGACTAAAAGCGCAAGGCTATATAACAAACTTAAAAAAAAAGGAACAAGTGACTGCAGACTTTCCGCCGAAAAGAATAATTTCCGAAATTTATCGAATATTTCCCTCAGATACTTCTTTACTCTATGCATGGCCAACAATACATCTTTCTCACTTCACATTGTTATATAGAATAAGAGGCCGTGAAAGAGCGCTATTCAGTTGTTCATCACACAAGACAAAATTTCTACAAATAGTGGGTGAACAGTGGGTGGCTTGTAACTACCCTCAGAGAATTTTTTCGAAAAAAGTTTCAAATAAAAGTTTTAGCTCTCAGTAAAAGGAACACATGTGCACATTTTAAAGAAAATCGTTAGAGCCGTTTTCGAGAAAATCGCGAAAAACGAAAATTTCTTCATGTAAAGTCCCCTTAAAAATAAGAGAAATTTGTCGCCAATCTTCGAATCACATCTTCAGAAGGTACCTGACCCAAATACGAAATTTTGTTTTCATACGATTCTCCGTTTCGGAGCTAGCCTGTTCACAAACTTCCACACAGACACACAGACACACAGACATGTTTCCATAAATACTATTTTTTGATTCAGGGGGCCTTGAAACGTGTATATATGCTAAAAACTCAACTTCGAATTTTAGGGTCGAAAACAATACTTCCTCTACCTATAGTACATATGGTACGGGCAGAGGAAGTAAAAATAGTCAATGCAACAATATTTAGTAAATTGAAAGTGAAACGTCTCTTTAATATTTTACAATCAGTTCCGAAAACATTAGGCTATGTGCAGATAGTTAATTTACAGTCGGCCATTAAAAATGTGAAAGGTTAATAAATATACACAGATATAATATCAAGCAAATATGATGCATTATAGCTAAACTAACAAAATATGCAACTATATGCGAAATGAAACCATATATTTTATATTATTTCTTTCATGTCTTGTACACATTTTAACACTGTCTTGTGGTAGTGTCGGTGATCTAGAAGTAGCGTGCCCGCCTCTAGATCCGAAGATCCCGGGATCAAACCAGTCCGCGGTCGATGGATTTTTCATGACATAAAAATCCTCGGCATGGATTCTCCGAGAAGGGACTTTACGCTGGGGGGCCCGTGTCGTATATTTACGGCACGTCTAAGAACTTCAAGCCTAAATCAGAGCCTCTGGACAAAATTACTCGGCCCTTTCAGGGTGTTTTGTATTGTAAATTTAAATTTATGGCTTACGTTAAATCACTCTCTAAAATCAACTGGTTACTTTTAAGAGAAAGTTACTTAAGAAATAGTGAGTAATTTTATTGGTAATTTTTTTTAAATTTTGTATATTTTTATTACTATTTTTAGGTCATAAATGCATTATTTATTATTAATTTTTACCTATTTTTGACCTTTAAACGCTTTGCCTAATAATAATAATAACAATAATAATAGCCATAATAATAAAAAACAGTAACAACAGGAACAATGAAAGTTGTTTCCGCTCGCATGGAGATTTGACGATTTCTCTTTACATTTTGCCCATGATGAGACCGATCGTCAAAAAGGAACTGATTGCTAAGAGCCCAGAAGGCTGTTGTCTCTATCTTGAACAACTTTATTTCCCCGCGCAGTTGAGATAAAACAAACGTGCAATTTCTTGCTTGAAAGCTCTTATTCAAACAGTATTCCTTACGAACGATGTTTGAAATTTGCTGTTCTGTTATTCAAACAGATAGCGCAAGAGGCTGTTAGCAGCCTTCTTTGGGACTTCGATCTCATCTTTACCTTAGAGCGTCAGGGTAAATTTCCGATGCTGGAGGGAATTTCCAGAGGCAGGGGGTGTGAACTGAGGGGAGGATGAGTTCGAAGAAAGAAAACTACTGATTTATCCCGTTTGCTTCTAAAATCTGTTTTCGTTTAACGCTTTTAGACCTCTTATCTTGATGTAGAAAATTTCTGTGTTTAGATCCAGATTTAATAATAGTATTTTTCTTGTATGATTTATCATATACGAGGACTGTTTTTTTTTCAAGTTCCGATGAGGCATAATATGAAAACCACAGTGAAAATCAAAACTGTTTTATTTGGAACATTTAGGTACACCTTCTAGCTACTTCTGTACGTAGTTTCGTTCCGATTGAAACATTTGTTACCATTTTTCCAATACCCTCTTCATAGAAGCTTGCCGCCAGCGTATTGAGAAGGGTCCTCACGGCATTTTGAAGTTTTTTTTTTAAATTTCTTCGTTGGTGTGGAAGCCAGATCATAGGTTTGTTCGGGAAATTTGTGTGCATCCATTGTTTGGATTGTTTTTTTGATTCTGGATTGTCGTAACGAATCCACGTTTCATCCCCTGTCACGTTGGATTTCAAAAACTTGTTCCCGTGCCGAGTGACTTTCATTTTTTTCGGCAGCTGAAGAAAGATCTGGAAGGACAGAGCTTCCACACCAACGAAGAACTTCAAAACACTTCAAAATGCCGTGAGGACCCTTCTCAATGCGCTGGCGGCAAGCTTCTATGAAGAGGGTATTGGAAAAATGGTACCACGCTACGACAAGTGTTTCAATCGGAACGAAACTACGTACAGAAGTAGCTAGAAGGTTTACCTAAATGTTACAAATAAAACAGTTTTTATTTTCACTGTGGTTTTCATTTTATGCCCCATCGGAGCTTGAAAAAAACAGCCCTCGTATATAGATATATATAAATCTATATACGTATATAAGAATGGCATTAATCTCAGTTCTTTGTGATGGTCGTGTATCTAGGGATGTAAGTTATAGGAAGATAAAAAATATGTGTAGGATTTTTTTAAAGTTCTTGAAGTTTCATACTTTTTATTAAAAATATTTTTCCAGTGAAGGGGTGCATGAATTCACAAATGATATAATTGAATAGAGTTATATGAAAACTGAGACAGTCTGTGAACAGTAGAACTCACGTTAAAAAGATCTGAGACCTGCTCTTCGTCGCTGTCTTTAAAGCAAGTGTTTCATTCATTGTGAGGTCAACAGTTCCCAAAGGAACCGTTTGACTAGAATCGTTAAAAGAGTATTACATGAAACCAAACCATTAAAATGACCACCATATTGACATTTAATTTAAAAAAATGAAAATCCTCACACATACATAGTTTTTAATAACTTCAAGGAACATTAATGCAAAATTGGAAGAAAATTGAATAACGTGTTTGGTCGTGTCTGCGTAAAAACAAATTTACAAACAGATGAAATGCCGGAAAATCTTTAGAGGTTCGTAAAAAACGGTTTTATGTGTCTATAAAAGGGACTGGTTTGTTAGTTGAATTAATTATGTCGTTTATTACTAATTTATTAAGAAAGGTGAGGATTTAAAACAAATTGTAAAGATCTGCTCTTCTTCAGTAAAGCCACCATCTTGAATTGGAATTTAAAAAATTAAAATCCTTACATATATGTCAAGGAAAATTCATGTTAAATCGGACGAAAATCAGAAAATATGTTTGGTCTTAACTGCGCAACAAACAGGCGAAATGCCGACTGGTCGAATTCAAACAGGACTTCACTTCGCTGGGTCAATTACAATTTATAGCAACAAAGTTGCTCGTCAATTTATCTTGATTTAATCCGTACCTCGAGTTACATTTATTGTGACTATGTAGCTTATAGAGTAGAATTAAGCCCTAATGAATTTCTGAAACAAAAAATGATAATAACCAGCAATTTTAAAAATCATCTTTTAGAGGATTTGCCACCAATATTCGGCGCATCTCTGTCTTGAAAATTAACGTTGGAAGTTATCTTTTATTACAGAGAAGTTTATTAAAGTTGATTCAAAATTCTTTTGAACTTTAGTACATTTATATTTAGTAATATAAAAATTTGAGCAATTTCGTAAATTAATTCATGTGTTATAAAGACGTTTAAATTTACCTCAGGGTTACTCCTAGGAATAATTTTTGTTGTGAGTCAATTTACTTCATAATCGTAGTGCCCTCAGAAGGATTAGGCCAATTAAAAAATTCCACTTCGAGTGTGTGTATGAGTTATATATATATTAAATTTCAGTTTATTAATACTCTTTTTGTTTGTTTGTTTGTTTTTTTTTTGTCCGCCGGCGTGATCTTGTGGTTAGCGTCGCTGACTACAGATTCGTCGGCCCGGGTTCGATTCCCGGTACCTCCTAGGATTTTTCTGAGGTAGGGAGGTCTGGTAGAGGTGCACTCAGCCTCGTGATTCAAATTGAGGAGCTACTTGATTGAGAAGTAGCGGCTCCGGTCAAGAAAACCACCATTAACGGCCGTGGGTGTCGGCATGCTGACCACATGCCTCTGCCTACGGGAGATGACGCAGCGGTCGGGTGGTAGGCCAAGTCCCTCCAGGGATGTAGTGCCACGGAGTTTAGTTTATTTTTATACTCCTTTTAGCTACGAGGCCATATCAAGAGTTCGGGATGTGTGCCTATACAGCAGGGTAGGCCATGAAACTATTGATGATCAATTATTTTCTATTGTTAGTGTATGTTATGGAGTAAATTTTAACTGATGTTAATTTAAATAATTATGATAGGCCTACAGGATGATATATAAATATCAAATTCGGCATTTCCCTTTACGACTGGGGAATCCATAAAAAAAAACCATGTCAAATCGTCCGGCCACGGGATTTGAGTCTTGGATCTCGTGAATGCGAGTCCACGACATTACCATCTCTGCCACCTCGCTCGGTCACTTCGAGCGTGTTATAGGAATTTAAAACGCTGCGCAAGGAAGTAGATACAAGCTTATTATTTTTTCTGAGTGTGGGATAGAAATAAAACTCTTGAGAATGATGTTAGCAGCGTTTTACATTATGGATTGAAGGTGGCATGGTAGAACAGAGGGGGGAAATGTTAATGAGTTTCTCCCCTAAGGTAATTCACTCAGGCGATCCCCAATTCTTGGAAACAAGGTTCTAAACACCACTATAGTCAAGCTAACAGAGTTGCAGTGGATTTCAAGTATTATCAAGTTTATGCTAAGGAACGGCAGAATTTTTTTCGTTGTCTCCACCGTTGTGAACTAAGAAAATTTATTTTTCTACCACAACGAAATTTCTAGCCTTCACATACAGATTAATGTTATCGAATTATTTCAGTGTAACTCGAATAAATAACAAATAACAAAAACGAATTACTGAAAGCCAGAAAGAAGGACAGAGTGGACATAGCAAGATATAGATAAAAGCAACAGGAAGAATAAAAGCAATAGGCCTACGGAAGAATGGTGGAATGATTGAAAGAAAAAGAGTAAATATTGAAAGAAGAAAGCATGAAATGAAGAGAGTCAGAAATAAATACATCTTAAATACATAAATAAAATCAGGTAAACTGATGGAACAAAGTGCCAGAATGCTTTTGTTTAATCAGTTATAGGCCTAATTGAAATTATGATATGCTGAAAATTAAGTTTTTTTTAATGGATTTCCGAGTTAAGCTCCAGATTGATTCGTTAAGTAGGGCTTAGGGAAGTACAAAGGTCTAGTTATTAAAAAAAATATATTAATATCGGCCAGCATCAGCAGAACTATACCGATTTGTGATAGCTTGACAAACGCACAACAAAAAATACAACAAAAACATGTCAAACTGGCCGGCTATTGGTTTTGAACCAGGAACCTCCCGAATGCGAGTCCATGCAGTTACTATCTCGGTCACCTCGCTCAGATTAACCGTATAGTTTGATAAGCATATGTGAAGTAATAGTGTTATTTGTGTATTGCAACTTCCAAATCCATATATGAACACTGTAAAACAAAGGTCATGATAACTTATTTGCATATTTTGATAGATTCTTTCTAATATAAGTTATCACCATAAAATAGGCGCTAAATTGGACATTACTCTGGTATCGGACAAACGATTTGGTCTAGTATCAATAGGCTTCTTCCCACCGTCGATATAAATGTTTATACCAAGTTTCATGAAAATCCGATAAAGTGTAGGCTTTTGAGGTATCGCACTACAGACACACGGAAGGACAGAGGGACGGACATTTTCCCGTCCCCTACACACTTTTATAAAGTACCAATTCTGGCACTTAACAAAAAAATGTTCTTGAGGTAAAATCAAACATTAATGTTTTTAGAGTAAGTTAGGTTATTATTATCTTGCGTATATACTGAGCATACGTGGAAATCCTATTTTAACAAATATAATAAATTAGTGTTTTGTTTTTTATATTATCCTTTGAGAAGCATAATCATAGGGAATCATTTCCACTTATGGGGCATATCAATGTGTTATTTTTCTAAGAAACTTAATCCTTTAAGATTAGTGTGGTATTACATTGTAATTTATACACTCGGTCAAGGAGTAAGACTTGGAAATCGTCACAGTTATGCTTAACGCACCGAATATTCATAATTCACATTATAGGCACTGATAACATTTGTACATGGTATTGTAGGAAAAAGCTGTGAAAAAAGAGAGCAGAAGAGTGATTATTGATTAATAATTTCATTACCATTAAATTAAAGTGTGATCAATTGAACAGATTTAATATATTTTTAATTCTCGCAGACTTTGTATCTAAGCATTTTTATGTTAAAACAGTAATTTACATTTGAAGGAAATAAAACCCTACCTTAAGCATGATATCTTAAATCCACCCATGGAGATGATATCTGACCGCTGCACTTGTAGTCGAGTAACCATGACAAATATCCTGAAAGGAAGATAATAGTTTCATTAATAATTTATTACTGTCATTTTGCAATGTTAAGCCGATGTCCCACAATCCAATTTTTGATCCATAATTCTACAACCATGAATTTTGATCGTTTGAAGTCGACCATTGCCATTGCACACCATTTCATCCTATATTCTTCAAACAATTCCATTGGATACAATAGAATTTTCTGTCCAAAACTATATTATCACCCATTTTGCCTTTTCGAGGAATTAATTTATGTCTCAAAAAATGTATTCCTTGAGAATGTTATAGGGGAAAAATTCCTTTGGCCTGGGATAGGAGAAATGTTCCATCTGGCGCTGCGAAGTTGGTAGAGCAGTGGCACGGATAGCCAAAGGTCCTGGGTTCTTATCCCAGTATCAGAGGAATTTTTCTCCTATAATATTATCATGTAATGTCCAACAGAGACCAATAAATAATCTGTGGTTCATAAGTGTACATATATCCATCTTGAATGTTAACTGTATAGCCTAATAACATTGGCAGCCCGGTCACAAAAATCACTAATATGCTTCACAGTACTGCATGTGACATAACTTGTCTGTCGGTGAGGTAGACCATTAAGGGCAATCAGTCAAAGGAGAGAGGTTCCATCTGGCGCTGTGAAATAAACTCTGGCTTAGCTCAGTTGGTAGAACAGTGGCACGGATAGCCAAAGGTCCTAGATTGAAATCCCAGTGTCAGAGGAACTTTTCTCCTATAATATTCTCACGTAATGTCAAACAGAGACAATAATCTGTGGTTCATGAATGTACATATATCCATCTTGAATGATTCTGTACGATAGCAGTGGTCACAAAAATCACTAATTAGTATGCCCTACAATACTGCATGTGACATAACTTGTCTGTCAGTGAGGTAGACCATTAAGGGCAATCATTCATAGGAGAGAGTATAAGAAGTTTAGTAGAAAGAGGAGTAGGAACTGGATGAACAGTTTACCCCTCCTTTAGCTATAGTTCCATCTGGGGCTGTGAAGTGAACTCTGGCTTAGCTCAGTTGGTAGAGCAGTGGCACGGTTAGCCGAATGTCCTGGGTTCAAATCCCAATGTCAGAGGAATTTTTATGCTATAATATTCTCATATAATGTCCAACGGAGCCAATAATATGTGGTTCATGGATGCATATTTATCCATCTTGAATATATTCCTTATAAATGAAATAAAATAAATAAAATGATGGAGGTGTCTACATACTGAAATAAGGGAGGGTGCGTTTAAATTCACATTAACATGAACACCACATGCGTGATATCTGATTATCCATCAATCTCTGTAACACGGGCCACACAGTGTCTATATTAGGAAGTGAGTCAGTTTTTATAGTTTTGTTTGGGTCGTGCCCAGCTGATGCCAGGAGAGGGAGGGGAAGTATGTCAACCCCAGCAACACGCAAACCTCCCTCTCAGTAACCACGCCTATCCTGGCTCATATACTCACATGCTTCTTTTAACTTACAGTATAAACTGTGAATATGTACACCAGAAAATTCATAAAAAAAAGTTGGCCACGTTAAAGCGACCACGTCCCCACAAAATCGTTTTCCTACAAAAGAATACAATAACTTTGTTCTCTAATAAGAAAATTGGCTAAACCCGAATATAATGAAGATAAGTTAAATCTGGATAAATGAATGTAAAAACCACCGAATCAGTAGGATTATTTCATTCTCGATTTACGTAATAACGAGGACCTTGCAGTCAGATGTTTGTAAATTTTATATATGCATAAGCATTCATGAACTACGCAGATTAATGTCGCTGTTGGACAATACATGATAATATTATAGGAGAAAAAATTCTCTGACACTGGGATTTGAACCCACAAGCTTTGGCTATCCGTGCCAATGCTCTACCAACTGAGCTAAACCAGAGTTCACTTCACGGCGCTAGATGGAACCTCTCTTATACGACTGATTTCCCTTAATGGTCTACCTCAGTGACAGTCAAGTTATGTCATATGCAGTTACAAAAATCACTAATTAGTGTGCCTCACGGTACTGCGTATGACATAACTTGTCTGTCATTGAGGTAGACCATTAAGGGCAATCAGTGATAGGAGAGAGGTTCCATCTGGCGCTATGAAGTGAACTCTGGCTTAGCTCAGTTGGTAGAGCATTGGCATGGATAAACAATGGTCCTGGGTTCAAATCCCAATGTCAAAGGAATTTTCTCCTAGCCTATAATATTAGGCCTATTATCATAATATTATTTTGTAAATTTATTATGTCATGCCTTGCTTTAGATGTAAAAATTTAGCAGGGAATGTATGTTAAATTACACTTACTTACGTACTCAATGGCAATAGACAATTCCTAAGCAAGGTAAAGGAATATTACCTACTTTATGGAATTCAGAGGTTCATTGCCGCGCTTACATGAGCCCGCCATGCATCCCTATTTTGTGCTAACTCCATCCAACCATCTCTCTCAAATCCTACTTTCCTTAAATCTATTCTAACATTGTCCTCCCACCTAGCCTAGGTCTTCCAAGTGGTCTCTACCCTTCGGGTCTCCCAGTCAATATGTTTGAGATGTATCTTTCCTTCTCCATGCGCGCTACATGTCCAGGCCATTTTATCCTCCGTGTTTTCATTCCCCTTATTATATTCGGTGAAGAGTACAGGTTATGAAGCTCGTCATTATGGAGTTCTCTTATTGTCCCCGTTTTCATATCTTTTAGTTCCGAATATTTTCCTAAGCAGCCTGTTTTCGAACACTCTGAGATTAGGTTCTTCCCAAAGAGTAAGAGACCATGTCTCATATCCACATAATGGAACCGGTAAGATAATTGTCTTAGTGTCTTAATTGCCTTGCAGTCAGATGTTTGTAAATTTATTACCTCATGCATAAATTGCATAAAACCAAGTAGCCTACTTCCTGATTTTAGTCGACACTTAGCTTCTGCCTTAATATTATTTGTATCTGTAACAATTTCTCCCAGATATTTGAACTTCTCCACTTGTTCGAATGCTTTGTCGGCTATTTTAATATTTTGTAACGCATTATTTTGACGATTCATGATCATATATTAATATTTTCTGCAGGCCTAATAATTTCCAATCTAACATTCCAATCTTTCTACATTTCTTTCGATTATATTTGTGTCATCGCCCAACAAACAAACGTCATCGGTATATGCTAAAATAGGGAGATTTCCATTTCATTCTAGGCCTACTTTGTTTTAATGAATTATAGCTATTTTAATTTTAGAGTGTTTATTAAATAGTAGGCTATAACACGAGAAGACATGTGATACCGAATATATTTAAGAAACATTTGTTCTACGCTCTTTTAGGATATTTGTCAGCTACGACCCTTTTACTTTTAAATGGAGATTTTTAGGCACAATATTTAAGTAAACGCTTTGTTAATAAAAAAAACCAAGCTTATAAAGATATTATCACGATTAAAATAATTTCTGTCGAAGATAGTTTTCATGTTTGAATTTGGAATATAAATAACATAAATCAATAAAATGCAAGGAATGAATTGCTACTTATTCGGATATTTTTACAACTGACCTACATAATAAAAACTTACTTTCCATGTACAATAACATTTTTTGGATAACAACACGGGCCTACTATTCTGCATCAGTAAGTCGTTTCGTAGAATAAAACAGAAAATTCTCAAAGTGCCGAAACTCCCAAAGTTAATAATAGCCTACTTCATGCATGAATAAGCAGCTATTCCCATTGATTATAACAAGATACGATCCCAGCCCTTCTGCTCGGCAGCCGTTCCCCTATTAAAGGGTTGTGCAGTGAATGACTGGAGGGGTGGATGAAGTGGTTACGCGGCACGTGGCACACTGTTTTAAACTGGCACAACAAGCTTGTCAGTGGCGTAAATAGAGAGTACACTACACATTTTTTAATGTGACTTGCATCAATCGTGAAAGATTAACAGATTGTAGACGGAGAGAAGAGAAAACCAGTCGTAATCTACACGATTTTTATAATGACTGATTTTAATCGGCATTTTCGATACTTTTCAAGTATGGAAGACTTATAGCATTGCAATTAGTGTTACTATCCACATACACATTGCGTATTGTTTATATAACTTCCGTTTCCTTATTTTTCAGATCATTTCATATAGGTAATCCCACAAGAAATTTCGAGTATATCGATAGATCTCGAGTACGAATTTTTCTTATGAAACTCTAAACCCCGAATGGGATTTATTAGGACTATTTCAAAAATTAAATGTTACGCATTAGCCTATCTAAAATAATAATTACGTTCTTACTTGTATTTAAAATCGAACAATTATTGTGTCAAAAGGAAGCTGATAACAAATTGGAAGAATGATCTACAATCCTATATTCTCTAAAGCTTACCAGGAAAACTTAGGATAAATGAGCCAAAAGATTTTTATAGAAACATGTAAAACAAATACGATTATATAAAAAACAGAAAATAAATCCTTTAAACTAAAAAAAATCCGTTTTAGACCGTCGAAGGGAAAATAAGCTCTTTTAACGTTAGGAAAGGGAGAAAATTATGCCTATGAGCGGTATAAAATTATAACACTACCCAGGGTGACCCACTTTGGTATCCATCACTTGTAAAATACTCTTTTAGTTGCAAATATTGGCACATGATTATTAAATAGTCTTCGTGTGATAAAGATTGATAACATTAAGATTTACTGCGTATTTTTAAATGCTAAATTTCTCACGTTGATTGAAAAATTAGTCATAGGCCTACTTGATGGTCACACTTAAACTCGTATGTTGGCAGAGGGCCTTTAAAAATAAACAACCTTTCCATACCAGCTGGCAGCATCGCGAGCACAGCTAGAGGCTAGTACATGATATTTATTAAAATAAATAATATTTCTTATAATTTCATAAATAATATTGGGTGTAAAAATGGTGTATTATTCACGTGGTATTTCGCTAGTAGGTTTGCTACATTCGCCCTCGCGGAGTCGTTTAGCAAACAAGGTCTACTCGCAAAGTAAAATGTCCTTTTTATCACTTGGATCATAAATATGTAATTGTTATTAACAAATGGCAAGTAGGTACAATTTACAAACACTAAAATGTCTTTACCAGGAGACTTAATGAAACACTTACTGTTGATTAACCTTTTTATTTCTTATTACTGGTAGGCCTATTTTAGGTTCAATAATTCTTATCTTTAATCTTCATTCGTTTTCCATACACATTCTATTCCTGTACTTTTTAATATTATTTAACCATTCATTTTATTATTCCAAATACTCTCGCGTACCACCAGTTGGGTATCACTGCCTTAGCCTATTAGAATTTTTGTAAAAATAGGCCGTTAGCTATTCTCTATCCCATTTAAGAACGATCCTGTTCAAAACAAAGAGGCGTGGCTGCCATAGCCCGCACGTGAGAACGCACGTGTTCACCGTGTTTAATGTTAGTTTGTTTATTCTCAGTACAACTCACCCGCAGGGTCGTCGTGAACAACGAATCCTTTGTTTTGTTTGCTAATTGATATACTATAATGATGACGATTCCAGTGAGAGTTTGTTATTTCACTTGTAAATATTGATATTATTGTTGCATGGACTTACGAACACTCGTTAGCCACACCCTGGCAATGGTGCATGCTAATGACATTAACCAATCATGTTTTGTCACATGATGCGAATTTTCCGCGAACTCTCTTCGAGTTCTCCTCCACTTTGTTTCGACTAGGATCAAACTAGAATGGGATCAATTATAGCAGATGTGCAGTGAGGTACGTTAACTATTGTCTTATGTATAAAGAGTAGAAAGGGATCAATCACGGTTTGTAAAAGTTAGAGATTAACCAGTTTACTGAATTATGATGAATGAATAACCCTTTAAACCTAGAGATGCGTTTAATCTATACATACCTTGTGTTGTGTCAACGGCACGCGAGCTCCCCCTGGTATCATAACCACGCCTTGCTACACACTTCCGAAGCTATCTTTTAAAAACCCCTTGTCGTACGTTGCTCTCGTGTCCTTTTAAAAGAAGTGAAACAAAATAATGGAGGTGGGTACTGCATTGTCTCTGTCCCCCTACTGTCTGGAGCTCGGAGATCCCTTTTGTTGTGAGACTCAATACATTCTCACGAGCTGGAATCTGACCAATTTCTAACATGAAATCGACACGGCACCCTCAACCAGTTCGTTGGACATTTAAATTTCTGTTGCAGTGGCGACTCTCTCATTTAAAAAAAAAAACAATTAATGGTACATTACCGCAGTTACTGGATGCGATTATCTTATGGGCAATTACATCTCCTATCCAAGCGATGGACAATAAGAACGTACTGAAACCCGTACCTTTCTTAAGGGAAACGGAATAGCCTATCCTTACAATGTTAAATACAAGGTACCTTTTCTTTATAAATATACTAGCTGAAAAGGCCCGACGTCGCCCGGGCTTTGTATTTTTTAATTTGAAATTAATTTATGGAGGACTTTCGATTTTGAAACTCTATGTATGTAGAACTTGAAATGAAGAAAAAGATTTATCACACTCAAACTATTCCATCAGAAAACGCTAGATTTACCTTTTTATGGCTCATAGAGGATGTCGAATGCTGCATTCCGTTGCTTCTACATATCATGCTTGGGAGGAGTTGAAATAAGAAGAAACATAAATTACATAAGATTGTACTGACTTGACGGAAAATTTTATTTCTCATTCTCATGTTACCATACAACCGTTTCGGGGCTGAAATAAAAGAGAAATGCAGTATCACTTTCATACTTTCCTCCCCTAAAACCCGGGACATAATATACTGCGAGCATAGGACTCAAAATGTTCCATCCCATGCTTAGGGCTTATGATAAACATCCCTATTTCTCAGCTAATACAAAGCCTACAGCTATGGATATATATATTAACCGATTCAACAATTTTTTTTTCAGTGTAGGCTATGTAAGATTTCTGAATAAACAAATCCTGAAAATTTCATAATTGTCGGTTAAGTATAGACTAAACTAAGAAAACGTACCTTTTATCTATAAAAAGAAAACTTACGGAAAAATGGAGCTTCAAAGTTAAAACATCCCTAGACCATAGCCTTGATCTCAGAAAAATGAAAAAGTAGCATGGATAAAATTATAGTACAATTGTTTATGATATACCATTTTAAAGAGGAAAGTCCAGAGAATAAAATACAGAAAAAAATAACAATTTTCACAAAAAAAGTCCCTTTCCCCTTAAAATAGCATTTTATATACACAGGGTGGATAGGGTATAAAGGCGCAGATTTTATCAGCTTACTCCTCGAGTAGAAAAATAATTCAAATGAAGTCTGAATTGAGTATTATGTTCAGAATTTTTTTTAACTGTATCACTATTATTTTTAGAATCGGAATATTTAAAACTATATTACACCCTTTTTCGCCCCTATGTATTTTTTACCTAATCTCGATTGATATAAAATATTACTGAAAAAGGGATGACAAGTACTGCTGATACGAATTAAACAAACATACGTAATGAATGAAAACACTGTGAAATAAGGACATAAATCTATTAAAAGTAACCTACAATTTAAACCAAGATAATTCTTGACCATAAAACACCCATGATCTTCCAGGCAGACAGTAAAAAGACCTTAGAGTACTTTAAATGATCGGAGAGGATTATTAAAAGTAAATCGTTAAATAAGATTTAAACACCAAAACATGAACACCTCTCTTTATCTCTTAATTCTTCATAACCAAAACATGAACATATCTCTTAATTCTTCATAATTTTCGCCTTAATGCAGTGCACGTAAATATAAAAATAATATTAGTTAATATATTGTTTAATATAAATACATAAATAGGCAAAGACACACAGAATTGGAATGAATTTTAATTATGAAAGCTATTAAAGAGAAGGTAATATTAAAATTCTAGAAAATCCGAAGATATGGTCGCAAAACATGTTTCCAAAGGTTTAATTATAATCCAGGAGAAATATCTGAATTATCTTTTTAATTTGGGGTATTTCTAAGTAACATAAAAACTTAATCACTGATAGCGTGTGCAGACGTACACAAAATTTGGACATTTAAAAAAAATATCCATCGAATCGATTTACTGAGTCCTTATGAGCCTATACATGTTGTGACACATCTAAAATGAATTACAAATGGGAACAAGATTTTTAAGTTGTAAGAAATGCTTAACTCTGTAGCTAAAAATTATATGAAATCATTTAGAGTTCAGCCCAGTCCTTAGTCAATGAATGTCAACTGTCCCGAAATCAAAGGCAATAGACACTTCCTAAGCAAGCTAAAGAAATATTACCTATTTTATGGAACCCGAAGGTTCACTGCCGCGCTTACCTGAGCTCGCCATTCAACCCTATTCTGTGCTAACTCCATCCAACCATCCCTCTCGAATCCTACTTCTCTTAAATCTATCCTAATATTGTCCTACCACCTACGTCTAGTTCTTCCACGTGGTCTTTTCCCTTCGGGTCTCCCAGCCAACATTTTTTAGATATGTCTTTCGTCCCCATGCACGAAAAATGTCCAGCCCATTTCATCCTCCGTGATTTGATTATCCTTACTATATACGGTGACTAGTAGGCCTACAGGTTATGAAGTTCGTCGTTATGCACTTTTCTCAAGTCCCCATTTTTATCTCTCTTAGGCCCAAATATTTTCCTAAGCACCCTGTTTTCAGATTATGTTCTTCCCGTTGAGTAAGCGGCCATGTCTCACATCCATATACAACCAGGATAATTGTCTTATAATTTTTTTAATTTATATTTTTGTATTATTATTATTTTTTATTTCTGGATAGAAGACGAGAAGATAAGAGTGATTATTAGCCTTATTTATTATTATAATTAGTTTTATAGAATGTAAACATTAAATTATTAATAATAATACACCTTGGTGTAAATTTCCAACAAACGTATATTTTCTTCCATGTAATATTCATATTATAATAACTGTACGAAACGGCAACATAGTTTAGCTGACACGCGCCTCCACTGACAGTTGAGTGTCTGGCAGCAGTTCGATCTATATGACGTCATCAAGGACTTCCTCCCCCTTATTATTATTTGCACTCACCCTCCTCTAACAATCTGCGTCATCCCCTGCTTCAGTCACATCCATTAGAAGGGTGGACTGATCAGGTTCTTGGATACACAGAGCGTTGTTAAGCTGCCACATAGTTCCCTTGGCAACAGCTTTACCGTCCTCTGGCAAGGCTCTTTACCAGTCATACCGCATCAGATTATACCTCAAGGCAACTCATATTTTATTCGGTCAATTGTTTTTAAATGAGTGAATTATTAAGAACTTGTATTATTTTACTAATACTTTGCATTATTGTAAAAGTAAAGTAAAGTATTCCCTATACAGGCCATGGAGGCCCAGAGGGTTCCAGGAGGTTGAGGCTCCCAGATTTTAGACATTCGGGCAAGAAGGTGGTAAGGTTGTCAGCCTTACGCACCGGCCGCCTTTACCCCAAAGATTGCTCCTGGTACTCACTTCTGTAGAAGGCTGAGTCGACCCCAGGGTCATAGTGCCACCAGAAGGTTTAGGCTAGTTGAAAAACTCCAACGACCTCATCGGGGATCGAACCCGCGACTTTCCGGGTTGTAGCGCAGCGCCTCAACCACTACACTACAGCGTACCACTTGCTTTATTGTACCATAATTAATATTAGACTGATATGAACCGAAAGTCCTGTCATTCGCTTTAGCATCCTCTACTATCGAAGAAAGTGTTAATTTTACCTTATATGTATAAAATTAATCATATAATATACTGTAATTATATAAAAAAATTAGTGGTTCCTTTCTGTTCAGATTTGTCGCAAAAAACTACTTATCTGATAGGGCTACAGCTGAAATTATGCATGAGCAGAGCCTTTAAACCCGGAAAGAACATAGGCCTAAGACTACAGTCGTGGAATCACCCTTTTGATTTCACCTAAGATCGTAATCATTAAAATTCATTATCAGTTAATATGAGTAAAAGTCACGAGGCAATAAAATTATAAACTGAGGTACGTCAATGTTACGCGGCCAACTGATAACCCAATAGAAATAGGCTTACTTGGTTAGACTAATGTTTCTGACAAATCATGAGGTCCTGGCTAAGGGGAATTTTATCTTTCATAGGTTCCGCTGGTCTGGTTAGTAAGGAATTTAGTGTAAGGACTCCCTCCGGTATTTATATAAAATATACTTGTCATGTTATGTCATCGGGATAATGTAGCTCTGTCTAAAATGTGTTCCAACTAGAGAAACGGGACTACACTTCCCCCAAACCAAAGAGGAATACCAGAATAGGGGTGGCATTGGATAAAAAAAATGCATAAGGAAGAGGGGAACTAACTTCTATTGTAGAGAAACCACCGATATGACGGATGATATACGTACGCATCGTTGGCATAGGGTTAAGAAAGATGGGCGAGTGCAAAACATCAGATATTTTTAGTAATATAAAACTTTTAAATAATTTCCTCGCCCATAACATTAAAATTGTAACTAGACTTGACGTAAAAATGTCTAAATTGAGAACAGTGTATAACATAATAATAAACCCTAATAGGATTCAAAACACCTGAAAAATGATCTTTTGTAAGACTTGCCTCGTGATTGAATGATATGTTCTGTATTAATCCTTAACCATGGACGTGAGGTCTGTGTGACCGCAGTGAAAACATAAAGCCGTTGTTACAAATTGGTTATACACGCTACCTTCCCTTCTTTAGTTATTTTATATAGTCTCGTATGTGTCAGTTAAGTTTACCTATCAGTGTTAGTGGTGACTTGCTACGGTTCATTTTTGTAGCGATCTGTAAGACCTCACTCCCAATCTTACGCAAGTTTTTTCAGTTACCTATTTTATGAATAACAATGAGTGAACGGTCGGGACCACCAGAACTTTTAAACAGACTTTTAAGACCAAGTGATGACAATTATGATGAAATTATTCCCGTGAAATTTTTCAGAGAATGTATTGAGGTAGAATGACTGCATATCTCATTTCTAAGAGAAAAGTGGTTGCAAGTTAAGCTACTGCAATTTTAAACACAACCAGATTATTATGGTGATTTATGAAGCATCTAGCTTTGAAACTGTGCATTTCATTGGTTTTTGTAATAAAGTGACTTAAATGTATGCCCTGAACTCCCACATAAAATGATTACATTAAACATTTAGGAGTAAATTTACTTTAACAATAATTACCATTTATATTGGGTTTTTTCAGTATTAAAAGTCCTATAACTCTGAGCGGTCACTAAGACCTCAAGCACCATTAGACGTCCATGGTTATGGATTGAAAGTTGTCGGTCTCTTATCATTTGTTTGATACTTGGAGTTGTTTTATTTAGTTGAGGTTTGCACAATAATACGCCCTATGAATACCTAACTGGCAACTTCTCTTCAATGCGTGTACTGCGTTCAGTCTATTCACAATCTTGCAGGAGGAAGTAACACTACATCCCCAAGAATGAATATGAATATACTAACTCTGACTGACTCGTTCCTGTAACCCCTAAGGTGGGGCATAGGACCTCCAAGTGGAGGTTTCATTACGAATATTAATATAAAGGTAAATTAAATCTGAAAGTTTTTGCAACTCTTTACATAATTGAATTTATCATATTGGCTTTAAAATAAGCTTCAATTTTTAGTGAAAAAATTACTTTGTGTTTCACTAGAGGTGCCTGTGGCTTCGCCCACGAGAATTAAATTAAAATTTAAGAGGAAAATAATTAAAACATTATTAACATTTACACGCGAATTATTCATAACTTAAACGATTAATAAATGCAGGCCTAATGAAACAGCTAAAAATCCGACTTTGGAGTGCATTCCACGATTAGATAGCGCCGACTGGGAAAAACGACCTCAGATTTGAGTTCCCTGGCCCAAAAAAAACTTCTGCATAGTAAATTCCGTCCAAACCGATCAATGTTTGCCCATTTAGGCCTACATTCATTATCCCTCTTCCGTCTAGGTTGAAAATTTCAGATGTCTGCGTGCCTTGACATTATAAACCAACGAATCGACCAGGGTTGGTTTAGAGAATCGAAGCGATCGATTATTCCATGCGATATGTTGACAAAATCACGATGCTTTTATTTTCAAGTTGTTACAAAAAAGCAAAACTACCTGCAATTGATTTGACAATTGAAATGTATTACCGAAAACTGATACTTCGATAGCGCAAAAATTCACGTTATCTGCCAGTTTTTCACTCACAACTCGCGAGCGAAAGCGAAAATTAAAAATCCGGCTTGGAGGTGCATTCGGCCTTCATTCCAGGTATGTTTAAAATTTCCGATCTCTACATGCAGTAGATTTTGTTAGGCATCGCGCACAGACAAACAGACTTCCTCTTATTGTTATATATTTGTTCTGCTATTCCAAAAGTCAATTGTAATCAAATACCTATAGTGCGATGTAAACTCAAGTTAAATGAATTTACATCTAGCTAACTTACCTAATTACTTCTTGCTTTGATAAAATGGATAGCTGTTCCTACAGTTTCCCTTGGGAGAAAGATATCTTATACACAAGCATATAGTATTCCATACTTCAAATTAATCAGTATTTTTACATTCAGCAGAATAAATAAATAAATTTAAAAAAACTTTCTGTAGCAGAACCCGAACTCATGATATGGCCCCGATGCCCAAAGGAATATACCTAAATAGCCTATATCTTAATTAAATAAAATTTCTTAAAATTGAAGTAAAAGGTGTAACGCAGGCTGTAAATTGCGGATAATTCGTGTAATTTTACTAACCCCTAATATAAAATATTATATTTGGCAGAATTCAACTCTTTCTTGAAGTATAAAAACATCTTCGGCATTATTTCCTCGATTAGAAGGTTTAATTTAACTAAATTAATTAGTAATAAATTATAGTATATTGCGATACAAGTGCCGTAAGGCACGTTTACGGGTCGAGGAAACAGATTGAAAACCCGAGGCGCAGCCGAGGGTTTTTAAGTTTTCGAGACCCGTAAATGACTTTACGGCCCGTGTGTTGCATGCTATTTTTTGCACGATGATTATTTATATCAATTTAATTATATTAATTGTGATATTACCTGAAAATATTATGTAAATACATTCTTGAAAATAGATGTTTATTTCAGAAAGTGATTCGCATGTGTTTGTTGTTATGGGAACCGAATATTTGTCCTGGGGGCCGTGCCCATAAAGGCTTGTATTATGAAGTGTATCGTAATGAATTATGACGTAGCGCTTGGACCGTAAGTAATTTAACCTCATCGCAACCGGCCTTAGCAACAAGACTGTGTGGGAATGTCAACTTACGAGCCATGTAAACAACGTTCGTAAGTACCACTTACTAGCTAAGGAGTGCAAAAAAAAAAATTATGAAATCGTTCATATTAACATTTAGCCTACTTGACGTTTCAAGAATATTATTTGGTGAAATGCCGCAAAACAAACTGACATGATAAGCATATGACCCTAGGTTGACAGAAAGTAGGACTTACGTAGGGGAAGAGTAGGGAATCCCTCTAAGGTGAAGGTCATTTGTTTGTAGACTGGGGAGAGCGATCGTAACCAAACACTTTTTGTAGCCTCGATGTTCTTTTAACTTCTAGCCCTGGGGGATTTTACATCAGAACGGTGTGTATCTAAAACATAAACGAATCTGAGATGTAAATGCTTCTCACAATATCCGGTTCGTTTGTAAATTTTAAATTAAAAGCATTATCATATTTTTTTAGATATTTACTTTAATAAATAGAATAGATCTAACATAGCTGCCTAAAGACATTGGAATTTTATTTGTATATTTGAAAATTTATCTATACGTTTGCATGCGTTTTTTTTTCTGGTATATTTTTGTTGCTAGTCAATTTTTGTTATAGGCTTAAGATAAATATTGTAGTATGTGATTTATTATCTTTGAACCAATGTATATGTCACCCTTAGCATGAGTTTTGCTCTTTGGGGTTATATATATATTATTTACTCAATTGCAATAGACAATTCCTAAGCAAGCTAAAGAAGTATTATCTATTACATGGAACCCGCATTGCCGCGCTTACCTGATCTCGCCATTCAACCATATTCTGTGCTTACAGCTTCCAACCATCCCTCGCAAATGCCACTTCCCTTAAATCTGTCCTAATATTGTCCTCCCGCCTACGTCTAGATCTTCCAAGTGGTATTTTATCCTCGGGTCACCCAGTCAATATTTTTCCTCATTTTATATAAAGCAGCACTCAATTGGTCTTATATCTCTGCTTTGATATAATTTTATAAAGTGTCGAATTTATATGTCAGTAGCCTATCAGTTTATATTCCAACTAGCTTAAAAGGCCCGGCGTCGCCCGGGTTTTCTATTTTGTAATTGGAAATTAACTTATGAAGGACTTTCAATTTTTAAATTATAGGTCCTTATGTAGGTATTTAGAATTTGAAATAGGAAGAACGACTTATCACACTTTAACTATTCCCTCAGAAAACGCTTGATATAGCTTTTTATGGCTCATAGAGGATGTAGAATTCTGCATCCCATCGCTTGTACACAGCAAGCCTGGTAGGGGTTCAAATAAGAAGAAACAGAAATTCCGGTAACATAAAATCGTATTGGCTTTGAGGAATATTTATTTCTCACTCTCATGTTGCCATAAAACCGTTTTGGGGATGAAACTAAACAGAAATGCAATATCACTTTCATATTTCTCACCCCAAAAACCTGCGATATAATAATATAGATATTACCATATCTCGTATTGTTTTCTCTATGTCCAGGGTAGAGAAAGTTATGTGACTGCATTTTTTAGCGGATTTCATTCTTTAATATTTATTTACAACATGAATTATATTGATAGCTTTTCTAATTTGTGAAAGTCCCACTTCATTTATTTCCAAACCTATCTGAGACCACTGGAAGTAATATGTTGCCATGCCAGCTGTGATTTGGATTTGATAATTCTATGTAAAAAGGGATTAAGTAGACTCAAAAACATTTGATTTTTAGCATTTAAAACCAACATTTTGCAAAATCCTTTCTTAGCGAGCACTTACATTATGAAACGAAGGTAATGTCAAAATTCCAAGTCTCTACCTATTATAGTTTAGGCTCTACGTTGATTCTCTGTCATTAAGTCAGTTAGTCAGTCAGGACTAATTATAGAGATTATATTCTAGAAGGATAGTTTTGTAATACATGCAACGTTTCCTTATATTATCAATTGCTTTCTCTCATTCCAGTCTTTAATTTGAAAAAAAAAGTTAATATAATGTGATTTTACTTCCATGCCATATAGGCCTACCCTTGCAATAAATGGGGATATTAGGCAGTTAAAATCTTTTAGGCCATGCTTCTTTATAATACCCTTGCGGAAGAATGTGGTTCGTACAATGCATCAGCAGGTTCCTTCAGAAACACAGATTGAATAGAGTTCAGACTTCGGTTTCATGCACCTTGCTGCCGACCCGTTTTCATTCAACTTCCGCCTGCCGCGCTCAGTGTAGTCTACACGCAATACACACACGCAGGAGAAGTGGCCGAAGCGATACGGGTAAATGAACTGTTTCGACCGTCAAAGCAAAAGCGCAATCAATTCAATCTTGTTACGTCGTTATTAATAGCAAGATGAAGGAACATCACAATTCATGGAAGTCACCTTGCACTATTCTTCGCTGTATCTAACTTACTGCCGAACAAGTAGCCTATTTGACAGCACTCATTTGTTCGCTGATAGTTAGTAGGCTTATACGATTATTTAACGACGGGGATGTACTGCAACCGAGGCCTGTGACCGTCGCCGGTGTGCTGGAATTTTGTCCCGCAGGAGTTCTTTTACATGCCTAAAATTCTTTAGACAAGGGCCTGTCACATTTATGCGCACATAAATGCCTTCGACCTGGACCGGAATTTCAAGCTTGTATTTTATTTATTTGACTCTTGAAGCATTTACTAGAATAAACCTTAAAAATTTTAGTCCTGTAAATTTATGAGTACTTGAAAAAAAATTTTGTTATTTTTAATGGGTTAAATTACATGGCACAAGGCCCTTGCGGTGTAGCTTTCAAATGTTCGGTACCACATTGGATATTTGATGTCTGAGACACTCCAAGCCGAAAAGTTACTACTTCATTTGTAACAGAATTGACTATTTCTTTTATAATAATTAGTTAAACATTATTTTACTTAATTTTGTTAAGTTTAAATCATAAACAATTTGTTATAAGGGCACAAATGTTGTTTAACTAGAAATTCATAAGGGTAAGTTTTATTTGCTGATATGTCTAGAAGCTTTGTTAAAAACTTCAAAGTAATTGATTTAAAACTTCGAAACGAGCAATTTGAATAATGAAATATGCGAGAAACGAAATGTTGAGAAAATCAACTTTAAAGTTGAGAGACAATTTTTGCCTTTAAAGCGGCCCTCCTGTTTCTATAGGCCTAAACAACGAATTCCTTAGGATAATAACCTGGAAACAATTGCCTTCCAGCACTACTCTGGAAATTATTGGAACTTTAGTTTCAAATATTTATTGAGAAAATGCTATGTGTTTTATAATAAAGTTGCGACAGAGTAAGATTATAGGCATGTGCGCAGAGCCCTTAAAGTAATTCAAATGCATCTAAGCTTAAATATGTGAAGAATTGACGTTAATTAATATGCACAAGAAATTTATTTTGTGCCTTTTTTGGCAAATTTCACCGTTCGGTCCCCATAAGATGTTCTTAAAGATATTAGCAGAATAGTTCTACTTGCCAAATTTTACAATAAATTTATATATATATATATATATATATATATATATATATATATATATAAAACTCCGTGGCGTTAACATCGCAGAAGGGACAAGACCTACCTCTCGACCGCTGCGTCATCTACCGTAGGCAGACGGCAGAGTTGGGGGCATGTGGGCAGCATGGAGACACCCATGGCCGTTAATGGTGGTTTTCATGACCGGAGCCGCTACTTCTCTATCAAGTAACTCCTCAATTTGAATCACAAAGCTGAGTGCACCCCTATCAGACCTCCTACCTCAGAAAAATCCAAGTTACCGGGTATCGAACCCGAGCCGACGGATCTGTAGTCAGCGACGCTAACCACAAGACCACGCCGGCGGTCATATGTATATATACACACACTGTAGGTATACAATCTCCGTGCATTCTCTTTTATGCATTGATTAGTATTGCATTATTAAATTTAAGTATGTTCATTAAAGAAATGTATGAAACCCTATGATGTAATAACAACATTGTATGAAACTTTGTTTCATTGTATAAATTTGTTAGGAGTGTATAGTATGGTTCATGCATTACTTGCTCTCAGACAAATAATAACATATTGTGTGCCTTGGATTTCCCATTGGGCTTCCCTGTGTTAGATAACTCAAGCAGAGAATTCAATCAATACCCACACGACACGCACAGGATTAAAAAGCTCTGCTTACAATGTAAATGAGGCCAAATCACTTTTATCTCGAATCATTACAGTTAAATCAATCATATTGTTCAGTATTTCAGCCATATGCCAAGTGTGGGGGCTAATCCTATTAGAGTTAACTTAATGCAATAATAATGAGGCATTCGTGAAGTGAAATCAACAGTAGGCACTATTTTTTAAATTAACGGGGAAAATTTCCGACGCAATAGCTGTTTTCCATAAATTACAATTCTAATATGTGTATAAAATTCCTCACATTTTTTTATAAAGTAATATACTATTAATCTTAATCCCTGCTTTAAAAAAAATGAGGCGATGCATTTATACGTCAGTAGCAGTGAAAATGATAATGGTGGACTCCATCAAGTAGCTCCACACTTTTTAATAAAGTCAAGTAAACTGATGTAACACAGTGCCAGAATGCTCTTGTTTAAGCAGCGATAATTTTAAGTATGATATGCAGAAAATATGTTTTTTTTAATCGTTGCTGACTTAAGCTCAAGATCAATTCATTAAGCAGAGCTTACGGAAGAACAAAGGTCTAGTTTAATAAGCATATGTGAAGGAATATATTTGTCAAAGCTATCTGTATTGCAACTTCCAAAGTCGTATATGAACACTGTAAAAGAATATGTTGCCATGAGAACTGATTGGCATTTGATAAATTCTTTATAATATATTACCATAAAATAGTCACTTCATTGGGCATTACTTCGGTACCAGTCAACCGATTTGCTCCAATATCAATAGGCTTCGTCCCATGGGCTTTATAAATTTGTAAATCCAATAAAGCGTATTAGAGTTATCGCGCTTACAGACACACGGACAGACATTTTCCCGTCCCCCACACAATCGCATACAGTACCATTCTGGCACTTAATAAAGAGGCTGAGTGCATCCCGTTCTATACCTTCTTACTTCAGAGAAATCAGAAGATGTACCGAGGATCGAATAAGGGCCTGCGGATCCATAACCACCAACACAGTTCCAAGAAGTAAAGCCAGATTTCCTTACCTGTCCAATTTTTAATGAGCATTTCTTTTCTATATCGGAAAAATAGACGGTGAACATATTGGATTTTACTGCCTTAAATTTTCGTAAATTTATGCATGAATAAGTCAAAACAATACTCTGTTAACCCAATACTTTGTTACACAGGAAGTGTATAGAAATGTCTTGTCTGAAACTTGCTTAAGTACGAAAGTAAAAGTTAGAAAGTATTTGAAAAGAAGGAGTGGTGTGGACAAGTTAGAAATAAAATGATTATGTAAGTGCCGCACTATTCATAGCAGTCAACTTGTCAATAACAGTAGGCAGTTCAGTCAGCGCGGACGCGTGGTCTGTAATTTTCTAACAAACTACCTACAATGAATGTTTTTATGAACTAATAGCAGCAATAGGATGATTAAAATCTCCTTTTATATTATTATAAGTGCTCTTGTTGAAATTACTGGTATACACTCAGTTTTTCCGCATATCCTTTGACATTCAACTCATACAATATTTTTATTTATTTTATTTTAAAATTATATAAATACATAGATAATATATAAAGTCCTAAAACCCCGAGCAGGAGCTCGTGCTCGGGGGCAGTTCCATGTTTATATTTACAACTTTTACGTTATTGACATATAATCTTAACCTAAATTTACCTTAAAACTAAATAGACAAAATATTGTGAAGTACAGGTAGTACTAGGGGAAAAGTCAAAAGCTTAGAGTAAAGGCATAACTCAAATGATATAAAAATAATTATAATAATGAAAAATAAATTATCATGATAGTAGTAGGTGCGAAAAGGTAAACCTATTTTAAAAGGGATGAAAATCTAAGGTATATGAGTCCTTTTTTTAAATTTTAGATTTGAAGATTGCATAACTACATTTGGCTAAAACTGGATGTAGTGTGATTTTAGAATTATACAGACGAGGACCGAAACTAGAGCTATGTGACAGTGAAACATTTGGGTTCCACTAATATACTAGTTTTATTCCGTATAGTGCTATGCTCATGTGGAACAGCTAGGAATTTTGTCTTATAAATAATATAATATAGTTCCCGCACGATATCTGTGCCGATTGCCTACGTCATTGCATTACGTTTTCGTGGGGACTGTAGCGTCGATTGGCCTGCTACCTATCTCTCTCGCACAACAGTACCTCCCTTTCTATTTGTAAAGGCCAAGCTACCTCTCTCTCTCGCACAATAGCACGTCTCTCTCTAAAGAGTAACGGTCTCATCGGCACAGATTTCGTGCGAGATCTTTAGCCTAGTTTATGTGGAATAGAACCTTACAGAAATATCTTCGTAACGAGTTCCATATGATCCCTACATGTAAATTTATTAAAACACAAATTAATATGATATATTTCTTTAATTTATTAACATAGACTTATTATATAGTTACGTGTTTTCTCCAGGCTTCAGTTTAACCAATAGCGGCCAACTTGCTGCTAAAAAATTTCGGTCAGAGAGTCACTATTAAATTTTGAAGCGTATTAATATCATAACTTAATATATAGACATGGGTGAACCTGTTTTTGTAGTTACTTGTTACGACGATACTTTTATTCTTGGATTTAAATAATAAAGTTCAATATATATGTAACATTAACAAAATATTATTAGTTGTGTGGCACATTTTATTGCCCTGATATGTGACTTAAAGAAATGTATAATTCAGAATTACTGGCACCAGAACATCTGCAGAAATTCGCAGGAAAGTCACGTTTATTAAGGATTCAGTAGATATATAAATAGAAAAAAAGTAGAGTGATCCCTATACAGGCCATAGAGGCCCTGGAAATTCCGAGAGGCCAGGACTCTTGCTGGATTCTTAGACATTCGGCACGTGAAGGCAATGCCTTATACACCGGCTGCCTTTCTCCTGGTGCTCATTTCTATTAGAGGCTGAGTCAATGGCTGAGAAGGATTAGGCCAATTGAAAAATCCCAACGATCTCATCGGGAATCAAGCCCGTGACCTTCCGATTTGTAGCGTTAAGTAGGGTGTAAACCAGCCCAATTTCTTGCTGCACCTACCTGCTATTTTTAAACTTATGGGTCTAGATATGTGCTTCTTGCGATCATTTTAAAATGAGAGCAATATTAATTTCAAAATTTACAATACTAATTTCAAGTGTTAGAATTGTAGTATCGATAAGTATCGATCTCATTTAAAGTGATATCGGTCGGTATCGATATCTCTCCCCTATAGTATCGAAGGCATGGAGGTATCAAATGTGTCAAGAACCCATCTCTACTAATTTATTGTTTCAGTACTTAGGCTAACTACATTTAATTTATAACCCAAGATTCTACTTCACTTTTAGTACAAGGGATCTTCCTGTTAATTATAACTGCATTAACAGCGAAAGTTTGGTTGAAATGTCTCTGAATTTTGTTCTTATGGGGGAAAAAATTACATTGAGCCTTCAAGTCATGACTATAGCCGGCTCTGAACGCAGGAACCTTTGGGAAACCGCTCGATCATCAGTAACATTTTATTTAAATCACAAGACTAACATTTTCAATACGAAATAAGCTATAAAAATTCTGTGATTGTAGTGGATTTTAAGAAGGCTTAAGTTCAGTATATTGTCATATAGGTAGAAATTCCAGACATTCCAACAGAATGTAGACGCAATAGAATGCAGAACCGCATAAAGACATTCCACTGACTGTTTTGTTAAAGATTTCACGAAGTATGTAAGTGTTTAGTCACGTGATATGATCTTAGATAACTTTGAAGTTTCAGTTCATACACTCTGTTTACGTTTTTTTAACTGCAATTATTTATAAAGTAGTAGTTCTTTGGAAAGTAGATCTCGTGTAGAAAAAAATCTAAGGCTGGTATTCATAGTCGGAAACTTAAGAACGACTTTATAAAGCTGAGCTTATGGAACACGTCTACTATATGTTATTCGTATTCATAGTCTTCTTTAAAGTCGTACTTTCTTAAGTCTAACTTCATAAAGCTCTACTTGTTCTACAAGTTAAAGTCGAACTCGATAATATGAAAAATAGCACGTTCACTGTCGTAACAATTGAATTATCGAATCGTATTTAAGATTTTTTTCTGAATTGGTGTAATGCAAAGCCATCTGGGTACGTATTTCGCTATCGTGATATAAAAATACAGACGGCGCTGTACATTGTAAACAAATAATTCAATTCATCCAGTAATATTACGGAGCGTGTAAGTAAGCTGATCAATAGCTTCTTTAGAATATTTTGTACATATGTATTAGCTTGGACATTGTTCAGAATTAAGAGCGGTACGCTTATGCATTTATTTCGATATTTATTAATTAAGACAGCCACTATCCTGAAATGGAATCAAAAAAATAAAAGCACTTACAATACGTAGTTTTTAATGACTTCAAGGAACTTCCATACCAAATTGGAAGCAATTTGCACAAAACAAACACATTTACAGACAAACAGAAATGCAACAAATACATTTACAGACAAACAGTCGAAATACAGAACGCTCGCTTTGCTCATATGCTATTTGTTTTGTTTTTTAGTCGCTAGGTTTCGAACTATTGAACATATTTTTATTTAATGGGACTGGGAGCATCAGAAAAGCTAAAAATAAAGCAGCTGTACACGGAAAACGAAAGGTCGACATACAGATGAAGTTATTTGCTGAGATAATTGTATTGTCTACGGACGCAGCTAATCAAGGTATTTGCGCTGTTAAATGGCAGGTAGCAAGAGGATGTTAAAGGCCACAGAAGACGCGGAGATATATTTAATCACCAAATACACTACGTGTTGCAAACCCCGCCCAAGGAATCGATTGGTCTCTCTCAACTGCAATGTACACCCTCTTCAGAAACGTTAACACAAATATTCTTAGCTCTTCTACTAATAAAAAAATCTTTAATTGCATAGTAGAGGTAAACAGAATGTTGGTAGAGTATTCAAGTCCCTCTTAACCCTTAACTTTCCTACTACCATATTATCTATGTTACACCGAGTACCACTGAGGTCATAAAAACCCGAAGTAATTTACACGGGATATAACGGTAAATTACAATTTACTATAAATAACTGGCGTAAAAACATGCGTTTTACCTTGAAAACATGGATATAAACCATTTTTCTCTGAACCGTCATCCTACCAGGTTATCTTCGTTACACTGGGTACCGCTGAGGCCATAAAGACCCCAAGTAATTTACATGGATTATATTGGTAGTATTGCAATTACCGTGTAAGAGATATTGGGGTATAAGTTAGCCTATAACATTTTTAATATAAATTTTCATTATAAAAGCATATTTCTAATCCTTCAAATTGTAGGATCATTTTTTCCACCAAACCAATTTCTGTCCCCGTTCCCTGTTTGTTTGTTTGTTTGTTGTAACCGTACTTTGTACTCAACACAGACGACAATCTCATATATAGCCCCTGTACGATTGACAATACGCACCCTACTGTTTATACTTCCACACATAACACCTAACTTCAAACATTCATTCCCCATATAACACCTAACTTCAAACATTAATTACTCCATTAAGGAAAAAGCGACAAGGAAACCAATTACACCCATCAACAGCCAATAACAGCCCCTACAGTTTGATATATTACACATAACTTTTTATTAACCCGTTCCATCATTTTAATATAAAAACCTTAATAACTCTCTTCATTTTTATCACACCCACTACAAATTAATACCATTGGAAGCCCCGTAAAATAGCCCATCAGGATTAAATAACCAGAACTATGATAACTTTCAGTTATCAGAGTTATTGATAAAAACATAAACCTAGTAACGCCTACTTCCTCTTGAGCCGTCCGGCTGGCGCCTAGCCAATTTTGACAGCTCAAGTAATTAATGACCGATGCAACTTGCCTGTTTCAACGACGAAAAACGGAATATATTTCAAATCGGATAGCAGAAGAAACTACCTTACCCCAATCAGAGCAGACTTAGACACGGACACAACCAATTGGAACTACTTACCCCCACTACCCCTTACAAAGATATTAGCAGAAAGCACGGACATCTCGTCATCTATTGATCACACGACAGCTTAGACGAAAGAACTTCAAGACACACTTCAGACATAAGACTACGTTAAACATTATTAAACTCAAGTAACTTTGCAATATATTGATATTTAAACATTATAATCCGCGCGATATAAATAGAAGTTATTATCAGCGTCGAAGCGCGTAATTTATATTATTTGGTAAAGACATTGATTTTATTATTACGAACCATTAATTGTGAACGTAAGATTGAACATTATTATCCGCGCAATACAAATAGAAACTACGAGAGAGTAAATGTAAAAGTAAATAGACATTTTCAACGGCGCGTACAAGTGAAGTAATTACTATTACAATTTAGCAAGTTACAAAGTGTTACTTACGAACTTTAACGACGTACTAAATACTACTAAATATCAGGACTTACATCATCTAATAGAACTAAATCGATTAATTCAGCATTTCAGCAAATACTAAACTTTGGAAAATATATATTAATTTGAAAAGACGACTCAACTTTTAGTTACCATTATTCCTGACACCGCCCTTTGACTGTTATCTCGATTTTCTCTAGCCACTTCCCTAGATAAGAGTTCTCTAGCTTATAACTACCCCTGAGTACTACGCCCGGCACCCCTTATTTTAATCAGAACTCCAGAACTACTACACATCTAAAAATCCCACCTACAGTGATAAATCTTCATAACCCCAGTACGGTTATAAATGACGTCCAATCTTGTGGCCTAATTAAAGAACTGTTATAAATAGCTGACCAACGTAAGAAACGGTTATAAATAGCTACCCAACTTAGTGGCAAATCTTCAGGAGAGCTACGAACGGTGATAAATGGCGCCCAACGTGGGGCTTGAATTTGAAGATCGAGGGACCAGTCAATAAAATTTAATTTTTCAACAATAAAATTCAGGAACACTACACTAAATCACACACCACCAAGTTTTAAATTCTGTGAGAAATTTTATTAGAGTCAGCACACCATTGGATTATTCATCATTTCATCAATACCCCCCCCTGGATCTTCATCTACAACATTTTCCCTCATCACCTGGGCACCTGGACATCACCTTTGGCCTGCCGCTGGACATCTGGACTACAAAAGGGTATCGTTAATCCAACTTAAGTGTCGAAAACTGAATTTTGCTCCTATTTATATTTGAATTCAAAGTAAATTTTTTCAATTTAAATTTCAAATTTTTTTTGTATTGTAATTAATTTTTATTTTTTAGTAAATTCAATTGTATTGTGTTAGTTTATGAAATTAAGGAATAATAAAGTATTCCAAATCATGGAGCCAAATTCTGATACTCCGATATTATGTTCAGAACAGAATCCTACTTCTGAAAACAATGAAAGTGCCTCTGTTCCTATTTCTGACAACTTAGAAATTACTCAGCATGAAACCGAAAGTGACCTTGCTAGCTTGCCTGTTACGCAACCCCCTGTTAATATCCCAGCTGTGAGTGCACCCACCCCATCGACTTCAACTCAGAACACCATAAATTTAGACCCTAACCTTCCTTCTTTCAGTTTAGATTTTTTGTCACAAATTCAGACAATGATAGTAGGAATTTCTACACAAGTGAACGAGCTTGCTGCACAAAATACTACATTAAATTCCACACTAGAAACACAGAGCCAACAATTGAGAAACGAATTTGTTACACAGAACTCCACACTTGAAAATCAAATTGCTAACATGAATACAACACTGAACTCCACACTAGAAACACAAAGCCAACAATTGAGAAACGAACTAAATTCAACACTTGAAAATCAAAATCAACAAATCACAACAATGAACGCTACACTAACAACATTAATCACTGAACACCGCACTCAGGTTACGTCTGAATTACAAAATTTAGACACTAGAGTCACGGCTCAAATAGCTACTTCAGAACAAGTGTTGACAAATCATATTTCCTCAGTCGAAAGGGTAACCTCTAGCAATTCTACTAAGTTGGTATCCCTTCAATCAGAATTAGACCGACTTAGGCAAAGGGTTAGAGACCAGGAAAGCCTAATCGAACAAACCAGGGAAAATGCTTTGATCCCTCATGTTTGCAATACCCCATCAACATCTGCCTCTACTTCTTCCAACCCCCCTGATCCAGTACCTCAAGCCCCTGAAATACCAGAACCACCTGCACCATTACCCAGAACCAACAATGGATTGGATCAACGAGCTGCCAGCACTAATCAAACACCCCAAAATGTTGTAAACAATAGTTTTTCATTGCACAATTCAGATTTTCCATTACCGTATTTTGAAGATACCTTGAAAACAAACCCTGTCAGATATTTAAAGGACCTAAAAACTTATTTTGCTTTACGAGGAGTCCCAGAACATCTAAAAATGATTTTTGTGAATCAATCTTTGAAAGCTAACGCAGCTCGCTGGCTCCAAGTCATCGATCCCAACAACCTCCTGTCCATAGGTCAGTTTGAGGAAATGTTTTTATCTGAGTATTGGAGCGAAAGCGAGCAAAGCCGTTTGAGATCGCGAATATTTCAAGGTAAGTACGACCGTAGCCACGGCCAAACCTATCTACAATATTTCATTTCTTTGTGTGAAAGCCGCCAACTGCTTAAACCAGAAATTTTGGAGCAAGATTTTCTAAAGGCACTCCCGTCTCACTTTCCGCCTGTAATAAGAAATTGCCTTGTTGTCGCATCTCCTCAATCCACCACTGAGATGTTAAAATTACTAAAGTCAATGCAGGACCTAACTTACACTTCCACTAAACCATCGCACCCCATTGTGTCAGCTAACCAAACTCACCGGAAAAACATTAATCTGGTACAAACTTCTGACAATCAGGAAAATTTCCAGATTGGGTCGCGGACAGGAATTTCAAATGAGGACCAGCAAAACAATGATTCTAGGGACAACAGACCTTATTGGCCCCAAACAGAGTACGTGCGGAACGCCCGCAATAATTGGCAAACCCGTGGTTTCCGTTTCAGGCCGTATGGCAATTACAATAATAGGCAAGGGAACAGTTACCGTGGTCAGAACAGACGTGGCTATGCAGGAAATAGGCCTAACTGGTTTAACCGTAATCAGTATAACCAAGGTTTCTTTCGCCCCTACTATAGAGGCTGGAATAATTTCAGGTACTCTCGCCGTAACAACAATAGTCAATATGAAAGGAACAATTCATATGAAAGTCCGAGAAATAGGCCTAACAACAACCCCCAAAGCAATGCAGAACCCCACACTCAATCCCCCATACCCACCGTGACTTTAAACGAATAAGGGTTTTACATGCTCCTTCTGTGGACAACCCTGCAACTCCTATGAATCAAAATGAAGGAAATACTGGAAATATCGATATCATACATTGTGGTAGCAACTATGTAAATAATTTTCTTGGCTTCAAAACCTCACAAACTTGTGACATAAACCCCTTGCTGGCTAGCCGTGGGAAAACAAATCATGAATCTCATATGATGAAATTTCCCAAGGCAGCAAAGAATGTTCAAAATATTCCAGTAGTTGAAAGTAACAAGTTGACACTTAATACACCTCAGGAAACAAACATAACATTTTCGGAAAATAATAAATTTCCTAATAATCTGCAACTAGAAGTAGAGAGTAACCATGCCAGTGCCAACAATGTGGAAGTACTGCCCATTGTTGACAACAATTTAATTGTTGGTAGTGTTATTTCTCCTCTTGTGAATGATGAAAGCTCCCTTATTCAGAACAGTAATAATCCTAGTCAGAATATTAATAATAATGTATACAACAATGTAAATATCTCGGGACATTTGCCAAACAACACAAACAGCGAAGAAACTGACATTGTAATTGGTATTTTGCAACGAGATGAACTATTGAGCACCCGACGTCGATCTCCGGTCATAGAGGTCAATATCGGTGAAAAAGCCTATCAAGTGACATTAGACACCGGAAGCGATGCTCAAGTCATCTCGCATTCGACGTTCCTAGAATTACAGCGCACTAAAGCGATTACGCAAATACTGCCTGTATGCGGAATGACAGCATTATTAGCTGTAGGAAAACAAAGGTGTAGGATTAAACAACAATGTTTAGTGCCTATTACCTTAGCTGGACAGACAGTAGAAATATTATTTCTAGTGATCCCTGGACTTAATCTGCCCATTATTGTTGGTTTAGAGGTATTCCAACAATTAGAAGGAATAATTAACTTCAGAAATGAAAGTTTCGCTTTCATTGATGAGAACAGGCAGGAGCAAGTTATTCCTTTCTGTGACAAGACACCTCACCCTCCTGCGACCGCTCGCTGTGAACCAGATGTGAGCCAGGAAGAATTCTTCATTGAAACTCTGTCAGTTTATGACCAACCCCTCCTCCACCTCAGTACAGACGAACCCTCTTGTATACAAACAAGAAATGACCCGCTCTTTACAACACCACTTTTAAGCGAAAATAACATACAAACTGAACTCCAAATAAATAACATCAACACACTAGATGAAATTAAAGAACTAATCACACTTAAAGTACAGGAAGCACACGATTTAGACCCCGCTACACGGAAGGATTTATTTGACGTGCTGTACAAGCATAAGGACCTATTTTCCAATAAGATTGGAAAGTGCCGTTTGTACACGCATAAAATAATCCGTCCATCTACCACTGTAGTAAGACACAAGCCCCGACATATCCCACTCAGTTTGCGTGAGAAAGTCTCAGCTGTCATACAGGACATGTTATCACAAGGGATCATTGAAAATTCTACCAGCCCCCATTGCAACCCCCTGTGTATAGTACTTAAGCCCTCTGGACAAGTACGCCTTACAATTGACGCTAGGTCAATTAATTCTGACTCCCAAGAAGACCATTATAGACCTTTGACATCAGATGAACTTCTTACCCGTGCTAAAGAAGGAAACTATTTCTCTACAACAGACTTAGTTTCCGCCTTCTGGCAAGTACCCCTGGATGTAGAGTCACGCGATTTAACTTCTTTCAATTATCAGGGACGAAATTTCCGTTTTACTCGAACACCCTTCGGGTGCCGCACTTCCTCGTCTGCCCTCTTGCGTGCATTAGCTCTGACCTTTGATTGGCAGACGGATAACTTCATTATCCCCTACCTTGATGATATTCTGGTAGCCTCCAAAACCAAAGCTGAACACCTGTCCCACATAGACCAGACTTTGGGAAAACTATTACATGCAGGTTTCACCCTCAATATTTCGAAATGCCACTTTTTTCAAAAGGAGGTGAAATTTCTCGGATATATTATATCCGGGAAGGATTGCCGAATAGATGAAGAAAAAGTGGAAGCCATCTTGAAAATCCCAGCCCCCCGTAATCAGAAGCAACTTAGATCTTTTCTTGGCGTATGCCAATACCAGTCACGCTTTGTAATCAATTACTCCCAGGAACTTTGCCCCTTAAAGCCACTCCTCAAGAAAAATCAAAAGTGGACATGGACCCCAGAGCAAGATGCTGCCTTTAACCGGGTTAAGCAATTGTTTGCGGAGTCTATTAAGCTTCAGAAACCGGAAGAAGGAGAAATGCTGTACGTGCAAACCGACGCCAGTGCAAAAGGCATAGGAAGTATCCTTTTTCAGGTGATAGATGGCGAAAAACGCATTATTGCGACTGCTAGTAAAGGTCTGACTATCTCCCAGTCCCGAATGTACCCCACAGAGCTTGAAGTGTATGCAGTCTATGAGGCCCTCAACAAATACAAACACTACATTTACAACCGTAGAGTCACCGTATTATGCGACCACATGAGTCTCAGTTTCCTGAAACAGTGTAAGTTAAGTAACTCACGTGTATCACGTCTGATCAGCGCCATCACAATGTACGATATTGAAATCCAACATATTAAAGGATCGCTAAATTATCTTCCCGACCTGTTTTCACGGTTGCCTAACCACCCTGGAATGTCTAGTTTAGAAGGTCAGGTTGAAAAAGAAGTGAAAATTATGAGAATTTCTGTTAATGACCGACATCAGTTGAATAAGAAACTTGGAAACTTATCAAAATTGCAGTCTGAAGACCCCTATTTGTCCACTATTCAGAGTGAGTTGCAGGAAATCCAACCACCAGCCCCTAGCCCAGTAAATGAAAATAATGTACAGAGTACCTTAGCTACCCATAATGGCATCATTTACAAACTCTGTGGAAAGGAAAACCCCGCCTGGCGCCCATACATCCCCTCTTCTATCGAAAACGACATTATTGTCAGTTACCATGAAAATCTAGCCCACAGTGGAACAGAAAAAATGATCGATTCCATTAGCGAGCATTTTATATCAAACAACTTGGTAGGAAAATCAGACTTTTCCTGAAAACATGCCATCTATGTCAAGTAGGCAAAAGTAAAAACACCGCCTACGAAGTTTCAGTCAATTCTATCGAAGCTACCAAGCCTAACCAATTGATTTGTGGTGACATTTTAGGTCCTTTGGTGCGGAGTAACTTCGGTTGCCAGTTCATCTTTGTTATGGTGGACACATTTTCTAAGCTAGTTGCCTTATACCCCCTCCGTAATTTATCTACGAGTATTTGCTTGAAAAAGGTAGAAGAATACGTGAATAATTATGGCAGCGTTGAATCTTTTCTTACGGATAATGCCAGTATCTATTCTAGCCCCAAATGGAACTCAGGACTGTCAAAACTAAATATAAAGACCTTACACTGCTCAGCTTATAATCCATCAGGCAACATATCAGAAAGATATATCAAACAAGTAATTTCATACCTCCGACTGTTAACTCATAGACAACACAAAAATTGGTTCAAGTACATAAAGCCCATTCAGGCTATTCTCAATGAAACGCCACACCATGTCACTAAAGAAATCCCGTTGCAAGTCGTAACACACTGTAAAATAGACCCTCTCTTCAAGAACACCCCTCCTGTGTTACCGACATGCCATAGATCAGATCTTGACATCTGCAATTCCATCCTCAAACGCCTTCAGAGCAGGTGGCTTAAAAGAAAGCAGAAGCCCAGACGCATCCGCAAAAAGTGGAACCCCGCTCCTGGAGATTACGTACTTTTAAAGGCACATGTAATTTCTAGCACACTTCACAATCGTCAGAAAAAATTCAGCCTCCTTTTTAAAGGCCCCTACCGTGTCAATGCAAAGTTTGGAACTGACACCTTCCAACTAACCAGCATCAAAAACCCCAAGAAAATCCTTGGCAAGTACAGGAAACACTTGCTAAAGCCTTATCATGTAATGGCCCACAGACCATAAGACAGCAGAAAGTTTAAAGCAGAAGGAGAAGTAAAAAGGATTATCGACCAGGACTCAGGAAAACGTTTTATCAGACTGACATTGTAAAATAATTAGAGTGATTCATACTTCTCAAATTAATGTTTTACCTGACGTTATATATAACGAATGTGATACTTACAAGGTAGAGTGTAATTAGCCTCCCCGTGGCTGTTGCAAAGACTATGATGAGATGATTCTTATTCTATAAAATAGAGTGAGACATCACAACAGCCATGCCACTACAGATATAAGTGCAACAAATAAGTTTATTGCCATTGTTAGTGAATCTTTGTATATATGTAATTTTAAGATAGGCCACTCCCTTTATTTATTCAACTGAAGAGTTAAAACATTCATTTGACAAAGGTAATCACACTATTATTTGAAGTAGTAAATAAGTAAACATTGAAATTTCGACATATTTGAATTTTATTGGAGTAGTACACAGAGTAAGAATAATTAAATTTTGTTAATTTTTCAAAAAGAAAAATTATTTTACATAAACAATATGGACAGGAAATAACCCTCTCCCTACACTAATTAAGTAGAATTGTATAGCAAAAGTGAAGTAAAAGAATGATCAGAGTTAAGTAAGAATTTGAAAGTGAAATAGTTGTTGAGAAATATGTGTGTTAACAAATAAGAATCTTGAAGGTAAAACAATGAGGAATATAACAAAAGGTAAGAAATAAATGTATGATAAACAAGATGAGTGAATAATTAAGATGGTACAATATATGTCTACGAGGAAAATATGAAGTAATGATAGTTATGAAGTGAGAAATATGAGAATAAATGAGGAAATATGATAACTAGTATTAAAAGAAATATGAAAGAAAAGAATGATAATGAGTATTGAGATTAATAAAGAAATTGTGAAGGTAAGACATAAAAGATGATTTATGAGGTTAGAATAATGGAAACAAGGTAAAAGAATATTGAAAGAATGAAAAAGGAACATTAAGAAATGATTATTAATGAGGTAAATAGATAAAAAGGAGTAGGAAGAAAACATGTGTAATCTGAATATAATATCAGTGTATTAAGTAGACCAATGAGGAAGATTAGCGTACTCCAACGTTTGACATCAACAACATATGGATTAGCATCAAAAATCAGCGTTATGCGAGAAGCTATTGAAATTAATATTAATATCAAGAAATTCGAGTGTATTTTATAATTTTATTTGTGTATAAGGTATAATTATGATTTTGTTTTACTAGTTAATCAAATGGACTATGAACTCAGCAAAATGTGTACTACGACCAAGAAGAAAAGTGACCAATTCAAGGTAAAATTATGTTAAAAGTGTATTTTATTGATTATGAATTTATTTGTGTATGTGTAATTACGGCAGAATTAATCAAAAGTATAGATGATGTAAGGATCTAAATTTTTCAAGAACAGATATTGAAAACAAAGACAATTGATCGAAAAGCTAATATCAAAAGAAACCATAATAGAGAAATCCCACGAAATGATTCGAAGTGACGACGGAGAATTATTTTAGGGGATCGAAAAATTAAATTTCCATATTTCATACAAAAACTAAACACCGCCACTCTTCAAATTCCAGATTGGGTATTATAATGATCATAAAATCCCGCTTGTATTGACGTCGACATCTCTACATCGCGTGAGTTTTTTAATCATTATGCGGACATCTTGTAACCGTACTTTGTACTCAACACAGACGACAATCTCATATATAGCCCCTGTACGATTGACAATACGCACCCTACTGTTTATACTTCCACACATAACACCTAACTTCAAACATTCATTCCCCATATAACACCTAACTTCAAACATTAATTACTCCATTAAGGAAAAAGCGACAAGGAAACCAATTACACCCATCAACAGCCAATAACAGCCCCTACAGTTTGATATATTACACATAACTTTTTATTAACCCGTTCCATCATTTTAATATAAAAACCTTAATAACTCTCTTCATTTTTATCACACCCACTACAAATTAATACCATTGGAAGCCCCGTAAAATAGCCCATCAGGATTAAATAACCAGAACTATGATAACTTTCAGTTATCAGAGTTATTGATAAAAACATAAACCTAGTAACGCCTACTTCCTCTTGAGCCGTCCGGCTGGCGCCTAGCCAATTTTGACAGCTCAAGTAATTAATGACCGATGCAACTTGCCTGTTTCAACGACGAAAAACGGAATATATTTCAAATCGGATAGCAGAAGAAACTACCTTACCCCAATCAGAGCAGACTTAGACACGGACACAACCAATTGGAACTACTTACCCCCACTACCCCTTACAAAGATATTAGCAGAAAGCACGGACATCTCGTCATCTATTGATCACACGACAGCTTAGACGAAAGAACTTCAAGACACACTTCAGACATAAGACTACGTTAAACATTATTAAACTCAAGTAACTTTGCAATATATTGATATTTAAACATTATAATCCGCGCGATATAAATAGAAGTTATTATCAGCGTCGAAGCGCGTAATTTATATTATTTGGTAAAGACATTGATTTTATTATTACGAACCATTAATTGTGAACGTAAGATTGAACATTATTATCCGCGCAATACAAATAGAAACTACGAGAGAGTAAATGTAAAAGTAAATAGACATTTTCAACGGCGCGTACAAGTGAAGTAATTACTATTACAATTTAGCAAGTTACAAAGTGTTACTTACGAACTTTAACGACGTACTAAATACTACTAAATATCAGGACTTACATCATCTAATAGAACTAAATCGATTAATTCAGCATTTCAGCAAATACTAAACTTTGGAAAATATATATTAATTTGAAAAGACGACTCAACTTTTAGTTACCATTATTCCTGACACCGCCCTTTGACTGTTATCTCGATTTTCTCTAGCCACTTCCCTAGATAAGAGTTCTCTAGCTTATAACTACCCCTGAGTACTACGCCCGGCACCCCTTATTTTAATCAGAACTCCAGAACTACTACACATCTAAAAATCCCACCTACAGTGATAAATCTTCATAACCCCAGTACGGTTATAAATGACGTCCAATCTTGTGGCCTAATTAAAGAACTGTTATAAATAGCTGACCAACGTAAGAAACGGTTATAAATAGCTACCCAACTTAGTGGCAAATCTTCAGGAGAGCTACGAACGGTGATATTGTTTGTTTGTGTGTGTGTGTGTGTGTGTGTGTGTGTGTGCGATATGCTTACAACAACAAGAAGTGTAGACTTCATAATCGTCTTTTACATGTCTTACAGGAAGCAATTAAAATATGGTACGTTTTACTCCTACAATTACAATTATTACAATTAAAATTTATTACTCCAAAGTACACGAAAAATATATACAAAAGTTGATACACCCCCCGAAGAAGCAGAGCTTGTGTTCGGGGGTGGTTCAGTTATATATTAGAAATACTTATACTAAACAATTACTTTAAAAAATGCATAATTTGGAGAAGTATGACAAAATGTTATGTATGAAAGTTAGAACATGTTCTATTTACAATACAAAGGTACGAAGCAATACAACAATAATACATAACAATTTATTTGTTCAAATTTTAGTAAAAACAAAGAAATTAAGTTCTATCCAAATTTTAAAGTTGAATATGAAAAATGTTATAACAGTAATATAATAGTCGATAACAGAAGTAATAATTATATAAATTTTCTAATTTTAGACCTAAATTGTTACATAGACCTAAATTGTTCCTAAATATGGAATTTTTAAATGATCCCATGTAAATCTAAAATTGTGATAAGGGAAGTCACATGAGTGCTTCACACCACGTAACTGAACTTTTGGCGAAATGCATGTAGCTGTTAAGTCTTAGGTCTCAAGTTCAAGTGCAGTAAACTAGTTATTGTCGCTTTTACGAAATTTGCATTATATTCTGAAGAAGAAAATTTGTTCTGGGTGGGAAATGAACTTTGCTATGCAAATGCTGAGACCACTCGTCTTCCTAGGAAAGTACCGAGGGTCTCGGCATCAGCATTCCTACCTGAATATCCGGGTTCGTATAACTTTCAGAACAATTTTTCATCTACAAAATGTGAACTTATATCTTTCCGTGGAAAAAGAAGAGAATATCTGCTATATTTGATTCTTTTGTCTAGGATACAAAAGTGTATCGACTTATACCATGCACAGACTTGATTATTACCTGTCAATATAGACCATCATTTAGGCAACATCATGCGAATTAAGGCCATGACATAATCAATCAGGCTTATCGATATTTTATACACGACTGATCGCTTTGGACGTCATTCAAACAATTGAGCAACGTCTTCCAAGACAAAACAGTTGTGAAGAATTCATGTCTCGTGAAATATTTATCGATGTATCATAGCTAGGTTAAGACTTCAGGTTTACTACAATATCTCCTTGTCGGATTCATTATTTACTGGCAGTGAGTTTCGATTTTCTTATCTAAACTCAGACTTATTTATAGATATGATAAAGTAGGCCTACTTAGAATTATTATTAATGATGAGGAATCTGTAGAAAATATTTTTTTTTTTTAATCGAATTTTATATTCATAACAGGACTGTGAGGCAGAAATGTGGTTAAAACTTGAATTCAACCGAAGACGTTTCACTTCATGAATTTTATCATAGGTAATATACAGGGCCCGGATTCTGATGACCTAAAAATGTTTCAAAAATGACCTATAATATGACCCTAAATTTTAAAGAAAATGACCTAATAATTATAAAAAATGACCTAAAAACTGATATTTTATTTATAAAAAATCATTATTGTACACACAAATTTATAGAATAGTTTGTACATAATTGTAAAAACTGTAAATAACTGTAATGTTGTGAATTTTTCTCATGGAAATTTAAACTGGTACTGAGTCACTGGTGAGTCAAAATTCGGCACATCCTTTTGTGGTCTGCCGGATTATATTGTTGTTCATTGAGGGTAAACAGTAGTTTGTACTCTCAATCCAAGCAGGTGGCAGACTCTGTTGCCAAGTCAATCTAATAACAATAGTAATATAATACAAAATTTTGGCGTTCCTTTGATTCTCACTTCCGACTGAGACATGTCAGCACTTTCACGTCGAATTTTTCCTTCTTGCATTAAATAAACAACACTTCAAAGACAGCACCACTAGCGACGTAAAAAAGTTAATACATCAATATAAATACATGAAAATGACCAAATAAGGAACCAAATGACACGAAAATTACAAAATAATGACCTAAAACTGAAATAAATGCCCTAAAAATATAAAATTGCATAAAATGACAAAAAATGACCTAATAAAAATGCATTTCTATAATCTAGGGGCCATGATTAGGATTTATCCACAAGATGGCAATGTCTATGCAGCATCAATAAAAAGATGACATGTCATTAGAATCCGGGCCCTGGTAATATAACAAGAGGTCTGGGTTTATCCATCGGTTCACGAGCAACGAAATAACTAAGTACTCTTTATATTCCTCTCCAGAACGTTTAGAATCGCCTGGCACATTGATTTACAGTGCACGTGGATATTCTAACCGAACCACGGCTTTCTTTAGCCATGACTTTCAGGAGAAAGTAAACTGTTTTCATTAAATGCTTTGCTATTACACACTCTATTGTTATTGATATTGAGGCCTACGAGATTTATAATTCTTCGCCACACATAAAATTGTACATTAATTACATATATCCTTTTGTTGATAAACAGTTTATACACATCCAATCACTGTGTTCAATTATTAATTGTATTTTATCAAAGAAGTTTTAGGTGTGAAAATGTTTCAGTTTTCAGTCTTTATGAATGCATGTAAAATCAAGTGCACGTAGGTGTGCTAAATAAAAATGATAAAAGTACTACGATAGACACTTTTGATTGGTTGAAATTCCACTTATTCTTTTTCTGGATTGGTCTCTGTCTCATGAAGTAAAAAGCCAAACAAAGTATTATTACCATTTAAGAGTTAAATTTCGTCTTCGCCATTCTTTTTCATTTTAACTCTTTATCGGCTTTGTAATGAAATTATGTTGGAACCTTTAATCATTAGGGAGAAAGGATCAAGTACACTTCCCATTTAGGCCGACATAGTTTCAAAATGTACCATATCTTTAATAAATAATAGTGTTTTCGTACTTGTTTAGTACATTATCAATTATTTATTTAAACGCCTCTAGACAGTAACTTGTCATAGGTGTCCCTTTTCTAATGCCAGGTTTCTATAAACTCGTGAAATACCTATGGGTAAATTATCCAATGGACAGAATTTACACAAGAATAACTTTTACAAACTCAAATAATTTAAAGGTATACTTGTGGCGAGTTTCTAGATCAATGTCCTCAGGGTAAATAAGAAAATGACAGAAAAAATGTTCCTACAAACTCGGGCTTGATCTTTCCAAGGGTAAATCGTCGGGTTAATTTATCCTTTCATGGATGGCTGGATAAAATTTAACCTCTCGTAGGATCAATAATAATTTAAACAATGAGAATCAAAGCCTTCTGAATGAAATTAACTGTACAACTCCAAGGCCTTCCTCCTTATATGATTGTGGGTAATTTACCCATAGGTATTTCACGAGTTTATAGAAACCTGGTGTAAGTCAAGCATAAATAAATGCCTGTTATTAGCTTATTATGCGGTTAATATTGACCAGCAACGGGATTTGAACCTGCTCGCACCCGAATGTGTGTCGCGACGTTACTGCCTTGGCCAACCCACTCAGTCCGCTACAAACTGCTATTTAACTTTTGTCGATTACAAAAATAGATAACTTTACAGAGCCTTTATGTTGATCCTACATTTCTTTTCGCACTGTGATGTAATACATAATTAAGCATTATGGAAACTGAAGCAACATTCCTATCGATCTAACAAGCGATTGTGCAAGAAGGGTAGGTCTATCATAGTCCGTGAAATTGTCATTATTTTGTATATAGATGTACATTATTCACATTTTTAAAGGACAGAAATTAAAATATACCTTATGCATAGGAGCAAGAAGTTTATTTTAATACCAAAAAGAGGTATTTAACTCAGAATACTACTGTACTTACAAAATGGTAGGAACTGCACTGGCTTGGAAAAACCTGATATTATCGGAATTACGAAAGTTGAAATATATATCTCGTGTAATCTTCTGACCACAAAAATTCTACGTTAAATAGAAATGAAAATTTCCATCCCTTTCGTCTCAAGGACGCCAAAAGACTGAAATTCGCTAACTCTATTGTCATGAGACGGGGAACGCCTTTCCCCCCTCATTACTTGATGAAATCTTCCCCAACCTTACCATAGGCACTAAAGGGAGAGGAAATATTGTGTCTGACTCTGAAATTCTATGTTGCGTTTTCGGCATAAATAAAGTACCGAGCGAGGTGACCGAGAGGGTAATGTCTTGGACTTGCATTGGGAGGTCCCAGGTTCAAATACTTTGGCCGGCCATTATAACATGGGTATTTTTCATGGTTTCCTTAGTCGTAAAGGCAAATTCCGAATTGGATATTTACATACCATGAATCATTCTCACCATTTCATCCATTTAAATTAATATCAGTGGAAATTTACTCCATAAAATACACCAACAATAGAAACAATTGACAAGCAATAGTTCCATGGCCTACCCTACTGTATAGACACAGATCCCGAACTACTTATATGGCCTCCAAGCTAAAAGAAGTATAACCACAGCTGAACTTTAAAAAATACAATTTTTGAAATCACATAAGTCCAAAACTACAATGTTCAGAAATATGTCTGTGAACATCATAGATCAAATCTGAGAAAACTTAGAAGTACAACAACATGTTATATTAACCCTTTCAGAATTGAATTTTTTTGTTTAAGAATCATCAAGTAAACCACCAGTAGGAAATCTAAGTATGAAGTATGTATGAAGCTCTAAGTATGAAATCATTAAGAAAAGGTTCATTGGAATAGCTGGTTTCCATAAATGATAACAGTAACATGCGGATAAAAATCCTTACATTTTTACATCCTTACATCATTTTTTACATTCTTATATTACTGTATTGTTCTTAGGCTATATTTCGTATTCAAACAGTGATTTGATATGAAGCATTTACACTTCAGTAGAGTGGAAAGGTTAAAGTTAGATATCTTTTGAGGATGAGACATCAAGATTGGAGGACATTCTCTCGCCTTCAATATCATTTTGCATTTCAAAATTCATTTTTTACAACTATCTCGAAAACGCATTTAAAGAATTTGTTTTAAGTTTTGTCTATGAGGTGCTTATCCTGAGAACTAAAACTTTATTTTAAACATCTTTTCAGTAATATTGTAAAAAGGGTAGTTATAAGCCCTCCCATCGTTTGAACAATGTGAGAATCAAATCCTTGCGACTTGAACAATAAAGCTGAACCAGCCGAAATTAACACTCCCTGCATTACGGTCTCTTCTTTTACAGCAGAATTTGGAAGAAAACTCGTTGCCCATGCTTACGATAGAGAAAGTTATGTGACCGTATTACTTAAGATTTCCTTTGTATTGTTTTTCCTTCGCAGGTGCCTCACGAAAAATGGCAACGAGTTTCTCTTACTTTTTACTACAACTTTACATGAAGAGAAATTCTTTTATCGCGGTTTCCTCGAAAACTGCTCTAATGATTTTGTTTAAATTATATACAAGAGTTAACTTACATTGCAGGAAATTGATGGCTTCAAGTATTGTCATATAAAAATGTTGCCAGATGTAACTGTTAACCCTTCTATAACAAATCTACGTTCACAGACAGATTTATTGGCACTCGAATAACTAAGAAAGTCACTTAGCACTGTGCTGAATCTGAGGAATTATTTTACTGTCTATACTCTGTGCAATTAAACTTGGCATCCCACGAACGCCAACAAGGTCCATAAAGGACGCTTGCGCACAGCATCAACCAATCACAAGTTCACGTGTGGATGGGGGGGTTCACTGGGCTATTACATGAGCCTGGTGACCAGATTTGCTGCGCAGAGGCTTCATAAAGATCGTTTTGAGCATCTGTGAGCCAAGCCCACGTAGCCTGCCTGATACAGAGGCCAAGGGATCCCAGCATCCTTTGTTTCCTTTACGTGTTTAAAACAAGAATGACTTCTGCAAAGATTATTGCTGATGCAGTTGAAATTGCAATGAGTATTTAGCTCATGAATAGGTGACCAAAAAGAATATGTGGAATTTCAACCAATCGCAAGTAGCCTGTCTATCTTCACTTTTATTTTATTGTTCCTACGCGCATTTGTTTTTTGTGCAAATTTCTAAGGACTGAACCATCTTCATACCTGTAGTTCCTCACATCTCTCTCGAATCCTATGCCCCCATGTTGAGGCGAAGGGCCTCCTAGTGCAGGTTTCTGTTTACCTATGTCAATTTTGTTACGCTTATTTTCCTAGAGAGAGCAAAGGGACAGGTGGTAAGCCCATCGCCCCTTAACCCCCCTCCGGAAACTAAGGTATTACTTGGACGTGAAAGGGCCGAGAAATTTTGTCCAGAGGCTCTAATTTAGGCTTGGAGTTCTTTCACGTGCCGTAAATCTACGACACGCGCCCCCCTGCTTAAAGTCCCTCCCGGAGGTCTCCGTGCCCAGGATTTTTACGTCCTGAAAAACCCATCGACTTCGGCCGGGTTTGATCCCGCGACCAGTTCCTCCTATCAAGAACCATTAATCATTTAGTACATTGAGTACAATAGTTAAAATAATATCATCTTGTTGAGCCAGGTTAGGTCCTTCTTCTAGGTTCTTGAACGTATTGAGGACCTAACCTAGCTCAATTAGTGTTTTTTTTATTCTTCGTCATATCTGAACTTATTACTCCAATATGTGGACAATAGTGGACAACGTGTAAATAGTGGACAATATGTAAATTACATATCAGTTACAGACACAGTTATGGCTGTTAGTCATGTTTGGCATTGATAGTATACGATCTTGGCTGGTCAATACACACAAATATTAACACTTTCCTTGACGGCACTTAGTCACCTTAGTCACTTAGTCATCGCATGTGAATGTTCGAACTATATGGCTTAGCCTATGCACAAATATATACTTAGGGTCTCCTATAGTTTGTAAATAGCCTATGTTTAATTTTTACATACGAGTAATTTGATTTACATATTGGTACTTATGCTCGTTTACATAGGTGGACTTTGTTGACGATTTTCAAACTTTGTAAATGCATTTTAGTACGGTACATATAGGCTACTGGTTTCTAATTTTCACTGTATATATAACAATATGGACTCTTATTTCTGTACAGATAAATTTAATTGTAAACTATCCCCTCATTGGAAAAAATGACATACTTAGCCATTAACACGCTATTATTCTGTACAATTTTAGCCTACCATACAAAACTAGATTCGCTGAACTATTCGATGACATCGAAAACAAAAAATTGACAAATTTTGACTTATCAAGTTTTCCCTCTAGACTCTTAAATTGCAAAATAGAGTTTTTATTTTCATTTTCTTATTGGAACGGCGTATGTGTCAGTGTTTGCGTTGAATCTATTTAACATTTTCTACACACTTCCTGTCGTTCCTATAGGCTAACTGAGGTTTTCTTTTATATACTCTGGATTAATTCGCATGCTTCTTAAAAGTCCAGTTATTTTATTTCATCCTAGAGGACAATATTGATGGGTAAACCACAAATAAGCCACCATTTTAACGAAATGTGTACCGATGTATTTGGACAAGCCTTCAAACATGTATTAATTTTTTTGTTAGTGATAAAACTAAGGTTCATCTACAATCTTTATATATGGTACATATTACATTTAATGTTAAAAAAAATAACTGGGCTTACAACTTTATCCTAGTTTTATTGTGCGTGCTATAATGTCATTTAACGTGGTACTTACTTTGTTCGTGTGAATAACAACGTAAATCTGTAAGAAAGAAAACAGTAATTATTTAATATTCCATTCCATGTTCTAGACAAATATTTTTCCATTTTAATCCTTTTTTTTCGATCATGCCATTATGGTAGAAACTCCAACATCCTTAGCACTGCACCGGTAATCTAACCTACCTGTGCCTTTTGCTTCCTTTGCAGCGTCAGATATCAAAACGTCTAACTTTTGGTATAGCCTACTTATTATTGCAGGCATGGAATAATATCATATTTGATAACTGAATTTTAAACTGTGTCTGTACTTTCATTTTATATTTTAATATAACTTAGATTTAATTCAGTAGGCCTGAGTGGCGCAGTTAGTATCGCGCTGGCTTTCTGTGCAAAAGGTTCGATCCCGACCCAGGTCGATGGCATTTATTTGTGCATAAATGTGACAAGCCCATGCCAGTACATTTACTGGCATGTAAAAGAACTCCTGCCTGACAAAATTCCGGCATACCGCCGACGGTCACAGGTCTAAGTTGCAATACATCCCCGTCGTGAAATAACTATATACCAACCAACCCAAGATTTAATTCAAAGCAGCTAAGCCTGACGCATAAAGTAATCAATGTATCGATAGCCACCAAGATTAAAATAATATTTATCATTTGAAATAGCTGATTTTATTTAATCATTTTTTTACGTACCTTCAAGTACTCTTCCCTATGGTAGAAAAATAGTATGCATTATATGGGTGTAGAGTGTTTAAGTAAATATACCTTTTCCTCAATTCCGTTAAAACAAATTTCTCGCCCTTATATCGCAATATGCTATTAGAGTTCTAACCTAGATCCTGATGCAACTAAATTATAAATTTGATGTGTAACTCTGTGGCGCTTCAAGGCTGGTTCAGTTGTTGATGGAAAGTGCTATTGATGGAAAGAGAAGGAAAGTGCTATTACGGTGAATTATTAAGTCGTCTGTAACAGTTCTGTTATTCAATCAGTGATTCCGCCGGTTTAAATATTATAGTAAGGTCATGCAATCTGACAATCAGGTAAGTGAGGTCTGTGTTGTCTAATTTAATACGATGTCCCTTACAATAAAGTTAGCCTAAATCAGGCATCTTAGATTAATGAGTTTCCTTTGAGGGAATATTATATATTGGTATTATATTACGTTCCACGTTACGCCCTCAATTCGTTAAATAGAAATAAAACCGAGTGTTGCATAATAACTTACAATAAATTTATTACAATGTTAAGCTATGAATCTTGTGAGATACAAGATGTGAAGATGTGTGATGTGGAGATTTTAAAAAGTATAAAAGTGTTAATTAATATTTTATACACTCTTATTAAGATATTTAATTAAGGTAAAAGATTTTTAACCTTAGGTTAAAACTTTACAATGTTAAAATGAGATCCTGGCTGGTCTGTTTATGTTAGTGGTTATGTATAATCAGCTTATATCGTTTACTTTGTTGGAGTGTAAGTGTATTTATTATTTTAACATAAAAACATAAAAGTGCCAGATTTTTAATCTAGTGGTCACTGGTTCTATAGTAGAATGGAACATACTATAGTCTGACTTTGACTATTTCTTTAATGTCATTATTAAGATCACATACAGTCATTTGGCACTAAACTACTTTCTGAGAGGTACAAAAGTATAGTATTATCTCAGAATCACCAAAAATGGACTTACGATAGTATGTTTCTGTTGTACAGATATAAAGTTCAGTTTATTGCTCCTCTGCTTTAATTGAAGACGTTAAGACTATGAAATTGTTAAAATATTACATTGAAACGCATAGTTCGTTTATCTCGGGATGTCATTTTAAAATGTTGAAGTTTTTGCAAGCAAAGTGATACAGTTTCAAGTCATCGGTTTTCAAAGTAGAACCGTTTAAAAGCACCGGAGGTCGTGAATCTAGGTCGACTTCTGAATGAATAAACTCTTCTTCTGACACCACGAATATAGGTATATCTGCTTTCAGGAATGTTACCATGGAGATGTCTTACTTTCTGTCGTTATGAAATAAAATAAATATGATACCATTTGCTCAACTATGATATATTTTTTTGTGATTTGACGCCTAGGCCTTACCACATCGCATCCACGAAGGATACACAACCCAAATAAAATCAGACTAATGCACTCAAGTAACTTTCATTACCCTAAGCACGGGCAATATACTTTTCTCACTTCACATTCTGATATAGAATAAGGAGTCGTATTACAAAGAACGCATACTCAGTTGTTTCAACCTGATGAAAATATTTATTGTTCACCGAGCATTACTGAGATTCTACACACTTCCCGGGTGAGGGATCGGCTCTACGTCAGGGCCACTTCCGGGGCAACACGAACACATTCTCACACATATTCACTCTTAACAAGGGGAGGATGGGATGAAGATGATAATGACGGCCAGGTGATATCCGGGATCACAAGGCCTTAAATTACCCGACATTTGTCGCATAGGTGAGGAAAAACCCGGAAAACCCCCACCGCAACACCGTATATATAGGGAGGAACTAAAAATAGCTACGTTACAAAATGGTGTAGGCTACATTAATCTGTATCTGTTTTCCTATATCCCCTATGTTTGGGGCGAAGGGCCTCCAAGTGGACGTTTCTGTTACCTATGTGAATTTTGTTACGCTTATTTTCCGAGAGAGGGCAGAGGGACAGGTGGTAAGCCCATCACCTCTGAACCCCCCTCCGGAAACTAAGGTATAAGGTAGGCTATTAGGTGAAAGGGCCGAGAAATTTTGTCCAGAGGCTCTAATTTAGGCTTTTACGTGCCGTAAATCTATGACACGGGCCCCCCCAGCTTAGAGTCCCTCCCGGAGGACTCCGGCCCAGGATTTTTACGTCCATCGACCGCGGAGAGGTTCGATCCCGCGACCTTCGGATCTAGAGGTGGGTACGCTACCTCTGGAACACCGCGGCCGACGGTATACGTTAAAATAAGTAAAAATTAACAACCGGGAAAACAGATTTTTGCTAAATGGTTTTGCCCAGTAACCGAATAGTTATGTCAGACTTAAAATCAATGAGACTCCGACAGTCTCTGATTTCATCGTTCAGTGAGTTCCAGCGTAAATGACTCAGAGACCGTAAATTACTCAACATACAGAGATGTCTATGGCGTGATTTTTCAAATAATATTTTCAAGGAAAACGGTACTGTATATTTCTTCTGCTGCTTTTGTACATCTCATAACAATAGGAGTTATCTTTCTCAGCAATCATGAACGTAGGTAGGAAGACAGTGACATTCACTATTGAATAACAATCAAGTTGTATGTCAACCGCGTACAGTGGTTATCGCAAGGAGATAAACAGAGCAGGTGAATGTGTGAGCGATAAATTTGATAATGACAGACCTGCCTTCCAGGCGTAACGATCTGGGATCATGTGACCACATAGAACGCAAGGTGTCGTGACTGGATTATGTCAAGCTTGGGGTTCGAACTTCGAACCTGCATATTAATTTTATGCTGAGATAAGTTTGTCTTATCGCTGTTTACAGTAGGCCTATACACTAAAAATTCCCTAATAAAGCACCACGTTTTAATAGTTAATTATGATCCAAGTGTTAAATAGAATTTTTTATTTTGCGAGTAGATTATGTTTATAAAATTCATTTTACCTCGTGTATCAAGCACAATGTTTAATCAGTCGATAAGATTTGTGAAATAATAATAAATGTTAGATCTTTTGTTATAAAGAGGTATAAGACAATTATCCTGCCGGTTGTATTGTGTGGATGTGAGACATGGTCGTTTACTCTTCGGGAAGAACATAATCTGAGAGTGTTCGAAAACAGGGTGCTTAAGAAAATATTTGGGCCTAAGAGAGATGAAAATGGGGACTGGAGAAAACTGCATAACGACGAGCTTCATAATCTGTACTCTTCACCGGATATAGTAAGATAATTAAATCACGGAGGATGAAATGGCTAGACATGATGCGCGCATGGGGGAGGAAAGACATATCTAAAAAAGATTGACGGGGAGACCCGAAGGGAAAGGACCACTTGGAAGACCTAGACAATATTAGGATAGATTTAAGGGAAGTCGGATTTGCGAGGGATGGTTGGATGGAGTTAGCACAAAATTGGGTTGAATGGCAGGCTCAGGTAAGCGCGGCAATGAACCTCGGGTTCTTTCAAATATATAATATTCCTTTAGCTTAGGAATTGTATATTGCCATTAAGTAAGTAAGTAAGATCTTTTGTTATATATTACGCACCTTGGAGTCAGCCTCATTGGATCGCACAGACAGCTGTCGTTGATTTTCTGGTAAAGGGTCAACGCTTTTCACCAATCAAGTATGACGATTTTTGCAATTACCGTGAGAAATTTCACATTTAAAAAGGTGTAGTAAATTTTAAAATGTTTAATTCTCTTCAAACTGAGTCTATTTAATAATCATATGCAAATATTTTAAACTAAAAGATGATTTTTCCATGTGAAGCAATCAACGTTGATTACTCTGGAGTATTATAATTTTATACCACTCAGTGATATATATTTTTCCTTTTAATCAATTTCATCTACTGCCTTTTATCTTCGACTTACTGAAAAGAAAATTACATTTATGCAAAAATTGCATTCGGAAATGGAAAAAAAAAAAACCCCCAAGTGGAATCTTATATTTCGAGGATATGATATGAAAAAGTTTCTCCTATCCTAAATATAACATTGCTTATTTAAAAAAGCTTTCGGCGATTTTTACATTCTCCACTTTCTCCCCAAATTTCATTTTAAGTGACCTTTCGTTTTCGAGCTAAGCTGTCCATAGACACACACATATGCATACATAACTTCGTTACTTTTCCGAAAATTATGTGTGTTTGTCTGACTGTAAACAGCGTAGATATCAAACGAAAATCTTATCAGAATGAAATGTTATATTCTAGTTATAACAGCATGGCGATGACTTTATCCTATTTTAACTACCAGTTTAGATCTACCGGCACTTAAAGAAAATTTCTATTATCAGAGTATCTAAAAAAATAACCAAAGATTGTTTTAAACTTTGAACTGTTTGTACTAACATAAACTCATACTTGAAACATGTCTTCATACTACTTGCCTGAAGGTAGATATAAGCTAGTCATTTCTCCCACAATCCTGGTTTTAAGTCCTGCCTTTAAGAATAACAAGACTTCGTGTGAGATTGCGACAACTCAATACACTCTCCTGCAATGCGGCCATTGAACTTCGAGAAGCTAAATATTTCTTGTAAAGATGGTCATGTATTTGTTTAAATAATATTTTTCTGTATATTTTCTTAACTCTTAAATGCATAATGCATTCTGTAGGACACAATAGTTTGCCTTAAATTTGTAATAAAATAGCGGAAAATAAGTCGAAGGAGAATTTTAAATTTACATAAAATTTATGGAATAGGGCCAGAAAATAAGCTGTTAACCTGATTATTGTGTCAACTGTTTTCTACGCAGTCCGGCACGGATTTGTATAATGTGTTAGAAATTGAGTATCTCGCATTTAAAGGTAAAAATCCAGTGCTGTTCTGTATGCCTCTTGTGATCGTGACAAAATATCGAAATCGAGATAACCCCGGGAAAGCATGATTCACGATATTTAGAAACCGAAAAAAGTGTGACTTGTCTGTCTGTAGACAAGCGGTAATGGAAACCAACATTCACTGTATTTCTTGTTTTTTTTTAATTAATGACTTTTTTGGAATTTCATCGCACCGGAAAGAATTTGGTTACTATAACTGTAAACTTTTTTTTTCAGAATGTTCATTTATTGAAAAAATGGCTCTAACTATTTTAATACAAAATTAAAATTCGAAACATATACGTATGTGGCTAATAAAATGGCTATATTGGTTATTCTGTAAAAATTACATAGGCGTACTTTAATCACATTCATTTTTTATTTTTTGTTGTACACATTTCTTATAAAATGAATAGGTATCAAGGTAAAAACTTAATAAGTAGTATTTATATGCAGAATGTCAGAACACACATTATTTAAAATATGTATATTCATTTGTTTCTCCAAGTAACAAGAAAACTATAAGTAACTTATTTATGTAAAATGCAGTATAGGCTACCTGAGACGTAATGATCACAATAGAACCGATCCGAACGAGGTGGTCGAGGAAGATCTGGGCTCAAATCCCGGACTTACAGGATTTATTTAATTTCCATAATACATCGCCGCTATAACACCCAATATCATAATCGTTTTAGCTCCATATATATCAGGATGACGTTACAGAACAATAGAAAGAGTTGCACACAAGAGCCTACTGGTAAACCCAAACATGTGATATGGAGATTGCACATTGATTTTTGAATGGTAGTTTTTAAATATAAAACCTTAATAATTGTAAACACGTAGGTCTATATGTGAGAAAATTTGAGCATCATATTTTGCACCGTTTATTATTTCTAGCATGGGCCTGGGTGTAAGCCATTCACTCCGGGATGCAATTAAATGGTTAATGCACGTCGAGAAATTGCGGACTTCTCTTACTAGTGGACAAATAATAAAGAATTGATGTTAATGTCAAACGGTAATTTAATGTTATCGCAAGTATCAACTCTATGAATGCCGTCGTGTCGCCGGCTAGCCATGTCACGAAATTGTTTTGCTTTTCACTAGCGTTTACGACTTATTTTGTTGAAGGCCGAGGTACCGACGTTTCAGTTTCGGAAATAATTTATATTAGGTCTAATTCTTCTCCGAGTGCTATGGCGTTAGTGTTCTATTCGTTTCTGCAATGTAATAATGGGATATGAGAGTGGTATGTGCATAGTTGTAGCATCGAGGAATAGCTTGAAAGATGAGCTGAAGACGAATAGGCTATTTTTTTTAATTTCCCAAATTCTCCAAAGCACTTAACGTATGTGTATTGCATACTATTTTTTCTACAATAGGTAATAATAAAAATATTACTTACTTGAAATTAGTTACCAATAACAACTGTTCAATGTAGCTTTCAAGTTACAAGGCGTACCAAGCTTAAAAAATAGTGACTTTTATTGTTGGTCCCAATGAATGAATCCATTACTTTAGAGCATGCGTACTAGTCACAAAATTAGCTACTGGGTGAATTAAAGTGAGTTAATAGACTAATAAGAAATAAGAAGGAAGTGAAGATACATTCAAGATTGAAGTTGTTGGATTGGTGGTTTACGGTTATTTTAATGATGATATGTACCACAACTTAGGTTACATATTATGACATGAGAATCCAGTTATGACCTATTACTCGCAACTTCAAGAAAATAGATTAAACAGCAAAAACATCAGTCATATTGCATTTCCAGATTCCAGTTTTACTATTTATCATTAGCATAACTTACATTCTTGGCCATTTGCTTTCTGAAAATTAAATTGTATTTGGCGTAGGCCTACTTATGAAAAATAAAGAAAACTCTAAGCTCTTGTGTTGCTTTTTGCGGCCGATCCCTTTTTTCTTAGAAACGATCGGTTTTAATTACTGATTTTGGAGAGGAGAAATAGGTTTATCTCTCTTAGATAAATTTTTAAGTTTTTATTTCATTTATAAGTACTCTCTCAGCAAGCTTGTCTCACATTTTATTCAGGCTGATCAGTTCCTTCACTCCATAATGCTGCAAACAGCCGGAATTTTTATTAATTTATTTTTCTCGAATATTAATTTAAATTTGACGCTGGGCATCCCCCGGGACAATAATCTCGTTAGTTACAATGCTAAGAAGCATGACCAGCTATGGTCCTTGTACCAGCCCTAGGTTGGTAGTGGCATGTTCTAGTTAGACCAACTACAATGGGGTTGTTGTGGTTTGTGTTGGGGGAGGGATTGAGTTGGGATGTCTATTTAACTGTAATCTAATCTGTGGATAGTACGTATAAATTATTTGAATACTGTTATAAGAAATACGAATAGGTGACCCTGTCAATCATTGAATAGAAAGATATTTAGGCGTATTTACACTTGTCTGCAGTCCAGTACAATGTTGCCAAATACGTACCACAGCACGGTTACCTCACTTGAGAAGTAGTGAATGACAGCGGCAACACTGGCAAATCCACGCGACTACAAGAGCGCCTGTTCTTTTGTTCTTTGTCAGTATCGGTGTCGGTGCAGATTTTCGGATTAGGGAGCAATGCTATTATATTCTTTTGTAGATAGACGATGGTTTGGGACGAGGTCTTCTTAAAATGACACGAACATTAGGTTTTTTTACTGTTACAATGAGTGTTCCATGATAATAAAAAGTTTGGGAAACGCTGCCGTAAAATAATCTTAAATCTTGTATGTAGATAAAAACACGGATGGGTTTTACACAGGAAGCAACGAAAGGTCTCCATGTGTCTGATTTTTCTAGACTTTTTGCATAACGCAAAGAAGAATCTCTTCTTCCCTCGTTCTCTGGTCATTGTCCTCTCCAGGGAGTGGTTTTCGTGTCATTTTGAACGAAAAGCTTTGCACGACTTGATGTAGGTCACTCCGACAGGAAAGTCTCCCGAAATCGATTTCCCCCAAGTTGGTTGACATTTTCTTTCCTCCCATCCAACTTCTAAACGTCAACAGTCAGAATAGGCATTCCAATAGTCAAACTTTGATGTTGTACAAGTTACGAGATACTCTCATTGATTTTGTCTCTTTACATGTTTGAGAACTAGGAGACAAGTTTATTTAGCTAATTAGTTTAATTATTAAGTGCCAGAATGGCACTTTATAAGATTGTGTCTGTCCGTCTGTCTGTCTGTCCGTGTGTCTCAACGCGCGATAACTCAAATACACTTTATCGGATTTTCATGAAACTTGGCATACGCATTTATAACGTCCATGAAAAGAAGCCTATTGGTATTGGACCAAATCGGTTGACCAATACCGGAGTAAAGCCCAATTCAGTGCCTATTTTATGGTAATATATTAGACAGAATTTATCAAATGCAAATCAGTTCTCATGACAACATATATTGTTTTAGAAATGTAGAGTGTTCATATACAGCTTTGGATGATGCAATAAAGTTACCTATGACAAATAACACTGCTCCTTAACATATGCTTACCAAATTAGATTGTTAAACTGAGCGAGATGGCCGAGATGGTAACTTTTGGATTCCGCATTCTGGAGGTCGCTGGTTTAAATCAATATGAATTTCTTGTTGTTTGTATTTTTAGGTTAGTGTGCGATTATCAAGATGTCACAAATCTGTATAATCCTGCTGATGCTGGACGATGTTAATCTGATTTATGTTTTAAACTAGATCTTTGTTCTGCCGTAAGTCCTGCTCAAAGAATTTTCTGCATAACATAATTGCAATTATAACTGTTTTATTTATTTTACTGTTTGCCTATATCTTTTTCTTAATATAACCTCTCCCGTTGTAGGAATGTTTATGTTGACCAAGTCCTTACAAGATCGCGTCCTGTCGAGAGAGGTATTACTTTCGGATCACATAATACTTTTTTTGACCAAACATAAATGGATGCCGGGACCACCTCCAAGACAACACGAACGCAAAGGGAGAGACACACCAGTCACACACACATATTCCGAACTAAGCGAAGATGGAATGAAGATGATAATGTCGGCCAAATGATATCCGGAAACCATAAGGGCTTAAAGTTATCCGACATTCGTCTCACAAGGAAAAGCACGGAAAATTCTTATCTAAGAAGCTTGTCCCAACCAGAAATCGAACTCGGGTCCGCTGGGTAAGAGGAGCGACTTTCCCTTGCCAGACGATTCTAACAAATCTCGAAAACAGAATAGAAAAAATATACGGTATCGCTACACTATTAGGGTGGGTGGTATCCTTTAGTGATGGAAGTTTAGCTGCGGTTCTCCTAGGCGAGGGTAAAATGTTGCAGGAAAATCATCACTTCGATTCCTTACGTTACCAAGCCTAACACAATATGTACTAATATATTCCAGAGAACACAACTAAAAACTAAAAGAGCTTTATCGGATTTTCAAGAAACTTGGTAGTCTGTAGGCTACACATTTTTATCGTGCATGGACAAAGCCTATTTATTTTGGACCAAATCAGTTGACTGGTACCGGTATAAAGCCCAATTTAGAGCCTATTTTATGGTAATATATTAGAAAGAATTTATCAAATGCAAATCAATACTCATGACAACATATTGTTTTACAGCGTTCCTATACGGCTTTGGAAGTTGTAATACAGGTAGCTTTGACAAATAACATTACCCACATGTTCCTTCACATATGCTTATCAAACTAGGCCTTTGTTCTTCCGTAAGCCCTGCTTAATGAATCGATCTGGAGCTTAACTTGAAAATCAATTTAAAAAATATATATATTTTCTGCATATCATAATTGCGCCGTGGGTGAGTCGGTAGCGCGCCTGCCTTCCACTCCGGCGGCCCGGGTTCGATTCCCGGGTTCAGGACTGGGTGTTTGTCAGTAGGTTAAGATAATGCACACTGTGCGCGATTCCTTAATTATAATTGCAATTATCACTTACTAAACAAAAGTATTCTGGCACTTTGTTACATCAGTTTACCTGATTTTATTTTTATTGGTCGAGTTTCCTGCATGTATACCACCGCTTCAATTCCTCCCTAGTCAGCAGTTTGGTCGTGATTATCTGTAATGTGTTACTGTTAGAAGCGAATTACGCTAATTATCTGCTTATAAACCGAACGAAGTAATCATACCATGCAGTAGCAAACTAATCTCAGCTGGGGTGATCAACCTCCGCTGTACACGCATTTGTGAACGCTTTCATCGGCCTCCTTATGCATGAACTGGCAACTCTTTGACCGTGCAAATCCTTGACGTCAGGAAACCAATGAACTGGAAGCTCTGCAGCAGCACGACCTTTGGTTTATCCCTGATAATGTCACTACAGATGAGTTCTGTGGTATTAATGCACGCAATAATAAGCTAGCAGTTTCTCAACTCCGTGTATCCATATGTAAACTGTTTTAAGCCAAGTGCTGTACGTTTATATGAAAATGGGCACTGCAGAAAACTGCATAATGACGAGCTTCATAACCTGTAGTCTTCACTGAATATAGTAAGAGTAATTAAACCATGGAGGATGAAATGGGCTGTACATGTTGCGCAAGGGGGAGGAAAGGCATATCTAAAAAATATTGACTGGGAGACGCGAAGGGAAGAGACCACTTGGAAGACCTAGACGTAGGTGGGAGTACAATATTAGGATATGTTTAAGGAAAGTAGAATTTGCTAGGGATGGTTGGATGGAGTTAGCACAGAATAGGGTTGAATGGTGGGCTTGTGTAAGCGCGGCAATGAACCTGCGGGTTTCATAGAATAGATCAGCGTTTCTCAACCTTTTTGAACCCGAGGACCTCTAAAATGTCTAAAAAATGTTATGGAACCCTAATTTTAGATCCCATTTTTAAAAGAAGGTCTTTATTCTTAATATTTGGGGTATTAATTATAGGTTATTATAACGAAATATGTGAAAAATTTTACTTCTTTACTTTTCCACTTGCTTTATGATATCTTTTAATTATGTCTGCGGACCATCTGCACCACCTTCGCGGACCAGTGGTGGTCCGCGTACCATAGGTTGAAAAACACTGGAATAGATAATATTATTTTAGCTTGCTTTGGAATTATCTATTGCCCTTGAGTAATAAGTAAGTAATAAGCTATCCGTGTCACAACTACGTGTATTCGTGTATCCGGCATGTAACCGTTATACGGCAAGTGTTATGGGTTTAGTCACGTAAACACTGTTCTAATTAAGGTAAAAGTAAAGGTAAAATGATTCCTGTATGGGTCATGGAGACCTCTTGAGTTTCCGGGAGGTTGTGGCTCCCAGACTGAGACATCAGCACATGTTCCAATTAATGTGCTCTTTTTTTTTTTTTTTACAATATTTCAGTTTGTACGTTACAACTTCAACCTTTCTAAAGTCTCTAAGCTATATCGATCTCGTTATGATTTAAATGAGAGAGAAAGTTACTTAAAAGTAGCCTGTAAGCCGGGTAGCCGTAGTAAACTGCTGCATTAGCGAGTTATTTTGTAAAATTTTGCAAATTCTGAAGTCGGAAATAATTAGTATAGCTTTACTATCAGCTAAGCAGTTAATTTTTTTTATTGCGCTTACAACTGTATAAACTTACAATGGCTGACATACAGAGTGCTTCAGAAAAATGTAGTAGTAGTGTGTGTATTTATTTTCACAAAAAAATTCTCACATATAAATCACATTATTTACATTAACCGGCGCACGGGTCGGTGTCGACCATACGTGCTCACTGCATACACTTAAATTATTACCCCATAAAAAACCCAATTGAAAAAAAACTATATTCTATTATTTACATAAGCCCAGACGTAACCCCTCACCCCCAAACAAGTAAAAATTTCATAGACACATAGACATTATTAAGACAAAAAACAAAAAGATAATAATAATAAAAAAAAAATAAAAATAATAATAATAATACTTAGATTTCCTTAATTCTCTAAATCTAGGCTTTCTCTCATACATCTCACTTTCTTCAGAAATTTACATAACCCGTGCCAATTGTGCTCATCCAGTAATAGATTTAGACATGCCTCCCTACTTCTTTGCGAGTTTAAAAATTTGTCACACTTTGAATTGTCATTAGAAAATCTATTTTCCGTTCTACGAGGTTAAATTTCTGGAAATGGAAAGCTTAAAGTCCAATTTGAAAAATACATTACTTTCTGATGAAAATGTGATTGTTCAAATGTTCAAAATGGTGACCTCCAGCATCAATACATTTCTGAGTACGAGTCACCACTTATTCCGTACATCGTACCAAAGTGTTCAATGAGATTTCTACACACACCGCTTGAATCTCAGTCCAAAGTGTGTCTAAGTTACGTTGTTTACGTTTGTACACATCTTTTACTGTGCCCCTTCAGAAAAAAATCCAGCGGCGTTAGGTCTGGAGAGCATACAGGAAACTCGATTGGCTCCCTGCGTCCTATCCACTGCCTTGGCAAATTTCGGTTCAGGTATGCTCGTACGTCCTTTGACAGTGTGGCGGAGCGCCATCTTGTTGGTAATAAAACCGTATAATGCACGAATGGCAGGAATATGGAATGAGCAAGTATTGTTTGGTACTTTTCATTGTTGGATGATTATGGCACGTTTGTTGGGCGATTGTTGAATCTATTCTGCTGCTTTCTGTTGAAGAAATATAATATTACTTTCTTCCAGAAATTGAACCTTGTAGAACGGGAAATAAATTTTCTATAACAGTTTTATAACATTTTTCTGAAACACTCTGTATATAGTCACAAAATTCTTGAACAATTGAAATATTCCAGACAATTCATATTGCAGAATAATTAAGAAAATTCGAGAACATGTCTCTTTTTATGATATAAAAACCCCGTGCTATCACCGGGACTCGAACCCCAGTAGCAGCAGTTCCGTGTACAGACATTCGTAACCGTCTCCGCGCGAGTTCCAACCGTATGGTCGTTTGTATATATACAGTAGAAGTTCAATTATCCGAACTTCAACTATCCGGATCGCTTTGAGGCCGTATTCAAGTGGCTTTTGCAGCAGCGAGCATTGGGAAACCCTATTTTAGGGCGATTACTCACGAAAAAGTAAATCTTTTAGCCTACAAAATCGATAGTTTCTCAGCATAAGACTGATTCCGATGTGACACTTTATGTAAGTATGTTACAGTACAGTACTGTATCCTACAAATTGTTTTTTTATAAGAAAGTACCTATTTCATGATTTATCCACCTATACGGATATATGATTATCCGGATCGGGCACGGGACCAATTAATCCGGGTAGTTGGAGTTGTACTGTATGTTCAGTGAAGTCCGTGCTTATCATAGGTAATCTCACGAGAGATTCGTTCTTGCAAATTCATCTGATGAAACTCGTAATTTCGAGTAGGATTTATTAAGATTGTTCCATGAGTAAATTGTAACGGATTTTGTAAATAATTCTTTTCTTACTTTGTTGTCAATATTTTTCCCACTGTGAGACCATGGCATACTAAATGAATGATCAGTCCATGCATCGATTTCGTGCATCGATTTGAGTTCCCAATGCTACCAATAGTGCGTTACCACAAAATGAAGCGCGTCAGCATAAGAACGCTATAAAAGCACAGGAACTGGCTTGCACCGAATCAAACATCGTTTTAATCAATACACATTTACATTATTTCAATTTCCTAAACAAATTGTTGTAAAAATAATGTGTTTTCATTCATTTCACTGGCAGAATGTGACGTATTAATCACGGCACGTTCATACCTTACGGAAAGAAAGTTAGAGGGAACTCTAGGTCTTGGAAGAAGTTACTACAAGGATAGGAGGAGATGGGACACGAGATTTTCAGACCAATCCCGTGTCTAGAATACTTAATAATAATAATATTAATAATAACAACAATAATATGTGTATAAAGTAACAGACTTTAAAGTCTAACAGTCAAGGTTCCAGAAAATATAGCGTGACTGTCTTACTGTTATAGAGCCTAAGCATGCCCCAGAAATAAATCTGATAGCACTATCTGGCTTACACCCTCATTGTTTGGTAACACTAACTTTTTTTTTTCAGGATCGCAAGTAGCCTAGTCGTACTCTCATGTAAATTGTGCTACAGCCATAACTACTTTAAACTTTGAAAGCTCCTGATTTTCTGCTTACTCAAAGGCTATATGTCTCAAATTGTGAACATTAAGTTTCACTACGAGCATCAACAGTTCACAAGTACAATTACTTAAGTTGGAGAACATGATTTTCGAAAATTTGGTCAACTGTATGTGAGTTGTTCAAGATTTGGAAATTCAACCATCTACACTTCTTAGCTTTAAATGGAAGGACACCTGATACCCAATACAGTTCATCCGAGGACTCTTATAAGAAAAAATAGTTTTTTTTTAATATATATAATGTTGTGTCTTTTATATTATTTCGGCATTAAATTTTTAACAGCCCAGTATGCTAAATATTGAAAGTAACAATATAATTTAAAATACAAATAATTATGTAATTCGTGCCCTTTATGTAAACACGATATCAGTGTTGAAAACGATTTAATTATTTCCGGTGATCTAGATCTGCATCTAGATCTGAAGATCGCGGGATCAAACCCGGCCGAGGTCAATGGATTTTTTAGGACGTACAAATCCTGAGCACGGAGTCCTCCGGGAGGGACTTTAAGCTGGGGAGCCCGGCAAGTAAAAGAACTCCAAGCTTAAATTAGAGCCTCTGGACAAAATTTTTCGGCCCTTTCACGTCCACGTAATGCCATAGTTTCGGGAGGGTTGTTGTGATGGGTTTACCATCCGTCACCCTGCCCTCTATCGGGAAATAGCGTAACAAAATTCAAATGGGTAACAGTAACCTCCACTTGGAGACCCTACGCTTCACCACTGGGAGTGATATGAAGTGGTTTATAAAGCATCTAGCGGTTGAATTAATAAATGTGGGCGAAGCCGTGAGTGCCAGCTAGTTTCAAATAAAAAGTTATCATTTCTAAGTCCTTCGATCGTAGAATGTAATTTCAAGGATACTCCAAATGGTTTACTCTCTTTCCGGTATATTATTAAATTGCTGTCCAAGGGAACTTCCCTGTAAAGCAAAGCAATGAATGACACCGGTAGGTACCTTCTGATTAGTCTAGACATGCTGATTGGTGTCAGATAACGACTAAAGCTCCGAATTATGTTACTTCTTCTTTTTCCTAATGTAAAAGTTCCATTTTTGTCCAAATATGCAACTATGATATTAAAACCATTTCTTACTTAATAAACAAATAATCGAGAATGATTTCTTCTGTAAAAATGATTATGATGATGATTTATTATTGTCATTACGTACAGAGTAAACTGTTAGTGCAGAAGAATATCCATTAAAAAAACTAGTGTAGAAAGAAAAAGAATGAACGAAAATTGCAATAGAAGAAAAATCAGAAGTGCTCGTGTAGGAGAAGAATTAAGATTGAATTCTAAAATATTGAAATTGATAATTAATGATAGAGCAATTAAAAATAGAAGAAAGAACAAGATTAACCCTTAAATAGAATAGACTCAATTTTTCACAATTATAAACCTATGCCGACTGCATAGAAAACAGTTAACACAATGATTAAGCTCACAGTGTATTAATTTTTGTAGGCTACTCGATTCTGCAAATACTGCGTGTGTTTTAAATTTCCTTTGGATATATTTTCCGTTATTTTATTGGCAATTAAGGAAAACTATTGAATCCTATAGGATACATCACGCTTTTAAGGGTTGATAGCCAACTTGTCTTAAGTGGAATTCTAATTTATGATTATTCAGAATCAATAACGAAACTCATATTAAGGACGGAGGACGAAACTAGATAACTTATAATTAATCACAATTATAATCTTGAGCATTCTTATGGCACCCTGGGAACTATTTGTCTCAGGCTCGCCCAGGCTTAAGTTGATAAGAATCAGGATAAGGTGGCCTAGACACTTCAAATCGCATGATTTCCCTTAGGTATTGTTAGCTCCCCTAGGTAAGATGTATAGGTGTAGACTCTCTGCTTCTGCTGCTCAGAGATAGAACATCATTGAAGGCAGAATTTATGGCCACTCCCTTTTATTGAAATGAGCTTCAGAGACTATTGCGTCATCCAGGACTAGGTCAATGAACTCTGGGTGGTATAAAATAAATTTGTTGAAATAAAAATACTTAAAGTAAAATCCACATTGATAGTTTATTTTCTTGAATGATAAATTATTATGACATTCATTATTTAAGATATTATATTTGAATTATGCCAGGTTTCTATAAACTCGTGAAATACCTATGGGTAAATTATCCATGGGCAAATTAGTTCCTAATCACCCACAATGATATAATGAGCAAGGCCTTGGAGTTGTACAGTTAATTTCATTCAGAAGGCTTTGATTGTCATTGTTTAAATTATTATTGATCCTACAAGAGGTTAAATTTTATCCAGTCATCCATGAAAGGATAAATTAACCCGACGATTTACCCTTGGAAAGATCTAGCCCGAGTTTTAAGAACATTCTTTCTGTCATTTTCATATTTACCCACAAGTGCATGTGATTGTTACCTTTGAATTATTTGAGTTTGTAAAAGTTATTCTTGTGTAAATTCTGTCCCTTGGATAATTTACCCATAGGTATTTCGCTAGTTTATAGAAACCGGGCATTAGTCATTTAAAAATATTTTATAGAAACCGGGCATTAATGAGATAAATTTATTAATATAATATTGAGCAAACGTTATTTGGTTTCGGCCATAAATATATATATTTTTTGAAATGCATAGATATCTTGTGTATCTACTATATGAATCGTGTGCCATCATAAATGTATATATTTTTTGTAAATTGTCTCATCTAGAACATGACAATGCAGTTGAGTAGAAACAATTTTAATATCTCAGTCTTACACACATATAATGCAATTCAAGTTAATCAAACGCAGTCAGAATATAATGAATGATTTTACAACAAGGAACTGTAGTTAATTTCACAAGTGTGTAGTGTTAAGCTGTTAAGCAGCATACAACCCTACGTTAGTTAATATTATTAATATAATTAATTAATTAATTATTAATATTATTAATGCGTTTTACAGTTCTGAAAGTCATTAAAGATAATCCATACCTAGTAAGAATATTAAGATGGTTTCTAAAATATCATTCTCGAAATGCAGGTAAATGTTTGCTTAGATAAATTTGTGCAAATAATATTGAGCAAAATTGCTCGGTTTCAGCCATAAAACATTTTATCTATTGTCTATTGCTTTATTTATGGAGAGATTCCTGTTCATTTTCCTGTATTATCATGGCCTTGGTTCTCAGTATTCTTTTTAGAGTAATCAATGTCACTTATTAGTTAAGGGAAAATATTGTAGAATTATTGTAATTTTTAAGCCAGGAGTATAAGGTTGTAAATAATTACAAAATTTAATGGGAAAAGAAGCATTAAAAATTATGAGGTCAAGGCTATACTGTCTCTTGATCTTGACATTAAGAAGTAGTACTGTACCGATTTCGTCTGAATCTTCAGTTGAAGAAGGGATATTTATTGATTCATTTATCATGTTAGTACGCCCAAGACCAATTTGTCCAGCTACCACAATCTTGGAATTCTAAACTGAAGGAGTAACTTTGGTTTTTATGATAGTGTTCTCTAGATGAATTTAACTTTTTAAGACTATTAATTTTCTAATTAAGTTTAACAAACTGTTCCTTTTTTGTTTTAAAGAAGGATTTACATCTTAATTAATCATTTACTGACCAGTTTATTTTTACAGAAACTTCTACAATTAAACTTTTGCATTCTGATAACGAAAGTACGGTAGCTACAAAATATTTAATTATTGGAACGTCGTTTTGCATTGATTTATAAATGTCTAAAAATTTCCTTCTATAACGTTCTACCTCAAGTCTTTAAAGTTTTTTTAAAATGTTGCTTGCATAGTTTTCATCAAACCGCATGACTGGTGATCATGATATTTTTTTGTTCAAAATTTTCGATTAATTTGCTACATTGTAGCAGTCGCTAACATTAGTTCTTCAGATTATATTATACAAATCAAATGTCTCAGTATAATGTGAGTAAAATGTTCCCTATACAGGCCATGAAGGCCTAAAAGGTTCCAGAATGTGAGGCTCCCAGATTTTTAGATATTCGGCACATGAAGGTGGTAAGTATGTCAGCCTTACGCAGCGGCCGGTTTACCCCCATGATTGCTTCTGTTAGATGCTGAGTTGACCGCAGGGCCATAGTGTCACCGAAGGTTTAGGCCATTTAAAAAACTTCAACGACCTTATCGGGGATCGAACCCGCGGCCTTCCGGCTCGTTACGCAACGCCTCAACCACTACGCTACGGCGTACCCCCTTTAATTTGAGTGCTTGCAAGTACTTACAACAAATATTTTATAATATTGTATAAATTCAAGTAGAATCGTTTTATTTTCATTTTTAAACCTTTCATAAACTAAATCAGACAAAGAAACCATGCCGAAAGTCGTTTTCATTTACATAATAATTCGGTATGCACTTCCAGAAAGTGAAAACACAAGAATCATTCCAAACCTAATTTATTTTTCCAAACTAGAATAATTTCATAGAACTTAAAAAACAATAACTCGCTAGAAATAAAATAATCTTTCATGTAAGCTTAATAGGTAAAAATGAAACTAAACTTTGCTAAATATATTATTTTAACTAAAAGATTTATTGTTAATATCTTTAAAGTAAAGTAACCAATACGCGTATTTGGTTGAGGCTCTGCGGTACAAACTGGAAAGTCGCGGGTTCGGTTCCCGGTTATGTTCCACTTTTAAAAATTATCTAATTGCCTTTTCTATTTATTACAGCTATGAAAACAAATAACATTCGGAACGCTCTAGAATTAGAAATCATTCACAAGACGTTTCACGTATCGTGCCTACCCGACTTTTTTAAAACGAGACTTTTCCTTATCAGAGTTTAAAAGAACGTGCCCATCTGATAAAATCTCGAAGTCTAGCCTTATGAAATATCATTGGTTATATTTTGTTATAAGATATTAAGTGGAAGAAGTCAGCTTTAAACAAAAATATGTGCAGCATAAGAACACAGATATTTCTCAATGGCAACGAAATGCTGAACGAACGTTATTTAAAGAGTACACACATATCCACGCGTCAAGATAATCATTCATAAAGAATTGTTAACGAGTGTATGTATAAAGAGAGCGTGTATTCCCATTATCTTTTGTCATATGCTACTGCAGGGGGCGGTAGTTAGGGTGTTCGAGGGGGGCTGGAGGATAGAGGGGTGTCAAACAGATCGATGGCCCCTTGCTGTACTCCGCACGGAATTGTGGGTAAATGGCAAGGCCAGCGAAGCAACGGTTTTATCATAAGAGATAACCTAAATTATATATTCTTGTGTGTAACTTACATTAAATACATTTCCAGCCCTTTATGTTAGTAATTTCAGTGCATTTGTATTGTGTGTAATCAGTTCTCAGTTGTATTTTAAGTGACCCCTATACATGGACGCTGTATGGGGAGATGAAAGAGCTTTAAATGTCTGACAGTGCAGTGGGTTTTTAAATATCGTTAAAGCTCCGAAGGGATTTAAATTGCACTGCTTATGTTGCGAATAAAGACTGTCGTTGGAGATACTCCAAATTGTGTCTTCTAACAGATGACCGTATACATCAGACTCTTAATACTTGATAGCCTACATATAGGTCTTAATTAACCTAAAAGAAACTATTCCATAACTCAGCAGTTATTTATATGCAGTAGAAAAGATAGGCTAAACTTTATACAATCTCTAAACTTTATACAATCTCTAAACTTGATACAATCTCTAAACTTTAATACATTGCAAAGAATTTAGTAATTTTGACATGCTTTATTTCTGTAAATCTTTATGAAGTTACACGGAGTAGATTTATCATAAATTCAGTACAGAATTTAAAAATATACTATTACATGATGTAACACTCCATCAAGAACTAGTTGTAAACGTGATAATTTTAGATAATTTTCTCTTAAATAGTCCTTTTTTTCAGTTTACATTATTTTGAAAACCAAAGTTTGGTTGTACATAACCTCATAAAATGTTCTAAAATTGTCTTGTATGCACTGCAATCGTATAACCTCCCTAATAGCCGTACTTCTAGCATTGTAAAGTAATATCATTCATATATTTAAAAAATATGGAGTTAAAGAAGCAAATTTACGCATATTATTTGTATATTTTTTCACAGCAATCTGATAACATACCATGTCGTAATAAAATAGGCATTAATAATAATAGGTTATGATTATATAACTATATAAGTATTCTAAGTGCTACTCTTAGGTATAACACAAGGATCTAGATACTAATAACTACTATAAAGTACGCATATACTACGTTTCTAAGTACCTAGATACATATGGAAAGTTGCAGCATGCTTAAGACAAATGATCTAATAGGAATAATCCACATTCAAAAGAGAATTTATCTTCTTTTTTTAATATATTGGCTTAATCGTACATCTCACATTTCACTTACATTTACATTATAATCAAGTTTTCTGTAGGTTACCGTACACATCTTCATACAAATGCAGAATGAGAATAACGTAATTCAAGGTTCATATTAATTTACGTCGAAAAAATCTACGTACACTGAATTCGAGGTTGGTACACCTGCAGCATTTGCTTTAAGAAACAAAAGACTACTGCGTTATAATTCACATGATAAAACAAATGAGTGCGCAGTTTTGAACAAATGCTATAGAATTAATGATACCAGTAAAATGTATTAAATGTTTGCTTGATATCGTAAACGTTAGAAGAAATGTGAGAATTAGATTTTTTTATTTTTTCAAGCTGTTCAATAGATGGCGGTGAAGGTTTTGGAGAGAAATTAAAGTTACTCACCGGTAACGGGAGACCACCTTCACTATGTGCGATGTCACCCCCTTGTACCCACACTTAAGGGGGCCTGCTAGATGTGTAGAAGTGCCGCCGCGGACGCCAGTCCTCCTGGTTGTCTGCCTTCTGACTGGGGTTCGTTCAGGCCATGTCTCCCCGCGTTCTCTCTCGGACGCTTCAATCGATGCACCGGCTATCCCAACGCAGACTCCAAAATCCACCCCCTCCCACACTCCCCCTTTTACAATATGAAACCAACCCCCCAATCCGCGTTCGCGATACTAAAATCACTCTCGCCCTACTTGCCCCCTCCATTTCTACCCCTAACTATTTTTTGTATTCTTTATATTTAGTAGAGAACCACCTCGTGCTAAATCCTATGGCCCTCGGCATCGATTCTCTGCGAGTGCTCGAAAAGCGCATGTGCAAGCCAGAATCTGATTCCCTCCCCCTTTGAAAATTTTCATCGCCCCCTTTTCTCCCCCACAGCACCACTTCCAGAATCCCCCTTCCACTCTTTCCCTTGCCGAGTTCGTGATTGTGCCCCTGGACTCTCTAGCTAGTCTCTTTCTATCGATAGATATCGATATTTACCATGCAAATGAAATGTATGAAATCGATTCCATGAATTACTGAATAATAATTAATTTTCTGAACATATACCTTATAGAGATGTTTTGTTTGTTGTTTTTAACCAGTCTCCTTTGCGGAGAAGGTTTACGGACGGACAGTTTAAATGACGTAGCCTGGAGTGGGTTTTAAAAGCAAACAACTTCGCATATTCGATAGCTCGATGTGACGCAGAAATTGGATATTTGTTTTCCTAGACCTCCGCATAGTTTGCGCTTCGAATGAGGGAGCAATTACTGAACCTTATGCATGGTTCCACTGGGAACGAATAAAAAAAATGAACTTGTGTTTTAATGCCTTCTAAAAAGAGTTAAGGGGGATTTCTGTATATAATTGTCTTGCAGTCCTTGACGAGAGATGTTAGCTCTTATAAAGAGATCTGATTGGAATTGAATTCCTTTTCGTCTACACAAACACGTACTAATTTCATAGGAGTATAAATATATGACAATATATTTAGTTCAGGGAAAACCCTTAATAAACGTTTATTTCGTGTTCCGTTACCTGCATTACCACTTGGAAGACCAGTACTGTTGGTGCCATTTTAAGAAGTCCTCGTCCCAAACCATCGTCTGTCTACTAAAGAATATAATAGCTTTGCTCCCTAATCCGAAAATCTGCACCGACTTCGCCACCGACAAAGAACAGGTGCTCTGGTAGTCGCGTGACTTTCCCCAGTGTTGCCGCTGTCATTCACTACTTCTTAAGTAAAATAAGTGCTGTGGTACGTATTTGGCAACATTGTACTGGACTGCAGACAAGTGTGAATACGCCTAATTACCTTTCTATTCACTATTTGACAGGTCGAAGAGGATTAGGGTGGCAGCAAATAGGGAAGTTCTTAGAAAAATAGTTTTTTTTTTCATAAAATGACTTCACATATATATGCAAAATTATGTATTTATAAATTAATCACGCTAATCCGAATTTTCGCCAATCCGAACAGGCCCCGTCCCAATTAGTTGGGACTAGCGGGGTTCTGCTGTATGTACGAAATCACGTTCCCTAATAAAACAAATTGAATTCTCAATAAGTCATTTCAGCCCCGGAACTAATCTTGTTAACGAGAAAACCTCAAATTCAATATTTCATGTTGACGGTTTTGAACTTCTAGATGAAAGCCAACGAATGGAGACCAATCAAAGTACAAACCACAGACCTCGTACTGTGCAGAACTTTCAAAATTAACCCCTTCATAATGAAAAGACCACGGTTCATATTCATTAAATTCAGAAATTATTGTTAATTTTCTTGCCTTACCATATTGCCTTCTATGCCTCACTGAAGTTCAGTAATTTATTACTTAACAAAGTTAACAACTTCGCTTTACTGTCTGTAGTATATCATTGCAAATAAAATCACCTAAACTGATGTAACAAAGTGCCAAAACGCTTTTGTTTATTCAGTGATAATTGCAAGTTTATGATATGCAGAAAAGAAGTTATTTTTGTAGTCTATCTCTAAGTTAAGCTCCAGATCGATTCATTAAGCTAGGAAGAACAAACGTCTCAAGTTTGATACTTAACATTAATTCATACTCGTACACACTGATAGTCTATAACAGATTCTTAAAATATGTGAACAGTTCACAAAATGCACTGGCTAAATTATTTCACAGTAATATAGCTTCTGTATGTAACTGTATTCGTGTAGTAATCATTTCAACTTGATCAACGAAATAAACAAACATCTGGCTGCATTGGAATCAAGCCCTCAGTGATTAGAAACGCTGCATTGTGGTATAGTCATGATTTCCCGTTTAAAAAGCATGTGAACTTTAAGTAGTCGTTACTCCTGTAACGGTAAATCTATGTGGTTTAAAATAAATAGGCTCCTTGCCATGAATGTTATAAATGCGTATACCAAGTTTCATGAAAATCCGATAAAGCGTATTTGACTTACAGATACACGAACGGACGGACAGACAAACGGATAGACATTTTCCCATCCAGCACACAATCTTATAAAGTACCATACTGGCACTTCATAATCTTATTCCACTTAGTAATACTATTGTTATACTGTTATAGTTATTACTTGTCAGATAAATAGGCACTAAGAAATAAGAACAAATGTAATCTTTAATTTAATGGTTTCCATTACCGTAATTGCAAACAATCATGAAATTTTGTTAATGATGTTTCTCGATTACTTTCGTTGCCTTTTACTTCAGTCTTGGATACAAAACACCAGTGATGTATGAAATTGAATGTGATATGATTAACTAAAGTAGACACAACTAACTTATTTCATAATTAGCTTACAGGTACTGAAAAGTGTTTTTGTCCTGTGCTTCCTTCGGTAAGAAATTTTATAAGTAATTAATTCCCTCCTAGTTATTTTTATTAAAACACTAGCTTAAAAGGCCCGGCGTCGCTCGGGTTTTGTATTTTGTAAATTCGTATTTAGAATTTGAAATGAGGAAGAACGACTTATCACACTGAAGCTATTCCCTCAGAAAACGATAAATATGGCTTTTTATGGCTATAGGATTCAAAAGTTTTCCCTAATTTCTAATAAAATAACGGAAAATATATCCAAAGAAAATTTCAAACACATGTAGTATTTGCAGAATAGGGTATAAAAATTAATACACTGTGGCCTAATCATTATGTTAACTGTTTTCTTTGCAGTCGGCGTGGGTGTATAAATATAGGCCTACTGTCTGAAAAATTGAATTTAAGGGGTAATCTTGATTTCTTTCACTTGGCATTGTATCCTACTAGCAGGTGCCCGCAGCTTCGCCCACGATATTTAATCGAAAAATTAAAAATGAAGAGTATAATAATTGAAGCATTATATTTATTAACACTTGCACGCGAATCATTCATAAACTAAACCATTAATAATTAATGAAACAGCTAAAATCCCGGCTTCAGAGTACATTCCACGATTAGAAAGCGCCGCCTGGGAAAACGATCTCAGATTCGATTATGCAGTTCCAAACCCAATTGTGAACACTGATAATACTACTGCCTTCTAGACTGTATTACTCGTGTGTAATTCTCGAGACGGCGGTGGATAATACATATCGTTTCTCAACTGTTTGTTGACTGATGAATATGATGTGAATTTTATTTGATAAATTCAGTGTAATTTTCAGAAATTATATAATTTTTCAAGGGAAGGAATGGTTTGTTTGGATTTTTACTGTCCGCGATACTGGTTAAACTATCAATAATATTATAGCTGGTGCCCGCGGCTTCACTCGCCATTATTAATTGACTCCAGGATTTTTAAGAAATTTACACTGGTAGTTTATTTAAAATGTTTGTGGTCCAGAGCTATGAAAATTGTAAGTAAAAATAAAATTAGAATATTTGTTCATTGTGTTCATTTCACATAGGCTTTATATAATAAAAAAACCCGGTTTTCCTAATTTGGTACTCTTCGTGAAAGTTTACACTGCCAGAGACGAACATCGCCGAGTATACCCGATGTTTCACGAAGCGGGCGAGCGAGTGAGCACGCTATTTAGAGCCGTTGAATTGTATAAGAGTAGATTATTTTGTACTTAACGACGTGTTTGCTGAGGAATTAAAAATATTATTGACCTATTTACTTATGTATAGCCTCTCATCTGTTTTACTTACTCTCTATCCAATTTTAGCATTCCTGACTATTTTATAGACTGGAAATTTCTCTCCACGTTGTTCTTTACACAATTATTAAGAGCCAGAACAGTACTTTATGAGATTGTGTGGTGGACGGGAAATATCTTTCCGTCTGTCTGTCCGTGTGTCTGTACGCGCGATAGCTCGAATACGCATTATCGCATTTTCATGAAACTTGGTATAAGCATTTATAACGTCCATGCGATGAGATCTGTTGATTTTGTACCATATCGGTTGACTGGTACCTGAGTAATACCCAATTTAGCGCCTATTTTATGGTAATATATTAGAAAGTATTTATCAAATGCAAATCAGTTCTCATGGCAAAATATTGTTTTATAGTGTTCATATAGGACTTTGGAAGTTGCACTACAGATAGCTTTGGAAATAACACTACCCACATATTCATTCATACTTATCAAATTAGACATTTGTTATTCCGCAAGCCCTTCTTAATGAATCGATCTGGAGCTTAGCTCCGAATTCGATAACAAAAATAACTTATTTTCTGTATATCATAATTGCAATTATCACTGATTTAATTAAACCATTCTGGCACTTTCTTACATCAGTTTACTTACTTTTTGTTAATAACATTTGTTTTAAAGATGAAGTAAGTAAGTAAGTCCAATAAATTGAAAATTAATGTAACAATGACATACCGGTAATTTACGCGTACCGTAGTCAAAGAAATATTTAGTCTCAAAGTTATGCATATAGAATTTTAAACATCATCAGGTTTAAGTTTATTCACAGAAACAATTTTTAATTCACAAACTTTGAAATACGCTAGTCAATGAATTGCAAATGAATATTCCTTACTCATTTCATTGCGTGGACGTCATGTTCAATTTTGCAGGATTGCCCATTGGAATATACCTATGTATACTTTTCTTGCCTAACAACTTTCTGAAACAATTTAAGGATACATATTTTTAGATTAAGTACATAATGAAAAACAAATACCCAAAATAGGCGAAAGGGCATTTGTAAATACAGTTGAAACATCACAATGTTGTCCCCTTTTTTTAATTCAGCATAAAATATGCTCTTTTTTACCTTTGAAAATTACCCTTAAAAATCTCAATCTTCTTAAGAACCATTCTTCTTCATTCGCACACATCCCAGGGAAGTTTTATGTAGAAATAAATATATTTATAATTCTGTGAATTAATGATTAACAGGGCCCGGATTCTGATGACCTAAAATTGTTTGAAAAATAACCTATAAAATGACCCTAAATTTTAAAGAAAATTATTTAATAATTATAAAAAAATGACCTAAAAACTGATATTTTGTTTATAAAAAAATATTATTGTGTACACAAAGTTATATACTAGTTTGTACATAGTTTAAAAAAACTGTAAATAACTGTAATGTTGTGAATATTCTTTTCTTACGGACATTTATACTGGCACTGAGGCACTGGTGAGTCAAAATTCGGTACATCTTTTGTGGTCTGCCGGATTATATTGTTGTTTATTGAGGGTAAACAGTAGATTGCACTCTCAAATCCAAGCAGATGGCAGACTCTGGTGCCAAGTCAATCTAATAACAATCTACTCTTATACAATTCAACGGCCCTAAATGGCGTGCTTGCTCGCCCGCTTCGTGAGACATCGGGTATACTCGGCGATGTTCGTCTCTCGCAGTCTAAACTTTCATGACGACTACAAAATTAGGAAGAAAAACTGTTTCTTTACTATATAAGGCCTAAGTGAAATGAACACAATGAACAAATATTCTAATTTTATTTTTACTTACAATTTTCATAGCTCTGAACCACTAACATTTTTAATAATCTACCAGTGTAATTTTCTTAAAAATCCTGGAGTCAATGAATAATGGCGGGCGAAGCCGGGGGCAACAGCTGTAAAATATTGATGGTTTTATCTCTTGAAATATCGCTGATAATAATAATCCAAACAAACCATTCCTTCCCTTGAAACATTATATAATTTCTGAAAATTACACTGAATTGATAAAATAAAATTCACATCATATTCATGTCAATAAACAGCTGAGAAACAATACGTATTATGTGTTCACAGGTTCTTTGGAACTGCATAATCGATTCTGATATAGTTTTCCCAGGGAACGCTTTCATGTCGTGGAATGTACTCTAAAGCAGGAATTTTAGCTGTTTCATTAATTATTAATGGCTTAGTTTATGAATGATTCGCGTGCAAGTGTTAATAAATATAATGCTTTAATAATTATTATACTCTTAATTTTTAATTTTTAAAAGAATTATCGTGGCGAAGCCACGGGCACCTCCTAGTAGTAATACAATACAAAATGTTGGCGTTTCTTTGATTCTCACTTCCGAATACACTCAATGTAAATACATGAAAATGAATAAATAAGGAAGCAAATAAAGGAAGAAAATAACACGAAAATGACAAAATAATGACGTAAAATTTAAATAAATGCCCTAAAAATATAAAAGTGCATAAAATTACAAAAAATGACCTAACAAAAATGCATGTTTATAATCTAGAGGCCATGATTTGGATTTACGTACAAGTTGGCAATGTCTATGCAGCATCAATAAAAAGATGACATGTCAATAGATACCGGGCCCTGATGATTAATAATTATCTCTGAAGGCGAAAGATATTTAGCACCAAAGAAAACAATGAGGAATGTAAGAAAGATTTCAGTAAGGTCCGTTAAATGTGAATCCACTTTTTTCCAATTATGAACCAGGGTCATTTCTGTCCATTTGAATATGTTTCAATGTGTTTTAAGCACTGCCTTCTAAACTGTATTAATCGTGTATACACTGCCTGTCCTATACGGCTAATTTTGCGTACTCGGCGACATTACAGATGACAGCACCTTTCACACCCAGACTGCTTCTTGTTTTTTGCTACGACATTGTTGATTATGTAGTGCTGTCACCGCCGTCTCATAATCACTGCCTTCTAAACTGTATTACTCCTCGAGACGGCGGTGCTCATAATATAGTCTATCAATGCGTCTAATTAATTTACATTTATTTTAATTATTGCTCCAAAATTCCATTTCAAGGTAAGTGTCATATACTGGAATAATATTACGTTCTAAACAAATAACACAAGTATCTGTGTCTGTTTAATGCTTATTTTGATTAGTGATTGCTGCAATCTGGTTGTGAACTGTGTCGCCTCTACTGGATAAATTAGGCAATTTAACAATACTCTGAACTCCATGTTAAAATAAAGCATAGGACAGGCAGTGTAATTCTCGAGACGGCGGTGGTTTTAAGTATAAGGAGTAAGGCCTTCAAGTAGCCAAATCCAGATTTGTCTTCTAACTTAAGTCAACTAAAATCATTAGAGAAACTTCTATGCTTTTATTAAATTTGCAAATCTTCCATATAAATCCCAGGAGTCAGGAAGAAGATTAAATCTACTCTGTTATCCATTTGTACCTCTAAAGAAAGCTTTCAACCGAAAGTAGTCTCTTCTCCCCAGATTGCAGATCGCTAAAGCTGCTGCAAATCCCAGCGGTTGTGTTACAGTGATAACTGGGGGGTTGATGTTCCACTGCTTGCAGAAGTAGCTTCACCCAGTTTCATGGGTTCATAGCAGCACTCATCATAAAATTGCTTTCTGTACCAACAACTGTAAACATAATTTTCAAACAGGCTTTCTAATGTTGAATTATATGTATTCTCTTTCATTTATTAAGTGCCAGAATGTCCACCTGTCTGTCTGTTCGTGTGTTCCCGCGATAACTTAAATATGCTTTATGGGATTTTCATGAAACTTGGTATACGCATTTATAACGTCCATGGGAAGAAGCCTATTCATATCAGGTCGAGGCTCCCAGGTTTTAGACATTCGGCATATGAAGGTGGTGAAGTTGTCAGCCTTACGCACCAGCCGCCTTTAGCCCCAGGATTGCTCCTGGTACTCATTTCTGTTAGAGGCTGAGTTGACCCCAGGGCCATAGAGCCACCAGAATGTTTAGGCCAATTGAAAAACTCCAACGACCTCATCGGGAATCGAACCCGCGACCTTTCGGTTTGTAGCGCAGCGCCTCAACCACTACGCTACGGCGAACCCCACATAAAAAAGTATTGTTTGTGTGTGTGTGTGTGTGTATATATATTTATTAGACTAATTCTAAACAATGTCTGCTATGAGCTAAATAGTGGGAATTTTATATAATTCTAATAATTGTTTTTTTTTTTTTTGCAATAATAAAATATCGGTCACTTGACTATTGTTTCCTAGTAGGATGCCATAGAATTCGTATATACTGTGAAAAAGCCCAAAGTAGACTCATCTTATATATGTATCAGGAACATGATTTTAAAAGTATTTATTAAATATTATATCACTCTAGAAAGTTTAGTAGTGATATAATTTATATGAGGAGTCCAAAATATTTTATCGCCCACGTTTATGCCTAAGAATTGTGCGTTTTATGGATTATTATTAAGTGATATTTCTTAATCCAAATGTCAGGTTCTGTATTTTACTTTCATTTAGTAAAAATCAGTTAGTTGTGAGAGCCTCGCGTAAAGGCATGAGTTAAGTGATGGATTGTGAGTATGCTATGTCAGAAGTCACTAAATAATTCCATTTCCTCTACACTTTTTAATTGCTGTTGACTTTGACTCTCTTTGCCATTTTCTATGCACATTCCTTTAAGTACTTAATTTCAACAACCCTATAAAATATCAAATTATTTCTGAGGGGTGGGGGAGAGATTGAATGTGCAAAATTTTCGCATGGGTTTACTCTTATCTAACATTCACAATTTGATCGCTTTTGCTTTGAATATACAGTTGGTATACACAAAATATTTCTCTAATTTCAGATTTCGTCAAAGCCATCATGGAGTACCCAGCATTCGTGTCGAGTTTAACTTTTTCGGTGTCTATCTGTGTATAGCCTATTAGTGTCGTGTGTACAAACTTTCCTATACACGTATCAAGAAACAAGAAGACTAGAAGATAGTGTTTGTGGTTTTAATTAGTGCATGTTACATCAAGAAAAAAAACTTTCCTATATCAAGGAACAAGAAGACTAGAAGATAGTGTGTGTTTTTATTTAGTGTTTGTGACTTCAAGAAAAAAACTTTTCTATATCAAGAACAAGCTGAAGAAGACAACACTAATATTCAGATCTTCACTTCATAATTCTGTGCTGTGGCATGGAATTTTGAAGTGAAGTCTGTGTATGCTCCATTTCTAATACTGCTGGACACCTCAAGGTATTAACGAAAGCAGTACTTAGAAAGGAGCTTAGATAGGGGCCTCTTTTTAGAGGTGAAGAGCGGTCTTGGTGCAGACCGAGGCCGCTGAACACCAGAAGACCAGCAATTCTCTCATCGAAAACAGGTAAAGAACATGTATATCCTTGTACTAAGCATGGTTTTAATAGCATGTTCCATTGAAAACCATTTTAATTCTAAATAGAATATAGCCTCCGAGTGATAAGGCTTACGGTAGGTGCCAAAGTCAATTCCAATTTAAAATTTAAAATTTCATACCACGTTGTTAAAAAAAAAGACTAGTAGGTGCCCGCAGTTTCGTCCGAGATTATTTACTCAATTACTAGATATTTTATTTAAATCATTTATTTAACAAAAAATCATTAAAACTATATGTAGGGGGCGAATTTCTATGACCTAAAAAATAGGATATATGCATGCATTTATGACCTAAAAACATTAAAATATTACCAATAAAATTTAAAATATGACTTTACCACTTACACATTGTATACATTTTTTAAAAGTTTCATTACAATTAATTTTATTAAAATATGATGTTAATTTTTTTAAATACCTGTAAATTCTCAAAAAGTTTCATTATAGGCCTAATGCAAAATTTACAAAATATGATATGAAACTTCAGCATTTATTTAATATGCACACAAATATGCCAAAAATATGCATTTCCGTACTAAATATGCTACAATAGTTGAACATTTCCTAAATATGCAGTTATATGCACAATTAAAGCCGTTCCATTCTCACCAGGGCCCTATTTCATAAAAGTTACAATTTTACAGGTGACAGGTGACATATAATTGTTTTACAAGTTTACATTTTGACAATTGCGTTTTTCATAAAAGCTGACAACTTTACATAAATGTCATGACAATTTTGTAGAATTGTATGACAATTTTACATATTGTTGTTTCTCAAAACTTTTGAGTATACAGGTAAAAGTCCGACAAATATGTCAAATCTTAGGATACCTACCATTTATGAAACATTAGATTTTGGTGACATATTTACAAGTTTACAAAAAATGTAGAATTGTCATTACAGAAGTGACAGGCAATCTTTCATATGTAGGGCAAGTTAGTAGGTTATGTAAATGTGTGGCATAACTTGGCAAACTCTTTCTTGTTAATAAACTTGCTAAATTGTTTTGATAATAATGAAAACTAGTAGTAGAGATATTGGTAGTAGTGAGTGTGATGAAAAAATAGACATGAGACCATGCAGGGTTTTTAGGCAACGGGTTAACCTAACTTTCAATTTCAGTGACTTTGCAAAGAGAAATATAATTCAATTATTTTCGATAGTAATAATCAATTACTTAGGTATCACATTCGATGTGGAGATCGATTATCGCACGCGTATATGAGAGCCATCTACAGTCTACTAAAGTAATCTTTAGGTTTGACATAAAATTGTCGCGTTTATGAAAAGGGCTCTTTCAGTCTTGACAATTTACATTAATTTGCCTGTAATGTAAGGAAAAGTTGTAATATTTATGAAAAATAGAATTGTCATGACATATTGACAAATTTGTCAGATTTGACATAATTGTCGTATATGTCACACCTGTAGAGTTTTATGAAATAGGGCCCAGGATGCTTGGAATCGGGTTTAAATTAATCGGAAACCTGAAATAATGCAAAGGGGAAAAATGTGACATGTCATAGAAATCCGCCCCCTAACTACCTAATATTAACACTGGCATCGATTTACGTAAGTTGCATGAATTACATAATATTGTTCTTAATTACATTGTTTTACGTAGTATACCCTTAGCAACCAGGGAAGGCGGTTGAGGCCAGGTAGATTCCTTCACCCACAGGCACCCTCACATTTACAAGGGCAGGAGATTTAGGACCAACCGTAATTTCCTCCCCGTGAGTCACTAGTCTACTTCAATCAATCAATCTTAGATTTTTTTAATATGTCATTTTATCTTAAAATGTTTGTTATATATTAATTCTACACATAATTACAAGAAAAATGACACCAAACAATGTATAATTTACTTTAACAGGAACATTTATAACAAATACATAAATAAAATTTACGAGAAAACTGCTTTCAAGTCCTATGTTCCTATTAAAGTAAATTATACATTGTTTGGTGTCATTTTTCTTGTAATTATGTGTAGAATTGATATATAACAAACATTTTAAGATGAAATTACATATTAAAAGAATCTAAGATTGATTGATTGAAGTAGACTAGGTGACTCACGGGGAGGAAATTACAGTTGGTCCTAAATCTCCTGCCCGTGTAAATGTGATGGTGCCTGTGGGTGAAGGAATCTACCTGGCCTCAACCGCCTTCCCTGGTTGATAAGGGTATAGTAAACATAAATTATTAAACGGATAAAACAAATTTTATGCTGTCATATGGACATACAGATTCGAAATGAAACGATTAAAACGAACCACAAATTCATGAACTTTGCCCAAATCAATTAAAACGATTGATGATAATTAAAAAGCTAAAAACCTGGCTTCGAGGTGCTTTTCTTGGTTAAATTGCGCCACCCTGGAAATTAACAACCTCAGATTCGAGTTGCCTGCCCCCCCCCCCAAAAAAGAAAAACGCATAGTGAGTTCCGTCCAAATCATTCAATGTTTTACCTTTTAGGCGTGCATTCATGATCCCTGTCTATCCACATATGTAAAAATATTAGATCTCTGCGTGTCGTAATGATACAAACGAATCAGGTAGAGCGTCTTAAATTGATGTGTTATATTGCAAAGAATCGATTTCAGCGATATTCTTTTTTTCCCCGGTTGTTATGACAACCGAGCAATGCCATCTTCAGTTAACCAATATTTTGTTATTTTGTGTGGCTTTAAATTTATATGCATAATATGTATTTAATTTTACTTTAACTTTTTTCATACCAATGGTTTACGTTTACGGGAATAAAAATGTTTCTGTCTATCTGTAAGACCTTTCCTCTTACAAGATCCTTTAGGAACATCTTCCCCTATGTGCCCAGATTGCAATGGAACTTAACCAGTCAGAAAATATCTGTCATGTTTTCTACATCCCGTCTTCTTGTTGTCGAGACGTTGTTTTTATTGTCCCTGGCCTCTATTGTGAAGGGAAATCTAGCGGGCGTGGCTTCAACCAGATACTTAATGCTATTTATGTAATGCAATTGTCGCTGTTTTCTCTTTTGCCTTTTGTGAATCCAATTCCCCCATTTTTCTTTATTGCTAGAGATGTAGACAGGGCCGGCTCGACCATATAGGTGAACTAGGCAGCGGTCTAGGGTGGGGAATTTTTGAAAACATTTAGGGGCGGCAACGTTAATATTTAAAAAGAAGAGCTGAAATTTCCAACGTGGCATTAAAATACCAAAAAGGTTCTAGAGTAAGAATAAAAAGACGGAAAATTATAGAAATAAATTCAGTACATTATGTCCAAATATTTATTGGCTTCGTTAAAAACATATGCCTGTGCCTGCCTATGGTGACAAGACGTCCTCTTTTTTGTGGACGTGCAATCATTTTTATGTCTCGGTCTGCTGACCATGAACAAATTTTTGGTCACCCCAAAATGTCCTCCTTTTTTTGTAATAGTTGATGAATTCGGTGCTCAATCTAGGCTATTTTCAGCATATAGCATTATACATTCAGTAATCATTGTTATTTTCAGCCTGTAAGCCATAAAACATAATAAGTTTCATTTTTTTAGGGTGATTATCTGTTAAATGAAATTTAAATATTTTTTACCACTTTATATCTTAAAAAATAATCCTATATCTTATAAGGAGAAATAACCTTAAAAATATGTCATAAGATGTTTTTGGGATTGCTTTGAAATTGCATTAAAATGTCAGATTTTATATGAGAATTTAATTGTGATATCCTGTGCAATGGCTATAATGTTAACATGTTACATTAAAAGAATAAATATTCACATAGGCCAAATATACTCTTGAGTTTTGTCCATTCTGTAGCGATAATCTTAATGATTTATGTATAGCGTAGAGCTTTATCACTGGTACTCACTACTAAATTGCGGTATTTTTACCTGTTGGAGCGCTTTCAACCGCATGGAGCGGCCATCTTCAGCAACTGACTTCCGTGGTGTTGTTGTTGTTGGGAAGACATTTCTGGATAACTGTATCGTACAGCTTGTGTACAACAAGGTGATATAATAACCATAGGGCACGAATACGCAGACATCAATACAGACATGGAAATCCTACACATTAACCACAAAGGTCACACACTCAACACACTCGAACAATATGAAATATACAGACACAACACACAAGACAACACCAACATCCTAAACGAACAGTTACAATTCAAATCGCACGCGCTGTACGATACAGTTATCCAGAAATGTCTTCCCAACAACAACAACAACAACAAGGAAGTCAGTTGCTGAAGATGGCCGCTCCATGCGGTTGAAAGCGCTCCAACAGGTAAAAATACCGCAATTTAGTAGTGAGTACCAGTGATAAAGCTCTACGCTATACATAAATCATCCAAATATACTTGTTAGTTATATTCGTCGATAAATCTATCCATAATATAATAATTGATATGTTACAGTTTTTTGGGCATTTATCATGGATTTAGTCAACTCACTTCACCTTGTTGATTAAAATATTTTTTAAAAAATTTGAAAACAGACTATATGAATGGCATAGAGCTTGTGTACAACAAGGTGATATGTGTTTACTAAATCCATGTTATAGGGCCAAAAATCTGTGACATAGGCTATCTATTATTACACTAATGATAGATTTATCGACGAATATAATTAACAAGCTTATTTGGCCTACGTAAATATTGTTATTCTTTTAATTTAACATGTTAACAATATTTCCATTGCACAAGATATTATAATTAAACTCTTATATAAAATCTGATATTTTAACGTAATTTCAAAATAATCCCAAAAACATCTTATGACATTTTTCAAGGTTATTTATCCTTAAAATATATAGTACTATTTTCGAGGCAATAAGGCGGAGAAAAAATCTTAAAATTTCATTTCATTGATGGTATACTAATATTACGGTCTGGGTTCTTTCTCGTAACTACATTTGGCAACAATAATATCGCGCCCGACCTTTGTTCATTTCCAATATTGCATTCTTTTGGAGGTGTTATTGTTTGCATGTGAAGTTCATGGCCCTTCATCTTAACAAAATTCTTTGAAGTGTATTGAGCAAATCTAACCTCCTGCAAGGGATATCATCTTCAGGGAAATGTCTGTGGACTTTGGACTTTAGTTTTTAATAACTAAAATTTCAGAAATTGTTTAAAATGTTTGATTTCTTGTTTATTAACATTATTCATGTTCTTTGACGTTTCTAAACTCCATATCTGTTATATAGACCTACTATATCCATTTATTCGTGGCCTCGTTTTTCCCCTAATATCTTCATTTTACCATCCTAAGGTCCTCTTTTTCGTGTAGGTAGATCTGGTTACCCTACGCCTGCTAGGGTAGGGATGAAGCATCTCGACTCGATTTGACAGCCCTTTTCAGTGAAATGTATTTTTTATTCAATCCTCATACTATGTAGATACGTTTATTATTGTTTCTCGAGCTTCAAACCGGGTGAGTTGGAGGTTTGGTTCCAAGCTTTCAGCAGCTATCTCCGCTGCCATCATCTGGCAAAGAGCCTGAATTGCGCTACAATACGAAATTACAAAAAAAAGTTTTTATTCACTATAGATATATGCATATGCATTAATGAACCACAGATTATTGTCTCTGTTGGACCTTACATGATAATATTATAGGAGAAAAATTCCTCTGACCCTGTGACTTGAACCCAGGACCTTTAGCTATCACTAATTAGTGTGCCTCACAGTACTGCGTATGACATAACTTGTCTGTCAGTGAGGTGAACCATTAAGGGCAATCAGTCATAGGATAGAGGTTATATCTCTGAACTCTGGCTTAGCTCAGTTTTTTTTCAAATTTACGATTCAAAATAAGATAAAGTTTCGTAAAATATTCAACCGTTATAAAGGACTTAACATGTTCACAAGAATAACAAAACAAACTCTAGCGGGGCTGTGTATTTTATCAAGATTTTAACGTATTATTGGTAGATTTTTAAGTATGCATTCAATAATAGGCCTATAAAGTAACGTTATGAAAGTTTATAAATTCAGGATGTTATTTTCAGGAAATTATTTTCTCATTTTACTAGCTTTTTTCATTGGTATAATTTTCATTGAAGAGGGGTTTTAGGATAAGATATTTAGTTACACCAAATTGTCATATTACAGTTTCCAGAGGTTCTTTAAGAATTGGTGTAATAGAATTATTTTAACGAAAACTTTACTCCCTGAAACAAAATATGCCATAAATCATTCTTGGGCACACACAAAAATTGAAATTCCAGGTTAAACTTCCCTTCTGCTCAGATTCTTTACTCTAATAAAGAAGCCAATGATTTTGTAACTATATCGTCTCTTGTCTTAAATTACACGTTTACCCAGTGAAGTGGCAGGAAGGATCAAGTCATGAACTCACGCTCGGCAAGTAGTTTCATATCTCGTGTCCGGTCAATATGAGTGTAGTTTCTTCTTCTTATTCTTCTTTTTTTGAAGTGAAACTTCTTTAGCCGCGGTGGGGGTAAATCCAGAGCTTTTGTAACGCTCAAAAATCGTCACGAAATTAGTGTCACACTCAAAATCGTCACGAAATTAGTGAGGTGTGACGGAACGGACTGCACAAAAAACAATCAACACAATGATTAGGAGTAATCAACTGCTATGCGATTTAAAGGACAAAATAAAATACTCAAAGGGGAAACTAACGATAGAAGGTAATGGAAAGGAAATTTTTCAGACCTAGTTCGAGGACCTGCAAATAGGAATAGTAATAGTAATAGTAATAATAATAATAATAATAATAATAATAATAATAATAATAATAACCTGCAGATTCCACTGACAAAGAGTACCAACAACAAATATATATGTAAACAGTAAAAGAAAACAGATTAAATAGATGTTGAAGCTTTAACAATTAGTATATAGATAATAAGTTTAAATTAGAAGTCATGGTCCACAGGTATGATTGCGAAATATGGCAATAGACCCTTTCAATGCCACCAGTGATATTTCTGCAAGGATGGCATTGTGCAGGCCGAACTTTTTGGAGAAGTCAAACAATAGTTTTGGGATGGTACCACGTGCTCCAATCATGAATCCTGTCACTGTTATGGATATCTCAACAAGTCAGCCGAACAGCCCCTTAAATCTTGCTCACTTAAGGAGCAAATAAAGATCAATTCCCTGTGAAAACACGAGGCCTTGGCCCTTAGGGGATGAATTGTAGGCTAAATTTATTTAGAATATTATTAGTTGGTGCCTGAATTCCTCCTAGCTTGTCCAACGGCAGACCACTTCTCCGTCATGCCGGTACTGCGTGTAGTATAGTCGCGCGCTTGCAGGCGCAATGGAAACATCTCAATACGATCTTAATGAGACAACAGAAAACTTGTGTTTTAAACTTGACATAGAATACTTACTTGCTCAATGGCAATAGACAATTCCTAAGCAAGCTAAAGGAATATTATCTATTATATGGAACCAGGAGGTTCATTACCGCGCTTAAAAAATCCAAACAATAAAAAAATCAAAGATCCGAAATTTAAAAAATCCAAAATTCCAAAATTAAAAAAATGAAAGATTCAAAATTAAAAAGTCCAAAAATCTAAAATTAAAAAAATTAAGAATCCAAAATTTAAAAAACCAATTATCAAAAATTTAAAAAATTTAAAAATTATAACATTAAAAAACCTAAATTTAAAATATTAAAGATTAAAAAATATACAATCCAAAATTAAAAAAAATCAAAATTCAAAAATTCAAAATTGATAAATCTAAAAATCCAAAATTAAAAAATTAAAAAATTCTAAATGATAAAAATATTTAAAAAAAAAACAAAATTTAAAACATTGAAAATTAAAAAATCTACAATCCAAAATTTCAAAATCGAAAAATTAAAAATTAAAAAATCCAAAATTGAAAAATCTAAAAATCCAAAATTAAAAAAACATAAATACAATATTAAAAAGTCCAAAAAATAAAAAAATAAAAGAATCGAAATTTAAAAAAATACAAAATTCAAAAATTTAAAAATACAAAGATCCAAAATTAAAAATCCAAAATTTAAAAAATCTCTTGGCCCTAGCTTTTTGTATTTGCCTGGGCAGCTGTTTGTTCATAATGGATACAGTTTTTGTTGATTACCTGAAAGAGTTTCTTCGATTTTAAATGGATGCAAATTCCAAATAATGTATTTTTAAATTAATAAAATATTGAGTAATACTAGAAAGGTACGTATAATCCTGTTCAGGAAGATTCAGATAATTTTCTTCTTCGATTGAAAACAAAAACTATGATTTTTTACCATCTCAAGAGTACCTTAAGTTTGTGGAGGAGAAGGTGATGTGAGTGCCTCATAAGCAGGCTAGGACTTTTAGGCGCGGACCTTTTTTGGTAGGGAAAATTATAGCTTAGGTGGAAGAAACCATAGTGTAATTTTCTAGCACATTTTTCCCCTTTTATGGGCCTTTATTCCTCTTTTCTCCACCATACCCCCCATCCTCTATTTTTCCCCTGTTTTAAATTTTACTGCAGCTTTTCAATAATCTTCTAAAGAGCATTTCATTGTTTGTAGCCAATGACTTTTGAGCTTCATTGCTTTTTTTTTAAATGTTATAATTATCTTGGTATCGTTTCAATATCTAAGATCTTAAATGACTTTCAATCAACTTTTCAATAGGTTGCAGTGAATGTAGTAACTGTGCACCTATCTGCTTTTGAAAACTAGTGGCTGAAGGATCAACTGTAACAATAAAAATAATAACTTTTATATATTCTACCTTTCTTTTTAATTTAACTGCAAGTAGTCAGTAGCCTGCTGAATGTAAGTTTGTTACATAACAAGTATAGTATCACCTTTTTTGTCTCCTTGTTTTGCACCTTTTGCCTTCCTTTTTCCATACGAAAATGCACCTTTTTGTCCCAACCCTGCTTATAAGATTTCTTTAAATACCGTTGCTATAGGCCTGTGCAATGTTACAGTATAATTAAGTACGCTGATTATATAATTGCATTAACTGTACATGTAAGTGGATTATAAAGAATGTAAGCTGCTCTGAACGAAAGAAATGGAAGGATTTTCCTCCCGTGATATTTTAATTTACATTCTACTATCCAGCACCTTCTAGGCCAATATTTCCTTTCATGTAGGCTTTATTATTCATAAAGTTTTGTCAATTTTAAGCCAGTTACCTTCTATTCGTGTTTTCTAGAGGCTGTTTAAATCATGAAGTACCGTACTCTAATCTAGTTTCGTGCTTACCTTACCAACTTCAGACAACGAATTCTGAAAAGTACTCAAGTTCGCTCCAGAAACTTGCTTAAAAAGTCTGCTTTGCACTGCTTTTGTATTTATAAAGAGGTAAATATTTAAGGAAAGGAATGGATATTTTTTGGGATCTCCCTGTGCTTTGGTGGTCCCGGGAGAGCCCGGGACGAGAGGGGATGGTTGCTATGCAACGCTTTGCAGCCTCCGGGCGGCTGGAGCGAAACCAAGTCCCCAGCTCTGCTGTGCTCGCTAGACCATATCGATCTGGCATGGCCAGCCTAAAACAAAGGAGCATCAAAACTTGTTCCCCAAGACCAATACACATATCCAAGTTTCCAACACATATATTCCCAAGATTTGAGTCTCTACCGAACTCAAGTGCTGTTTAGGGATGCATAAGGTACCTTAAGATGGGAATGTAGAAAAGTTTGGTTACATAAGTTTGCGACTTTTGACGTAGATGATGTTTTTGTTTTCAGCAGTACGTATAAATAAAATCATACATTGTACACTTAAGCATAAAGCTTTATATCTCGGAGATTGTAAACGGTAGGGAAGTAAAGAGATCCTTGCATGGTATCAGCTCTACAGAGACATGATATAAGTCTGATGGCCTTTTTTGACTCCACATTGATTATATGAACTGTGTGATGATAAATGTAATTGTAATTTAAATGTACAGGTCTTAAAGAATAACACCGAAATATTTTACCTTTGTAGGCTATAAATTGTGATTGTTACATATCTAAGATATATATATACTTTTTTTTCACAACCTTAATCTTTATTTCTAAGTGAAAACAAGTATATCATCTCAATCTACAGACTTTTATATATATATTGGTGATTCTTCAAATACGGGAAAATTTGGAGTGTGTAAAATACAAATATTTTATTTTGTTTAAAGAAATCTCAAAAAAATTACTAAAATACTTCAGGGGTTACTTGATTATAATATGACACCAGCAGAGCTTAAATGTTTATATTTTTATTTATTCATATTTTTTAATTTTTTTAAAGCCATGTGAATGACATCCGTGTATATGTGGATGGCAGAAGGCCACATTAATGACTAACTTTGGCAACAATATGCTTTTCTTTATGTGGTTTCATATTTTTCTCAGTGTGCTTCAGTTGATTTTGCACCAAATTTGCAAATTTGTGTGTATACTCCGGAATTAATGTAATTTTAACTAGACTGCGTTTTTATGGTTTTGGGGGGGGAATCAAGCAGAAATTCATTTAATCAGTTTTAAGATTTTTAGTACAGGTCACAGACACCACAGACACAATAGTACCTTCCATTTATCATCTACATGACTTGAGAGTCATCCACATACCCCTTCATGAGGCATGTGGATGACACAAAAATTAGGCATGTGGATGACAAAAAAGGAGTTTAAGTGGTCTCAGCAAGCCATTCTGAACCTCTGTAGACTGAACTTCAGTCAGGTACTTTGAATTGGTAGGTTTATCATAGTGCATAATAAAAATTAATTAATATTCACTTTCTGCCTACTTTCTAGAAGTCATGTAAATGACGGGGAATAAAAACGCTTTCCTTGAAAATGATGCAAACTGTTTGTAAGCAAGCAAAATTCAACCTTACAATTCAACCACAAGCTGCCCTGTTGACTTTCTACCACTGTTGTCAGGTATACAAATTTCTCATTTCTGCAGAAAAAATTATATTCTTTTCAGCCATGTGGATGACCAAAAACCCTTGGGACATTCTTTATGTTCATTAGGTGGGGTAACAATTTTATTTCATTTTATTTTTTAGGGGTTAATATTCTTCACACATTCATACTCATTGGCAGAAAAAAAGTTGAAAAGGAAATAACATTTTGTTTTGTGGAAAAATGCATTAGAATATACAAAACCGGTGTATGGGACAGGGAATGTGGATGACATTTCATTAAATTAAATTTGATTTTGGAATATCAGAATTTAAAGTTAGTGACATTTCAAAGTGATAGTTGTACAGTAGTATGGGAGTAGTAGAAACAAACTTTTATTTTAATTTTTTTTAAGTTGAATTTGAAGGGAAATATCACTCCGGAACACAAATTTTCCCGTATTTGTAGAATCACCCATATATATATATATATATATATATATATATATATATATATATATATACGACTGAAAGTCGTGAGCAACATTTTTTCACAACCTTAATCTTTATTTCTAAGTGAAAACAAGTATATCATCTCAATCTACAGACCTTTCTTTCACTTTTCCGCATAGATTCGGTTTTTTGCACACATTTTTCCCATCGTTCTGCAAGTTTGAAAACACACACATATATATTATATATATATATATATATTTGTGTGTGTGTTTATGTGTGTGTTTACATTTCCGTTTATGTTTCGACCAGGTTTCTGTTAAAAGGCTGGAAGAGAAGACCAAGAGGAAAAGTGCAATTTCTTTCATCTCTTTTAACCAATCAGTTTAGAGAGGGTAAGAGACGAGAGGGGTGATTTCATAAGTTTATAAACGTGGAAAATTGCCTTGTAAACGCGTTCACCTCCCCTCTCTGCATTCGTTAGCGCCTAAGTTTCCAAATCAGCTGTAATAATGAAATATCGAAACTTAAATGACACCCATGCATAAAATTGCGTTTGTCAGCATAAACGCCAGTTCATGTTAGTTCTGCAAGGGGTGAACTTTCACTTTACATCAAGAGCCATGCGCTAATTGTAACCCGAGGGACGCACTATTACTCAATGTTGTCTTACTCAAACTTATGGGATACTGAGAATGTTATAGGAGAAAAATTCCTCCGACACTGGGACTTGAACCCAGGGCTTTTGGCTATTCGCGCCAATGCTCTACCAGAGCTAAGCCGGAGTTCAATTCACAGCGCCGGATGGAACCTCTCTCCCATGACTATTTGAACTGGGTTCAAGTCCCAGTGTCGGAGGAATTCTCATGTAATGTCTAATAGAGACAATAATCTGTGGTTCATGAAAGCTTATATATCTATTATGGGATACTGTTCCGGTATGAAATTTCAAATCTGAAGGCAGCCGAACCATTATTTTAATAGCCTTTGTTGTTAAATATGGTATGGCATTACAACCTTTTGGGAATTATGAAGAACTACCCTCTCTTCTTATTCTTTACATATAAAATATTACAGCATATATCGCTTTAAAAAATACAAGTTAAATAAATAAATAAAATAAAATCAGGTAAAATGACATAACAAAGTGCCAGAATGCTTTTTTTATAATTGAAATTATGATAGGCATTTTCGTGGACTTCAGTCTTCAGTATTTATTTAAACCAATGAATTATATCGATAGCTTCTCTAATTTGTCCAAGTCCCGTATCATTTACTTCCAAAGCTACCTGTGGCCACTGTGTTGTCATGACAACCTTACATTCAATGTGGTTTGGATTTGATAATTCTGTGTAAAAAGGTATTAGGTATCCTCGAAAACATTTGATTTTTGGCATTTAATTTTTGTTTGTTTCAAAATCCTTTCTTAATGTGCATTTATATTATGAAACGAAGGTACTGTCAAAATTCCAAGTCTCTACCTATTATAGTTTAGGCTCTAAGTTAATTCTCTATGAGTCATTATGTCATTCATTCAGACAGTCAGGACAAAGCCTCTTATATATACTGTATATAGATATATATATATATCTATATACTAGCTTAAAAAGCCCGGCGTCGCCCAGGTTTTTTATTTTGTAATTGGAAATTAACTTATGAAGGACTTTCTATTTTTAAATTCTAGGTCCTTATATAGGTAATTTTAATTCGAAATAGGAAGAAAGACTTATCACACTCAAACTATTCCCTCAGAAAACGCTTGATATAGATTTTTATGGCTCATAGAGGATGTAGAATTTTGCATCCCATCGCTTGTACAGTACACAGCAAGCCTGGTAGGGGTTCAAATAAGAAGAAACAGACATTCCGGTAACATAAAATTGTATTGTCTTTTCGGAATATTTATTTCTCACTCTCATGTTTTCATTAAACCGTTTTGGGGATGAAGTTAAACAGAAATGCAAAATTGCTTTCATACATCTCTCCCCATAAACCTGTGATATAATAATATTCATATTACCATGACTCATATTGTTTTCTCTATGTCCAGGGTAGAGAAAGTTATGTGCCTGCATTATTTTGTGGATTTCATTCTTTAATATTTATTTATAACATGAATTATATTGATAGCTTCTCTAATTTGTCAAATTCCCGTTTCATTCATTTCCAACCAAATCCATCTGAGACCACTGGCAACAATATATTGTCATGTGAAGTGTGATTTGGATTTGATAATTCTGTGTAAAAAGAGATTAAGCATTCTCAAAATCATTTGATTTTTGGCATTTAAAATAAAAATTTTGCAAAATCCTTTCTTAGTGAGTACTTACACTATGAAACGAAGATACTATCAAAATTCCAAGTCTCTACTTATTATAGTTTAGGCTCTACGTTGATTCTCTGTCATTAAGTCAGTCAGTCAGGACAAATCCATATATATAGATATGACCGTTAGTTAGTCGTTATTTCGGTATTGGTCCAAATTCTATAGGCTTCTTCCCATGGTCGTTTTTATATGAATCAGTGTAGAATAGGAGTCTGGACTTTTGCGTCCAAAAGCCACTAAACTAGGACTTTTGCGTCCATAAATCCTCAGATCCAATGACCCGTTTGCGTCCCGGGTCTCTCTAGAGCATATATGGGCAACGCCCGGCCCGCGGGCCGGATGTGGCCCGCCGCGAATTTTGATCCGGCCCGCGGAACACTTTAAAATCGCGCTCGAAAAAGTAAATATTTTCTTTTCTCGCCAACAAGAGAGTGAGAGGGGGGAACAAAAGCCTGAACTACGAGGGTGTTCCTTCCGGTCAGCGCTAGAAAAATGTTGCAATAGGCCTAAATCAAAGTATCGAACCAGACTTACAGATGAAAATTTTGAAAACACTTTGCGCTTGTATATATTAGTGGGATTGATGCCAACATTGATTATCTTGTTTCTCAAGTTCAAGCTCAAGCTTCTCATTAATTTCTGCTGATTGTAAGTAAATACCTAATCAGTTCGATATTGTTCTCATTCATGTAACTTTATAATTATACTTTATAAATACAAAAAACCGTATCATGATTATTTTTTCACAACTACCTATTATCTACGGCCCGCGACTTCATAAATATTATAAAGTTTAGCCCGCATCTTTCCAAAGGTTGCCCATACCTGCTCTAGAGCAATGACCAAAATGCGTCCCATGGAATACAGGCGTGATTAGAGATATTAGAGTTGGTGACAGGTTCTGTTAGGTTATGAACAGTGATGTTAATTTAGTAGGGCATTTTTAATCTTTCCGTTTTGGCTTTACATTAATAACAATAAATCATCACATATCTAAATACTGAAAACGTTTCCAATTGTTCACAACTTTTCATTTTTATTTCACATTATATTTCTTAGTAATAGTTAATATTTTAGTAATAGTTTAAATCTTTTCACATCATATTTCTTAGTAATAGTTAATATTTTAGTAATAGTTTAAATCTTTTCACATCATATTTCTTAGTAATAGTTAATATTTTAGTAATAGTTTAAATCTTAGCAAGTAGCAAACTATTTTAACATATTTTTTTTATGTATTGCATTATCTCTAGTGAACTAGTTCTAAGTCTTAAATGATAATAATATAATCATGTTCCTGTGTATTTGTAACTTTGTACTTGTATCATACTTATTTTATTGTAAGATTGTAAAGCTCAGTTGTATTAATCCTGGTTGAATGGAAGAGAAGGCCTAATGGCCTTAATTCCACCAGGTAAAATAAAACAATTCTAATTCTAATTCTAATTCTAAAGTGCCACATTATATCTCCCGCGAGGATTGTCGTGTTTTGAACCTGTTTATCCAGAATTCTAAGTGCTCTGGTGATGTGACGTCACACCTCTAATATCCAATCATGAGTTTCCTCATCATAGGGAGAGGGAAATGTGGCGGAATTCATGCTAATTTTCGCTAGATCGTGTTATAAAAGAAAGACGTGACGCACGAGGGTTGTTTACGTCAAATTGCACCGGACGCACGAGGGTTGTTTTGATGAAGCGACCACTCGCTTTGGGATGCAAAAGGGTACGACCCGTAGAATATATGTATAAAATCTTCAGTGCCATTATGTTTTCGTGTTTAAATAACAATCCACTGATTTTTCTGTGATTTTTATTAAATAATATTCTCCTATAATATTCTCATGTAATGTCCAACAGAGACAATAATCTGTGGTTCATGAAAGCTTATATATCTATCTTGAATGTCAACTGTACAATAACAGTGGGAGCCCGGTCACAAAAATCACTAATTAGTGTGCCTCACAGTACTGCATATGACATAACTTGTCTGTCTGTGAGGTAGACCATTAGGGCTATCAGTCATAGGAGAGAGGTTCCATCCGGCGCTGTGAATTGAAATCCGGCTTAGCTCAGTTGGTAGAGCAGTGGCGCGAATAGCCAAAGGTCCTTGGTTCAAGTCCCAGTGTCGGAGGAATTTTTCTCCTATAATATTCTCAATATTCTAGGTGTTCTCTTTTGAAGCAATAAGATTTTAGTCATATGCGTAGAGTGTCCCCGTATGTGAAATCCATAATTATTGCACGAATGGAAAAATGCAAAATACGTATTTTCAAAACTTCCCTTGCAAAATACATCTTCAATTCACTGTTAATTTAAACTAAAGTTATTTTTCCGCGACTTCTCAGATAACTTACACCAGTTTCTGTTCAGTACAATTGTGTAGGAGAAATGGAAAAAGCTGAAAGTGCCAAAAAATAAAAAATCATTTTTTGCATGGAATGTGTTCTAAGCGACATCGCCAATAACCTATAGAAGGTTGAAAGTGCCAGAAAAATTCCTACTAGTTCCTAGAGCAGTCGCAAGGAGCTGCACCGTGAAAGCGCCCGCTGACCGTCAGTGGAAAAGGCTGAAAGGGCCACCCGCCATTCATCCTTTACGTGTAATGAGCGCTGGACTTCCAGCCTTTTAACTAACAAGGTATGGCACTTACAGCGTTTCCCAAAAAAAGATATGATGGCACTTTCAGCTTTTCACATGCAAAATCAAGTTATATATGTACAATAAAAAAACAACAACTCTTGAAAAACAAATAAAAATATATTTTGTATTTTTAATGAATTTTATAGATTTTTAAAGGATACAGTATAAGTTTTATGAAGTTTTTATTGAATACTGAAAATTTTACTTTGTGGCACTTTCAGCCCTTTCCATTTCCATTACACAATTGGTGATGCATATGAGGTACGATGTGTAATGCAATATTTGGTTCATTAGATAAAGTTTAAGCTTAATTACACCTAGGTTTGAGCTTGTAATTATACAGTCTGGGTAGTTAATGTGTTAATGAGAGGTGGATTGAACTGGACCAACCCCTTAAACCACAGGGGATAATTATATGGAAGAGTGATGATCACACGAGGGCTCATTGTGATTTACAATTAAGGACTTGATTCAATATTACACGTTTCTCATACCTATTACTTACACCATTAATGTATTCTACACGTCATCTGTTCATGATGAATTATTTATTTAGTCCTTTTAATTCCCAAGTGGATCGTAAGGCTTCTCAAAGTGGTTTCAGTAACTAGGAACAATTTAGTTACGCTATTGGAAGGACAGGTGGTAAGCCCATCGTCTCAACCATCTTCCAGAGGGTATTACGTGGATGTGAAAGGATCGAGGAATTTTGTCCAAAGGCTAAGGTATTACGTGGACGTGAAAGGGCCGAGGAATTTTGTCCAGAGGTTAAGGTATTACGCGGACGTAAAAGGGCCAAGGAATATTGTCTTGAAGCTAAGATATTTCGTGGACGCAAAATGGCCGAGGAATTTTGTATAGAGGCTCTAATTTAGGCTTAAAGTTTTGTAAATCTACGACATGGGCCTCCCGCTTAAAATGAATCCCGAAGGACACAGTATCAAGGATTTTTATGTCCTGAAAAATCCATCGACCGCGGCAGGGTTTGAGGCTGGCGGTCGACCACCGCGATCGACTCATCTGTTCATAATTTTTATTAAATCTAATATATAAAATCGAAAGTGTGTATGTATGTATGTATGTATGTATGTTTGTTCCTTATACAAATCTACATTTCTTTACCAATTTACACGACATTTTGCACACATACCCAGTTAAGCCCGGGAAGTATAGCTGTCGACATTAAAATTCAAACAAAATACTCCTTCCCTTGAAAATTATATAATTTCTGAGAATTTTATACTGAAAAAATGAATTGCTGTTTAGTTCACATGGCAACAGTAAATTGTTTACTATGATTACATAGGGCCTTGGCAAGTATATAGCCTAATGCTTTAACGAATTATGATTCCATCGATGTAATATATTGGCGAAAATAATGACTGAAAATGAAATCCACGAAAATAAAGCACAGTGTGATGTAGTCACATAACTTTCTCTACCCTCGACATAAGAAATATTTACTCACTTCACATTTTGATGTAGAATAAGAGGGACAACTTAAGTGTGTGAGTATGCTATATCAAAAGTCTATAAATAATCCTTTCCGCTGATAAGTTATCCATACCTGTAGGCTTTGTATTAGTTGAGAAATAGGGATGTTTATCATAGGCCCTAAGCATGGGATGGAACATTTTGAGTCCTATGCTCGCAGTATATTATGTCCCGGGTTCTAGGGGAGGAAAGTATGAAAGTGATACTGTATTTCTCTTTTATTTCAGCTCCGAAACGATTGTATAGTAACATGAGAATGAGAAATAAAATTTTCCGTCAAGTCAGTACAATCTTATGTAATTTGTGTTTCTTCTTATTTCAACCCCTCCCAAGCATGATGTGTAGAAGCAACGGAATGCAGCATTCCACATCCTCTATGAGCCATAAAAAGCTATATCCAGCGTTTTCTGATGCAATAGTTTGAGTGTGATAAATCTTTTTCTTCATTTCAAGTTCTACATACATAAAGTCCTTCATAAGTTAATTTCAAATTAAAAAATACAAAGCCCGGGCGACGCCGGGCCTTTTCAGCTAGTTAAATATAATAGTGAGAGAAAATGCTACATTTTGCTAGCAACGCATGTTCCACAAACTACCTCACATAGGCTGACTTATAAGATTGTTATGCCTATTAGGCTATTGTATTTTTTCTAAGATATTACTTTTTCATCCATTTGCCGTTCTTGCTCTCATGGTGGAAACTCGAACTTCCTACACTCAGTGACGGTAACTTAACTTACCGCACTCCATACCGCATATGTGAGTTATTATACCTACTGTATAAAAACCTCTAACTTTTGACATTGGCTGCGGTATCGATTATTGCATGAATTATAATCATAATTGCTGAACTGAAATTTACAATTTCGATCTTACCCCTCATTGGCCGTAAAATTTCTATAATAGAACAAATAGTACGCAATACTCGTGCATTACATTTAATGGGGAGTCGAAGAAGAGTTTGAAGGACAACTTTACTTTCACAATATTTTGGATGCTTTTTATTTTTGTATGAGAAAACCAATGATTATAGATGCAAAATTCTGAGTTCAGATGTTAACTGTGTTATTCAACAGTATTAACAAAAAATGTTATGTAAATCCGCTGAATAGTTTTATAGAAAATAAATGTTTTACATGAAAATGTGATGTGTGAGAAAATGCAATTTATGTATCTGCAGCAAATACATGCTGCTCAAGGGCTTTTAAACGCCACTCCCACTTCATAACCTATTACTTTTAATTTCCGTAACTATGGTAATAATTGACATATTTATATGAAACAACTTTTTTTTTTTTAATTCAGCTGTGTTTACACTCCTTTTAGCTGCGAGGCCTTATCAGGAGGTCGGGATCTGTGTCTATGCAGTAGGGTAGGGCATGGAACCATTGATGGTCAATTGTTTCAATTATCGGAGTATTTTTATGGAATAAATTTCAACTTATATTTTAAATGGATATGATGCAGGATGAAATGGTGAGGATAACTCATGGTATGTAAATATCCAATTCAGCATTTGCCTTTACGACTGGGAAAACCATGAAAAAGCCCATGTCAAATTGGCCGGCCATGGGATTTGAACCTGGCACCTCCCGAATGCGGGTCCAAGACGTTCCCATCTCGGCCACCTCGCTCGGTTATGGTTATTTTGTTATTAGAAATAACTTTAAACAAAATAAAGTGTGTCACCTTTTTCGACCCAACTTTACTTTAACCCCCCCCCCCAAAAAAAAACAGACAAGACCGATGGGACTGGAGGGATTACACCCTGGTGGCGGGGGCACCGTGCCTAAAACTCACGGTAAAACATGTGAATCACATGAAAGAATTAAAATTTTAGCCCGAAGTTAACAAACCCGAGGTTACTGGTTACTGTCGATGAAATCGGTCGTCAGTGAGAATTCCTTACTTCGATAAAGTATGCCTATAAGGAAGAGAGACAGATAACATTACTGGAACTGCCGGTGGTAATAGTGCAGGGAATGAAGAATGGCATCCATCAGGAAGCGGGGGAAACATTACTAGGAGAACATAATGCCTTGATATATCGCTGCGTGTCGTTACAGAGGATGCTGTTATTTTTCCTTGTCTCCACCTCATCAGTAAGTACTCACGTGATTCTGTCAGCGTCACATTTCCATTTCCTTACGTTGCCTTTTATATAACGTCACATTTACATAACACTTTCGATTATTGTAGCTTTCATAACCAAAATTATTGCATGGAAATTTTATTTGGGACTAGCGTGTGCCCGTGGCTTCGCACGCGATAATTATTTCAAAAATTAAAAATTAAGAGCATAATAGTTAAATCATTATATTTATTAACACCTAGATCACGTGAATTACATACCACGATTAGATAGCGTCGCCTGGTAAAAGCGACCTCAGATTCGAGGTCCTTGGCCTAGAAAACCCCTGTATAGTGAGTTTCGCCCATATCGAGCAACGTTTGACCATATTTAGGCCTATAATAATAATAATAATAATATTATTATTATTATTATTATTATTAATAATAATAATAATCCTCTTCGGTGTAGGTTTTCTGCCCGTTTTTCACTCATAACTCACGAACGAAAGCAAAAATTAAAAATGTAATATGCCAGAAACCTTCCCGGGAATGTACTCAACAACTTCCCAAAGTTTCATGGCGATCGGATGAATGGTGTAGTAATGCATAAAGGACACACACATACATTCATTTTTATATATATATAGAAGAGTTGAGATCTTTAAGAATCTAAATTGCTATTTTAAATATTTTTTTAGTACACGCTCTCTAAAACACTGCTTGTCGGACTAGTAACACGGCGAAAAATTGCATTTTAGCAACCAAGGTCGCTAAAATTGCATAAAACTGCACTCAAACTGCACTCAAAATGCAGTTTTATCGGCCTAGTACTTAAAGTCGTCATGGCAATCTATAAACAAAATCCAAATGGCATTGACCAGTCACACCACGTTTAACAAGGATTACAGCATATAATTGGTCATAAAAGAACAAATTTAAGCCAACATGTTTCTTTATGATAATCAGAAACTTTACCAGGGTTTTTCGCAAAATAGAGTAGCCTACAGCATCAAATAACAACAAATATATGCCAACAACTTTTCACATCTTCGTTCGCATGAGAAACATGAACGCACCAGCATTTAATTGCAATATATTCCTTCTATAGTCTACAACCGCTGCCAGCTCCAATTCAATATTTCTGGCTTGGATTGAAATTTCCTCGGGATTATCTCCAATTCAATATTTCTGGCTTGGATTGAAATTTCCTCGGGATTATCATTCATATTTTCACAAGCTTTTTATGTATTATTGTTTACAAAAAGCTACTCATATTGCATCTATATTTCTTTCGTATTGGTACGTACGGTTCATTGTTGTTCCCGATTTTGGGGGCGGTGAGAATATGACAAATGGCTGACTATCTTTTATTATAATTTTTTATACGGTATTTTTGTTTAATTTCATATAAATTAGAGAACTTCTACTAAAAAATATTGTATGCACTACGTACGCAAAAACTTTATCGGGCTCATCCAGTATTTCAGCCTCGGCTATCGCCTCGGCCGCTATACTAGATTCGTCCGCTAAAGCGTTATTTTGCGTACTTGATACATAAATAGCTATTTTACGTGTAAATCTTTTTAAAAACACTCTTTTGCGAGGTTTATTAGCTTAAACAGCATGTAACGGAAATGCGTCAAGTCTGGACAAATGAATTGTACTAAAAGGCTGTAACTCGGCCTTGTCAATATAAAAGTCTTTCAAATATTAAAATCAAATATACTTCAACCAACTAGTGGTCATCCTCAGTCATAAAATTTTTTCCATGAAAGATTCAGAGCACACGTAAATGCAGTCACAAAAATCACTACTTAGTGTGCCTCACAGTACTGCATATGACATAACTTGTCTGTCTGTGAGGTAGACCATTAGGGCAATCAGTCATAGGAGAGGTTCCATCTGACGCTGTGAATTGAACTCCGGCTTAGCTCAGTTGGTAGAGCATTGGCGCGAATAGCCAAAGGTCCTGAGTTCAAGTCCCAGTGTCGGAGGAATTTTTTTCCTATAATATTTTCCTATTTTAGGTTTTATATGCCATAAATTAGGTACCGAAGGAGCCTATTTTAGGTATCTAAAATGCACATTTTACGATCTAAAAGTCCGTGTCTAGTGATCTGTTGACGACTTTATTTTGCATTCGCCTTGTTGAGGTGGCAACTTCTCTGGCAGGCGTGCACTGCTGTAAAGCTACATGGCAGGGGTAGCTGAGTGCCGAGCTTGTGTTCAGAGAGCTATAAAAATGTTAGCGCGCGTTGTTCGGCCATTTAACGACATCTTTATACCCCGCTACTAATTGCCAGGATGCTCCTGCAGGTGTTGCTTTAACTCAGTTCTCTATTTCCATGTGGGTCACTGTAATGTTATGGTAACCCAGAGACAATAAAAATAGCTCCCTAATTTTAGAGTTCTTTATTAAGGTAGTATCATTTTATCAACTTATATTTTCAGTAATTTACTTCTTCTTTCGAGGATTGGCTTTTTCCTGTTCCGGTCTCATATCTGTTCAATCCATATTTTTCTTCGTCGTCCAGTTAACTTAATATCCGCCCTGTCCATAGGCGTAACGAGGGGGGTTATGGGGGTTTGAACCCCCCCTCCATTGATTAAAAGGGAAAATAGTACTATTTATTTCACCTTTTTTTAAAATCTGCTTATAAATTACTTAATATGAGTTTAAAGCGTGGGAAGCTTAAAACTCGTTATTGTGCACCTTAATTTTTAAAATTTTCCGGGGGAGGACCCCGGACTCCCCTCTCCAGATGTTATAACCCCCCCCCCCATATGGTCGGCCTGGTTACGCCTATGGCCCTGTCTATAATTTAATGCTTGTCTAGGCAGTCTTTCCTCTGACTTACGATTTATATATTTAACCATTCTTCTCTATAGTTTTCTATCTGATTTAGAAGTGGTTGTACTTGCAATTCTTCTCTAATTTTCTCATTTATTATATGTTCTTCTCTTGTGCATCCCTTGACTGAACGTAAAAACCCCATTTAAGCTGCTTGTATTTTTCTTTTAGGTTTTTTTAACGGTCCATGCTTCACTTCCATAATGCATCACTGGTACTGCCATAGCTGTGTGAAATCGTAGTTGTGTTTCCTGTCGTAATTTATATTTGAACCAAAATGAGGGATACTTACCGAAAATTAAACTCTGGCTGGTCGCCTGGTTCACACTTGATTGAGAGCTGTGTCTTTTCGGAGAAATTATCTTCAATACTGATATATGGGTTAGATCTTAGGTTAGGCCTATAAGACCCGAATCAAAATACAACATATAGCTTTTATTAATGGGAGGTAATAAACTATGTTAATTTGGTCTTATTTCATAGGGCTATTCATTACTGGAATAGTATAAGGCTTAAGCTAGTTTTGTGCAATCAATCCTTTTTGTATTCTTAAATGCTTATCAGGATATGGTTTTACCAAGTAAATTTAACTTTTCATATTTATTATTTTTAATTTCTTTTTTAAAACTTTAAATTTCAAGATAATATTATTATTATTATTATTATTATTATTATTATTATTATTATTATTATTATTATTATTATTATTAGAGGTTACGCCGAAGCATAGTGGTTGAGGCACTGCGCTGCAAATCGGAAGGTCGCTGGTTCGATTCCCGATGAGGCCGTTAGGATTTTTCTATTGGCTTAATCCTCCTGGTGGCACTATGGCCTTGGGATCGACTCAGCCTGTAACAGAAATGAAAACCAAGAGAAGACCCTGGGGGTAAAAACGCAGTCGGCTGACAATTTTACTACCTTCCTGTGACGATGTCTCAATCTGGGAGCCTCAGCCTCCCGCAAACCCTACGGGTCACCATTGCCTATACAAGGATCACTTTACCTACCTTTACATTATTATTATTATTATTATTATTATTATTATTATTATTATTATTATTATTATTATTATTATTATTTTAATATACCCTATCATAATATAATCTAGAAATGCTTCTGTATGGTTTTATTCTTTACACGGTTCAGTGTTTTTAAGTATAAAAGATACAAGTTATCAATAATTTGGTTGCTATGTACACACATCAATTCACTCAAGCACAATATAAATTTTCTATGTTGTAAGAACACTTATCTAAAAGGAACAATTTTAGAGTTCTTTTAAAATAAATGACTAATTTCTGTGCCGTATTATAAGATGGGAAAGGGCTGAATATTTTGGAGCACAAGTAATAAGAAGATGAGAAGTGTCATACTGATTTTCTTTTGTGTGTTACTAGGAGGTGCCAGTGGCTTCGCCACGATAATTCTTTTAAAAATTAAAAATTAAGAGTATAATAATTATTAAAGCATTATATTTATTAACACTTGCACGCGAATCATTCATAAACTAAGCCATTAATAATTAATGAAACAGCTAAAATTCCTGCTTTAGAGTACATTCCACGACATGAAAGCGCCCCCTGGGAAAACTATATCAGAATCGATTATGCCGTTCCAAAGAACCTGTGAACTTATAATACGTATTGTTTCTCAGCTGTTTATTGACATGAATATGATGTGAATTGTATTTTATCAATTCAGTGTAATTTTCAGAAATTATATAATGTTTCAAGGGAAGGAATGGTTTGTTTGGATTATTATTATCAGCGATATTTCAAGAGATAAAACCATCAATATTTTACAGCTGTTGCCCCAGCTTCGCCCGCCATTATTCATTGACTCCAGGATTTTTAAGAAAATTACACTGGTAGATTATTAAAAATGTTTGTGGTTCAGAGCTATGAAAATTGCAAGTAAAAATAAAATTATAATATTTGTTCATTGTGTTCATTTCACTTAGGCCTTATATAATAAAGAAACGGTTTTCCTTCCTAATTTTGTAGTCGTCATGAAAGTTTAGACTGCGAGAGACGAACATCGCCGAGTATACCCGATGTCTCGCGAAGCGGGCGAGCAAGCACGCTATTTAGGGCCGTTGAATTGTATAAGAGTAGATAGGAATGATAATCATAATGAACTTTGAAAAGGTATCTGTGTGAATAGGCAAAACGTGCAGTTTTTAAAATGATAATGCAAGGTAGAGGGACTCTTTAAATAATGACTTACAGGACTTTAAAAAATCCCTTTAGGCAAGCCTACAGGCTGAGGTAGATTTCAAAGTGCTTTCGGTTTAATTTACTGTCGCTGCGTAGCACTCTTCTTCTTTGGCCTTGGCATCACAAACCCGCAATAATAATTGCAAAAAAGAGGAAAGAGCACTTTTTCAAACATTCAAATATCGCCTTAAATGAGAGCTATCGAGAAACTAGTTATTGATTTGTAGAGTACTCATCAAGAGCTTTTCAATGATACCCCACAAGACGTGGTTTCAAAAATTTCTAATTTCCATCCCCCCCACCCCCACTCGTACCCCCAAAACCCCCGAATCGTTGGTGTCACTGTGAACTCCATAGGGAGTACTCTAATTTATTAAAACAAAGTTTCCCTCTATACTTCATAGGGGCCGAGATAAAAATGTTTTAAAATTTTAACCCCCTCCCCCGACCACCCCATTGGGCCAATTTTTCTCATTAACGAACTTGTCCGAACTATTGGGCCTTGAAATAACATATTAAAATTTGGTTCAAATATCTTCAAAATTACGGCCGCTATCGTGTAAAGATATATATATATATAAATATCACAATTTTTTTTAACGGGCGGTGGTTTCGTACTTAGGGTAGCATGAAACGTAAAGATATGAAAGAATATTTCGAAAATCATGACATGGTATCCATTGCAATAGGTAGATTTTTCTTCGAAATCTACCTAAAATGTGCGTACTATTAGCTTTCGAGGACAAAAATTCCGTTTATCAACAATTATTTAACTGCCCATAAGAAATAATGTTAGATTGTATTCTTGAATGTAAGTGACTAATAACACAAGTATCGATATAATAAGAGTTATCATACCATCTGAGTAATAAACAGAATTACATAGAACTGATACCAACGTTTCATTCTCTTCATAAAACATTCGTATATCCTTAGGTAGTCGCAGGAAATTTTTCACGTTTGAATCAGAGCAAACCAAGTATTTTAACAATGTTAATAATAATAATAATAATCATAATCATCATCATCACTTTCATGCCAATTATTATTAACAGTAGTGCGTTCAACAACAGTAAAATTTCAGCTGAAAAAATATTTTTGTAGAAGTATAATATTTCATATTGAGTTTTTGTTTTCTTATACGAATTTAACAGTAGATATTTTATTTATTTATTTATTTATTTCGTGTCATGAGCGTCTTCAATGATGGTGTTCTAGACGAAAGTAGAACTCAAAACAAACATAAACTACAAGATCAGTAAAAAATAAAGTAAAGTGTTCCTTCCCTTTACATGCCATGGAAGCCCAGATGATTCCAAAAGGGGGAAGCTCCCAGATTTTTGAAATTCGGCATGTGAAGGTGGTAAGGTTGTCAGCCTTAAGGCTAGTTTACACGACGAAATTAGGTTTCGTAACTGAGTTTCGCAACTGTTTTTTACTTGAACGCGCAAGCGCTAGATGTACTGGCGACAATGAGTTACGACACTACGCAGTTTCGGCTGATTCCAACTTTTCACGAAACTATAATAGTAATTTTGAGATTATACGCTTATTTAGCTTGTTCGCATTTCGTAAAATGAAATGGGGAGTGAGGAAATTGTGAAATGCCTGTATTCATACGTATTTCAAACGTTTATATGGTCTTTTAACAACTTGAACTTCAGAAATAATATGAAATGTGGAAAGAAAATGTGTGTAATTAGTTTCACGAAATCACTTTCATGAAAGTGGTTACGAAACCTAGTGTCATCGACCTCATGGCAATATTCCCAACTGAAAGATTAGCCCAATTGAAAAGCTCCAACGACCTCATCGGGGATCGAACCCGCGACATTCCGATTTGTAGCGCAGCGCCTCAACCACTACACTACTGAGTACACTACAATATCAGTAGTGATAAATAATCTACTCTTATACAATTCAACGGCCCTAAATAGCGTGCTTGCTCGCCCGCTTCGTGAGACATCGGGTATACTCGGCGATGTTCGTCTCTCGCAGTCTAAACTTTCATGACGACTACAAAATTAGGAAAGAAAACCGTTTCTTTATTATATAAGGCCTAAGTGAAATGAACACAATGAACAAATATTCTAATTTGTTTTTACTTACAATTTTCATAGCTCTGAACCACAAACATTTTTAATAATCTACCAGTGTAATTTTCTTAAAAATCCTGGAGTCAATGAATAATGGCGGGCGAAGCCGGGGGCAACAGCTGTAAAATATTGATGGTTTTATCTCTTGAAATATCGCTGATAATAATAATCCAAACAAACCATTCCTTCCCTTGAAACATTATATAATTTCTGAAAATTACACTGAATTGATAAAATAACATTCACATCATATTCATGTCAATAAACAGCTGAGAAACAATACGTATTAGGTTCATTGGAACTGCATAATCGATTCTGATATAATTTTCCCAGGGGGCGCTTTCTGTCGTGGAAGTACTCTAAAGCAGGAATTTTAGCTGTTTCATTAATTATTAATGGCTTAGTTTATGAATGATTCGCGTGCAAGTGTTAATAAATATAATGCTTTAATAATTATTATACTATTAATTTTTAATTTTTAAAAGAATTATCGTGGCGAAGCCACGGGCACCTTCTAGTATAATACAATATTACGCGGAAAACATCAGGTAATTCACAAAAGTCACTAATACTATAAAAATTAAATTAGGCCTAAAAGTCCTTCATACGGTAAAAACACTTTCATATCTATTTTGAGGAACATGATAGTTACAGAATTTTGGTGTGTAACAAGCAAGTAAAGATATATTTATAACTGACTATCCCACTCATACGCCGCGTGTTTGATATTGACCAATAACGTTAACAATTCCTCGAATATAAACCAATCACGGACGTTTATCTTACAATATCCTTGTAGAAATCGCGAGGATGTCATGTTATCGGGTAAAATGGTCTGCTCGTTACTGGAGACGCAAGTATCAGTGTGCAGTGATTAATAGACAGATGATGCCACCAAGCGGCACGAAAACAGATTATTTTATACAACATAACTTTTTTGGAAATTGAAATAATAGAAATGTACATTGATTAAGAATGCCATTTCGATTCGGTGCAAGCCAGTTCGTGTGCTTTTATTCTCTTCTGCTGTTAGCTTCCCTGAATGAAGTTAACTATGTCTTATATGCACTGGTGGTAGCACTGATTACACCAAGGTAGCTCGAATCGATTCATGGATGGTTGATTCACAGTATGTCGTGATCTCACATCTGTTAGTTTTGTTTTTATACAACAAAGCACCAAAATAATTTTTATTTATAAAATCCGTTAAATTTTATTCATGGAATAGTCTTAATGAATCCAACTGCTTCGCAGTCGCGAATCTATCGATAAACTCTTCAACTCTCGTGGGATTACCTATGATAAAATCCTTTCTTTAATAAATAAAGGTTGCAGTGCACTTTCTTAAAATACGAGTAATATAAACAAGTTTTTTGTATCCCTTTAAAATTAGTTCTGATTGCCACTTGCTCTGCTCCTCCTTCCTGTTTCTGTCATGACAATTATTGCTTAGTTTATACTATTGTACTCGTATTTATCATTTTTATCACTTGAGTGAGTCATGTAAATTGGTCTTCATTTTAGATTTAAGATCAGGTTGACATAGCAATTCTGTTGTAAAGCTTATTGTGGAATACTGTAACTCTGGAACGGCTCCAAGCAAGAGTCCTGTTCTTTCAGGTTTTTCAGGAGCAGAACATGTATTATTACTTATATTTTTTATTACTTATATTTGTTATTACTGATTTTTTTGCGTACTAATACAGATTTCAGGCTGTATTATTTTCTATTAATTAATAAGTTTATGATGTGTTTTATTCGTGAGCATTTCTTAAATACATAATATTGTATTTAAAAGTAGTATAAGTTAAGTCGTAGATTGGTTCATGTAAATTTAAATAAAGGTAAAGTAGGAAAAGTTTAATGATTTGCATAATTATATGAGGAAGAAATTCTAAATATACGTAAGTTACGGGACCTCAGATATCACATTTCTCACAGCGATAAATTTCTCAAGTTGATTATAAACTACAACATAAATGTATAGGCTTTTAACTCCTATGACTACACTGTGCCTGCGGAAGATTATATTTAAATCACTGAGGAAAATTTGAGTAAAAGAATCTGAGTCTTACGAGTGATACTTGTAACACTACAATAATATCTGCACTTGTTAAGATAAAGCATTATCGGCACTGTATACGTATATTTCTATAATTGTCGATTCTATGTGGACACATTTAGAATATTTTCCTCGTGGTCACGGCCACAGCAGTTAAACTGTTAAAATCGGAATCAACACAAACATTTTCTTAACACTACTATTGTATAAATTCCTCACTTCAAATTATATTGCGATATAAGTGCCGTAAGCGATGCATACGGATCGAGGAAATAGTTTGAAAAAACGAGGCGCTCGCGCCGAGTTTTTTCAAGTTTCAGAGATCCGTTATGCGCTTACGGCACGAGTATTGCATGCTATTTTTTGCACGATGATTATTTATATCAATTCAATTATATTAATTGTGATATTAGGCCTACCTGAAAATATTATGTGTATACATTCTTGAAGATAGATGTTAATTTCAGAAAGTGATTCGCACGTGTTTGTTGTTATGCGAACCGAATATTTGTCCTGGGGGGCCTTGTCCATAAAGGCTTATTATGAGGGGTGGCGTAAGTAAATTCATAACCGCACGGAAACTCTTACAGCACATAGCATCAAGATTGCGTGTGGGAATGTCAACTTACGATCCACGGCAACAACATTCATAAGTACCACTAATTAGTTAAGTCGTGCAAAAAACTATGTAAAAGCGGAAATATAGGCCTATATTTTATAGAATAATTTTATATTTAAAATGTGAGCTTTTTATCCTTGTGGTATTATTGTCATTCGTAGAAACTAATTATTTTACTAAAATTGTCCGCATGGAATTCAAACTTAGATCCCCCTGATGATTTCATTTGATGATTACTTATATCATTGTATAAATTCAGCCTTGCACCTTGGATTATATAGGCGATAGGCCATATGAATCATCAATAGACTATTCTTATCGATCTGTATGTACTATGTTACGTACGATTTCTAAATTAGTTACATGGCATTATCCCTCCGACCCAGCTGCCATAGCCTATATGATACTTCGGGGACATACTATTTTTATTTTTATTCAGTTTTATTTCCACTCCTTTGAACAACTGATACTAAATTCTAATATGATAGGCCTACAGGATAAAAGGTACCAATTATCAGCCAGATTTCAAACAACTAACAGCAAAAATGAACCCTCGAAAAAGCACTTCTCAGAAGTGAAATCTTATTTCTTCTTGTGTAATTCAACAATAATGTTTACGTGTATACCCGTAGTAAAAACGACCGCCGGCGTGGTCTTGTGGTTAGCGTCGCTAACTACGGATCCGTCGGCCCGCGTTCGATCCCCGGTACCTCTTCGGATTTTTCTGAGATAGGGAGGGCTGGTAGGGGTGCACTCAGCCTCGGGTTCAAAACTGAGGAGCTACTTGATAGAAAAGTAGTGGATCCGGTCATGGATACAACCATTATCGGTCGTGGGTGTTGGCATGCTGACCACATGTTCCCCAATCCTGCCCTCTGCCTATGGTAGATGACGCTGCGGTCGGGTGGTAGGCCTTGTCCCTTCTGGGATGTTAGCGCCACGGACTTAGTTAGTTGTATAGTAAAAAAACGTGATTCGCTCCGAACAGCTTCATAAATTTGCAGGTCCCAAAGGTAAGGTGGCCTATAAGTAGCGTGCCCGCCTCTAGACCCGAAGGTCGCGGGATCAAACCCGGCCGCAGTACATGGGTTTTTCAGGACGTAAAAATTCTGGGCACGGAGTCCTCCGGGGGTACTTTAAGCTGGGGGGGGGCCCGTGTCGTAGATTTACGGCACGTAAAAGAACTCCAAGCCTAAATTAGAGCCTCTGGACAAAATTTCTCGGCCTTTTCACGTCCTTGTAATAGGCTACCTTAGTTTCCGGAGGGGGGTTAAGGGGCGATGGGCTTACCACCTGTCCCTCTGCCCTCTCTAGGAAAATAAGCGTAACAACACTCACATAGGTAAACAGAAACCTCCACTTGGAGGCCCTTCGCCCCAACATGGAGGCATAGGATTCGAGAGAGAGAGAGAGAGAGAGAGAGAGAGAGAGAGAGAGAGAGAGAGAGAGAGAGAGAGAGAGAGAAAGGTAAGGTTAGTGGACACCCCTGTTATATTGTATTCTTGACTGTAATAACACAAGTATCGATAAGAGTTATTATACCATCTGAGCAATAAACGCAGTTGTATAGAACAGATACCAGCGTAACGTTTATTTCCTTAGGTAGTAGCAGGAAAATTTTCACATTTGAATTAGAGTATTTTAACAATGTTAATAATCATCATTTTCATGTCAATTATTATTAATAACAATAGTGCGTTCAACTTAGCAGTAAAATATAGGTTGATAGAAATATTTTTGCAGAAGTATAATATTTCGTTTTTATTGAGATTTTATTTTCACATACGTCTTTAACAAGAGATATTTTATTTATGTATTTATTTATTTCATGTCACGAGCATCGTGAATGATCCTATAGACGAAAGTATAACTAACAAACAAAAAAACAAAAACTACAGATAATTAATAATCAATATAATGCAATATTACACGGAAATCATCAGCCAATTCACGAAAGTCACTAAAATTGTAAAAATTGAGGAACATAATCAGGCCCATATAAGCTCTAGACATGGAGGGTAACTGCGAACTGAATAAGCAGTCGCGGACATACGACACGAGGTGGCCCTCCAGCTTGGGGGTTTGGTGTTAGGTTATCAACCTCTCACAGTAAAAATTATCGTTAAGAAACGCTTGCTTGATTTATGGATCCTGTCAGTGTAAAAAAAAAAATCCGAGGGTAAAATATTCCCTCGGAGTCTAAAAATTGTAGAAACTATGACTGTGGAACATGGAATGTTAGGAGCTTGTATAGGCCTAGAGCGCTTAAATCAGGAACTAGAGAAATAGAGAAATACTGTTAGATGTAGTAGCAGTACAGGAAGTTAGACAGGAGGGTGAAGGTTCAATACAGACAGACGCCTATACCTTTTTCTATGGGAAAGGGAATGATAACCGTCAATTAGGGACCGTGTTCTTCAAACAAATAATCTAAGAGTGTTCGAAAACAGGGTACTTGAAAATATTTGGTCCCAGGAAAGAGGAAAATGGGGACTGGAGAAGCCTGCATAACGACGAGCTTCAAAACCTGTACTCGTCACCGGATATAGTAAGGGTAATTATATCACGGAAGATGAAATGGGCTGGACATGTTATGCACATGGGGAGGAAAGACATATCTCAAAAATATTGACTGGGAGACCCAAAGGGAATAGACCACTTGGAAGACTAGACGTAGGTGGGATATACTTAAGGGAAGCAGGATTTTCGAGGGACAATTGGAGGGAGCTAGCACAGAATAGTGTTGAATGATGGGCTCAGGTAAGTGCGGCAATGAACCTCCGGGTTCCAACAAGTACATAATATTCCTTTAGTTTGCTTAGGAATTCTTATTGCTATTGAGTAAGTAAGTAAGTAAGTAACAAACAAGTAAGCCTTACCTTTTTTTATTGCTTATCTTCAATTACTTATCTATTTTGCTTACTAATACTGATTTCAAGTTGTATTATTTTCTATTTATTAATATGTTTATGATATGTTTGATTTATGAGCATTTCTTATATACATAACATTGTATTTATAATTGGATTTAAAAGTAGTATAAGTTAAGTAGTTGATGTGTAGACTGGTTCATGTACATGTAAATAAATGTAAAATAGACAAAAGTAAATGATTTACATTTGCGCTCTTAAATTGACGATATTCTTTCATGATTTTAATTCAAAGAATTTATAATTATGAGAAAGAAATTTAAAATATATATATATATATAAGTTACCTAACTCACTTCTCGCAGAGATATATTTCTAAAGTTAATTATAAGGTATAACATAAATGTTAAGTCTTTTAACTTCTATGACTGCACTGTGACTGCGGAAGATTATTTTTAAATTAATGAGGAAAATTTGAATAAAAGAATCCGAGTCTTAAGAGTGATATTTGTAATACTGTAGTAAAATCTGCACTTGTTAAGATAAAGCATTATCGGCATTGTATGCATATATTTCTATAATTGTCTATTCTATGTGGGACATTTAAGAATATTTTCCTCGTGGTCACTGCCACGCAGTTTTACGGTTAAAATCGGAATCAACACAAATATTTTCTGGACCTTTTCACTGCTATTGCTGTATATATTCCTCACTTCAAAAACTATATAAAACCTAAATAGGCCTATATTTTATAGAATATATTTGTATATAAAATGCTATGTTTTTTACCCTTGTGTTAGCACTGTCATTCATTGACACTATTTATTTTACAAAAATTTTCCCCATAGAATTCAAACTTAGATCCCCCTGCTGATTTCATTTGATGATTACTTATATCATTGTATAAATTCAGCCTTCGGTCATACGCATGATTAGCATTCTTACCTATCTATCGCTGGCAATAGGTAATTCTACTTCAGGTGACTAATGACATATGTAATTTACATTAATGTTTCTTACGATTTCAAAATTAGTTTTACTTCTTTCAAACATGATTAAATCACAGTATAGTATAACAGTAGCGAAGCTCTAATGAAAGGAAAATGCATCCTTTTGACAGATCGGTGCGACACTAGCACCCCAAGCGGCCAGCAAGAAGCAACTAGCAAACAGCCATTTCCAGCATTGGAAAGATACGAATATATGGCTGCATTTATTCTTATTTTTAAAATTACTAGAACGAGATTGTTACCAGAAAGGCATACTGGTGAACTCATCATGGGAACATAAAGAAGTTGTAGTTTCAAGATCGATGACATTGTGTATCTTGTAAAGTTTGAGACCAATTTCCGTCCACCATATAAGCTACATCCCTACGACAAATCTTCAAGAATTTAATTGATCTACTACTAACACATACTTACACTGAACATTCTAACAAATAGGAAAACTTAATAATTTCAATAAGCATGTAGTAGTAGTAGTTCAGAAATTTGGGGGGAAAGTAAAGTTCTAGGCTTATAGCCCGACTAGCTTAAAAGGCCCGGCGTCGCCCGGGTTTTTTATTTTGTAATTGGAAATTAACTTATGAAGGACTTTAGATTTTTAAATTCTAGGTCCTTATATAGGTATTTATAATTTTAAGTAGGAAGAACGTCTTATCACCCTCAAACTATTCCCTAAGAAAATGTTTGATATAGCTTTTGTGGCTATATGTAGAATTTTGGGATGTAGAATTTTGCATCCCATCGCTTGTACAGTACACAGCAAGCCCGGGAGGGGTTCTAATAAGAAGAAACAGAAATTCCGGTAACATAAAATTGCATTATCGTGGCTGAAAATTTTGTTTCTCACTCTCATGTTACCATAAAACCGTTTTGGAAATGAAATTAAACAGAAATACAATATCACTTTCATACATCTCTTCCCAAAACATATTACCTTACCTCGTATTGTTTTCTCTATTTCCAGGCTAGAGGAAGTTATGTGACTGCATTATTTTCGTGGATTTCATTCTGTGATATAATAATATATATATTACCATACCTCGTATTGTTTTCTCTATGTCCAGGGTAAAGAAAGTTATGTGACTGCATTATTTTCTGGATATTGATAGTTCTCTCATTTGCTTCTCTCATTTGTCAAATTTATTCTACTTTCATTTTTTTTTCAAACCCATCTGAGACCCGCTGGCAACAATATCGATAGTCCAGTCGATATAATGAAAAATAAGGGGGTAGCTGTTTTTATATTTTAATGTCAAATGTTATTTGGATTGGATAATTCTGTGTAAAAACGTATTAAGTATTTTCAAAAATATTTTATTTTTGGCATTTAAAATAAAAAAAATTGAAAATCCTTTCTTAGTGAGCACCTACATTATGAAACGAAGGTAATGTCAAAATTCCAAGTCTCTACCTGTTATAATTTAGGCTCTACGTTGATTCCTGTCAGTCAGTCAGTCAGTCAGTCAGGACATTAAATGTTGTGAAGTATTAGACCCGGTACTCAATTGTATATGACACATATTATCGCTCCGACCGATCTACCAAATGTGATACCCCCGGGAATATACTATTTTTCTTTTAATTCAGTTTTATTTCTACTCCTTTGAACAACTATTATAATTATTGATATCAAATTAAATTTTAATGAATATGATACAGGATGAAACTGAGGCGATGATAAGTAAATATCCAATTCGGCATTTGCCTTTAACGGTGAAGGAAAGTATCAAAACCACAAAATTAAATTGGCCTATTTTTGAACCCGGGACATCCCGGATTTGTCTCCGGGCTGCATCAGTCCCCTACCTAACACTTAAATCTAAGGACGACATACACACCCAGTCCCGAACTCAGGAATGGGAGTTTTCATTACTGAAATATCGCCAGTATGCGGTTTTCTCCAGTTCCCGTTTTCATCTCCCTTATGTCCGAATATTTTCCTAAGCACCCTGTTTTCGAACACAGATTATGCTCTTCCGGAAGAATAAGTGACCATGTCTTACATCCATACAGTATAACCGGCTGGATAATTGTCTTATCAACTTTTATTTCTAGATTTCTGGACAGAAGACGAGAAGATAAAAATTTCTGAATTGCACTAATCGAGATATAGGTATATTCAATTATTCAACAGTCCTCACCTAGATAATTTTTCTTGGGCCGGTTTCTAACCAGCACCGGGCGTAGAGTGCATAGGCACTCTGGCACTGCCTTCTTTATTCTTACAAGCCATGTTGTTAAATCTGGAAACATCGCATCGGTAGTCCTATCGGCTATCAACATGCCGTAAATAAAGCAATGAACTCCATCAGAATCATCGCAAATTAAGCATATTTCAGCTTAAAGTAATCCCAGTCATCATCGCCTATGGTTTAGAGAACATCTGGACACACCTAAAGAGCAACTGGAGAGCATAGAGAAGGTAAAAACCGTGTACAAAATGAGATATTTATATACACCGTCACCTCTAATTGAATACACCAGAGAATAGTTATTCATAGAATATTTTCATGTTCATCAGCTATTACCATCTACAAACGAATACAAGAGAGAGGTACGGTATGATATTAGTGTCCTTCAGGAATAATTGGCTGGTATTAAAGAAGAATTGAAGAGAAATATAGTCACTTTTACTGGTATGAACTTTTATCAAAATATCAAGCTGCTCACAGTAGGCCTAATTCATCTCAATCTGGTAGACGCCAAATCGTAGTGTATGCAATCTCCTATTCTCCCAATATTACTACTAGAAAATCGATTCAGCGTTTTCCTACAGTTTGGTGAAGCCAATGAACGGGATTCAAAACCTTAACCTGGCGAATCAACACAGTTCACCACTGGAGCCAAGGATGAACGAATGGATGATTTTTAGACAGCAAATAACGGAAAACCAAGTGCTTCCACGGAATCAGGCAAAGTTATTCTTTTCAGTGACAGTCATGGGCATAGTCTTCCACAATGTGCATGTGACAAGAAGATAGATATCAGTGTTCTAGGTTATATTATACCTGAGACAACTAGTTCAGTGGTGGTACAAAATGACCCAGAGAAGTGTAGTAGCTTAATAAAATATGACTCTGTTGTGGGTCAAATAACAGAGCTCGTAGGCCTAACAGGATAAGTGAGGTTATTACCAATAAAATAAGAAAAAAACGCGACATCATAACGTATAATGAGGAGACACTGAAAACTACGAATTCCTTCAGATATGTGGAGTCACCGCACGTTACGTTATTATGCACATCACAAGTATAGGCTATGTAATATAGGCCTACTGATTTGGCCTAAATAAAGTCAGTATTTGTGATGAAGAAAATTATCTACAATAAAAACGTATTCAAATGCTTCCCACAGACCACCACAGATAGGACTACCTCCTGTGTTGCCAGATTTCAAGCAGCATGGCTTGTAAGATATAGAAGGCAGTGACTCTGGTCGTCATGATGTCCGTGCTTTCATGTTTTATCCTCGCCGTGCTGGATAGCTATGGAAATACACTTGAATATATTACAAGTGGTAGCACAGGCTTGAAATAGGTGGAATTCATAGCAAATTAGTTTGAAGTAACTGCGCTTGCGCGTGAGAGGAATGACTGCAAGGGTGGCCTTTCCATATGAAGAATTTAAGGAATTATTTCGCCGCCACTGAGAGCTATCAGCAGACAACGAGGTTAAATCATCTTCACTCTCAGGCCTAGAAATACAAAAAAAAATTCTATATTTTCAGTAGTAATGTTCTTTTCCAGGGGGCAAGAAATGTTTGGGACCAAGGCAATATTCACCACCTACTGGACAAAAATGTAAAGATCTCCTGAGTATAAACAATTTTAAATTCAACTACTAATTTTATTGTCTGTTTTATTAAAAATTATCGTAGCTAAAGCTAATACAACGAAAGGGCCGGAATTGATCTGGGGTAATTTGTGGTACTGAATCCGAAAGTAAAATATTTTAGTTGTGAGTGTGGGTTCATTTTTGTGGTATTAGACGTATTGCTTTTTTTGTAACCGATAACTTTTGAAAATCCTACGCCATTACCCCAGAGACTAATATCATAAAGCAAAATACTACTGAATAAGTATAGTAAGGATTTTTAATAATAATTTAGCGACTAAATTTCTTAGGTGACGTTATAGGTAAATAACTCTGGACGGTCTAAAAAATACATCATCAATATGCTATGCCCAATTTAAGTTCTTATATAGCCTATGTTAATTCCAAGAAGCTTATGATCGGACGGTGTTTCTAATTTACAAAATGTGTTTAATGTAAAAAGATCAATTTTATAAAGTCCGTTTGAAGTAAACCAGTTAAACAGAAAATTGTATTTTTCCCTTGAGTAGATACCAAAACATCATTTCTTGTGAAATTTCGACATAAAATTTCAGGGTCAACAAAATATTTCCTCTCTCTGCAGTACCTAGGCCTATAGTACGAAGAGTTTTCTGTACCACAAGTTAAAAGAGGATTTTTAAATCATCCTGTACGATACGCACTTGGAAATTCTGCACAATAATGGCGGAGACATCCTAAATCAAGCGTGTTGTTTTCTGGTGTGGGAATTATTGCCAGGGTCTGATGAATTATGGCCACTGCAGCACACTTATGCAGCTAGCATCCTTTCCACTTCGATTCACAACTTACCCCTACCTTGGCTTCCATTTTTATGCCCAGATATATACATAAAAATAGAGGAGAAAGTACGTAGATAAGGAATAACAGCAAAAAAATCTACACCACCGATGCTGAAAAATAAATATTTTTAAAATATGTTGATTAGTTTAAATTTACTTCCTCAATCTTCTTTCGTGTTTAAGGGATGTCCGAAGTGTTGAAAATGATTTATTAAACAATTTTTGCTATAAACTTGAAATTTGACACACTTAACTAAAATCTCCAGTTATTTCTGACCTAGCTAGGTGGCTAGGTGTCACAGTACTGCATATGACAAAACTTGTCTTTCAGTGAGATAGAGCGTTAAGGGGAATTAATCATAGGAGAGAGTTTCCATCTGGGGCTGTGAAGAGAACTCCGTCTATACCCTTAGCAAGCAGGGATGGCGGTTGAGGCCAGGTAGGTTCCTTCACCCGCAAGCACCCTCACATTTACAAGGGCACGGGATTAGGACCGACCGTAATTTCCGGAATATAGGACATAGGCCTTAAAGCAGTTTTCTCGTAACTTTTATTTATGTATTTGTTATAGATGTTCCTATTAAAGTAAACTATACATTGTTTGGTGTCAATTTTCTTATAATTCTGTACCTCAGAGCCGAAGGAACGTAACTCCAAATTTCATATTTTTTTTTTTTTTTTCATATTCTTTACTAACTTCTTGACCTCTATAGAACCAATTAATATTAAATCCATAATTTCATTAGAAACCGAGATATTGAGAGCCAAATAGTAGTAACTCCATTCCCCTTTATTGTTCATAATTTTGTTTTTCGGTCCTCCTGTAAAATTTAGTTTTTGGCAGTTACGCTCGTTTGGCTCTGAGGTACAGCATTGTACAAGTATAACAAACATTTTAAGATAAAATGACATATTAAAAAATCTATGATTGACTGATTGAAGTAGACTAGGTGACTCATGGGGCGGAAATTACGGTTGGTCCTAATCTCGTGCCCTTGTAAATGTGAGGGTGCTTGCGGGTGAAGGAACCTACCTGGCCTCAACCGCCATCCCTGCTTGATAAGGGTGTAACTCAGTTGGTAGAGCGGCGGCACGGATAACCGAAGGTCCTGGGTTCGAGTCCAAGTGTCAGATGAATTTTCCTCCTATAATATTCTCATGAAGTGTCGAACAGAGACAGTAATCTGTGGATGAATGCATATATCCATCTTTTATAGACACTCCGTTATGTCTGGTACTATGAGCAATTATTATAGAGCATCAGTTCGATATATTCCACATATCGCGCTCATAATTTAGGTTCCATCACGTCTTTCAGATAAAATGAGGAAAAGCTTTTAGTTTGAGTTAAAAATAATGTAGTGACGAAAGCAATCCATTTTTAGTTCTTTCTAAAATTTTCATGGTTTTGCATACCTTTTTTGTGAATCTGATTGAAGTTGGCAGCAGTGTTGTTGCATTATTAAAGTTCCCTATCTGCTTGCGTTACTATCTGGAACGTCATTCTCTTGCCAAAACTTCCTCGTAATAATCTTTTTATTACTCCCTTCATTTTTTTTTTATTCTTATGCCCAACTTTATGAAAGGTTTTAGATATTCTGACGAAGAAAATTGGGCGAAAGACAAATACAAGGTGCACTTTAAGCTCCGCCCACTCGATATTCACATTTTGTTTCTGAGCGATGAAGAGTACCAACTATCCTTGTATATTGTCGCAGACACTCCCGACCGTACCAAATATTAAAAATGCGAATGTGCCCCTTGTACCAAACATTAAAACTGCTAGAGTGCCCCTTGTACCAAATATTAAAACTGCTAGAGTGCCCCTTGTACCAAATATTAAAAATTCGAGAGTGACCCTTTACCAAATATTAAAAATGCGAGAGTAAGTGCCTTGTACCCAACGGTTTGCCAGCCTGTTTATCCTCGAAGAATTCGCTATATGGTGGTATAAAAGAAAGTGCTTCACTGGGGGAGGGTTAGGACGGGATATGTCTCATGGGACGATGCACCTTATATTTGGGTTTTCCCGAAAATTGAAGTATACATGAAAACCACAGCTGAAAACCACTTTCTCTACCGCAATAATGGACAATATAACTGTTTCACTATATATTCTGATGTAGGACAAGAGGCCGCATCGCTGGGAGTGCCTGTTTGGTTGCTTCAACCTCATTCACAGGTGTATCTGTCGTCAAACAAAAGCCTGGATGATAGCCAGTTTATAACAACGGTTCAGAGAATTTTGCGAGCAAATCATTCAAATAAAAGTTTTAACAATTAGTATACGCACCTCGTACACAAAATTAAAAAAAACCCGTTAGAGTCTTTTAGAGAAAATGCTGAAAAAAATTATTAATGCAAAATTTTAGTAAAAGTAAAATAAAGTTATCGCCAATATTATATTATTATTATTGTTATTATTATTGTTCTATTTTTATTTTATTTTATTACGTCAGTGAGCTGTACAACGTAGGCTATAGGTAGACATAGTCAAAATGTCTTTGTAAAACAACACGACAATCAATACAATGAACATAAAAAGCAATGATAATAACAATGAAATATGTAAAAAAACTGATTGAACTTACATACAGTATAATAGTAAAATAATAATGAAATATTAAATTACAGAAATTCTGAAGTCATGACAAAATAGTATATTGCGATACAAGTGCCGTAAGGCACGTTTACGGGTCGAGGAAACAGATTGAAAACCCGAGGCGCAGCCGAGGGTTTTTAAGTTTTCGAGACCCGTAAATGCCTTTACGGCCCGTGTGTTGCATGCTATTTTTTGCACGGTGATTATTTATATCAATTTAATTATATTAATTGTGATATTACCTGAAAATATTATGTAAATACATTCTTGAAAATAGATGTTTATTTCAGAAAGTGATTCGCATGTGTTTGTTGTTATGGGAACCGAATATTTGTCCTGGGGGCCGTGCCCATAAAGGCTTGTATTATGAAGTGTATCGTAATGAATTATGACGTAGCGCTTGGACCGTAAGTAATTTAACCTCATCGCAACCGCCCTTAGCAACAAGACTGTGTGGGAATGTCAACTTACGATCCATGTAAACAACGTTCGTAAGTAACACTTACTAGCTAAGGAGTGCAAAAAATCATTAAAAACTGTAATACGTCTTACTGCACAAATGTTGTTTCAGTTTTCTTTTAAATAAGTTTACTTCATTTACATTAATCATTTCAGTTGGTAACTTGTTAATAACAAGGATAATCGTGTGCATGGAGATTTTGTGTACTTGAATGTTCTGTATTTATAGATGTGAATATTATTGTTTCCTCTGGTGTCATGGTTATTTATTTCGTTGTTACTTATAAAACTGCTTTTGTTTTTTCTGTGAAACATGGCCGCTCTATACGTTAAAATACTTGTTAATGTTAAGATACTTTGAGTTTTAAAAACTTCTCTTAAAGAGACTCTTCGCCCAAGATTAAAAATTCTTTTTTGCACTCCTTAACTAATTAGTGGTACTTACGAATGTTGTTGCCGTGGATCGTAAGTTGACATTCCCGCATAGCAATCTTGTTGCTATGTACGGTAAGCGTTTCCATGCTGTTATGAATTTACTTACGCCACACCTCATAATACAAGCCTTTATGGACAAGGTCCCCCAGGACAAATATTCGGTTCGCATAACAACAAACACATGCGAATCACTTTCGGAAATAAACATCTATCTTCAAGAATGCATATACATAATATTTTCAGCTAATATCACAATTAATATAATTAAATTGATATAAATAATCATCGTGCCTTAATTTTGATATAATTATCGTAATACTACAATTTGTACAATTATTTAAAGAAATTCCTCCATACTTATTTACAAATATTCGGTTCCCATAACAACAAACACATGCGAATCACTTTCTGAAATATAACATCCATCTTCAATAGTGTACATACATAATATTTTCAGCTAATATCCCAATTAATATAAATAAATTGATATAAATAATCATCATGCAAAAAATAGCATGCAATATTCGTGCCGTAAGCTCATAACGGATCTCGTAAATTGAAAAAACGAGGCGCTCGCGCCTCGATCCGTAAGCACCACTTACGGCACTTGTATCGCAATATAGCCTACTATTTTTGCATTGTAAATACTCTGTTGATATTAGTTGCACGTCCCCAGAATAAAATATTATAAGAAAGAATGCTTTGCACAAGAGCAAATGACTATGTCCAGAAAGGATAATTAACCCAAATATAATTTTTTTTATATTATTCCTGTTCTCGAGCTTGCTGTTCACAGTTCGGCCTGCCTATATTCCAATTTTTTAACGAGAGAACTTCAAAACAAGTATTTATGCTGAAAGTTCGACATCGAATTTTAGGATAGTACACAATTAATCCTCTGCCTATAATGCCTACGGCAAGGGTATAGAAAGTTAGTTAGTTAGTTAGTTAGTTAGTTAGTTAGTTAGTTATTTAGTTAGTTAGATAGTTAGTTAGTTAGTTAGTTAGTTAGTTAGTTAGTTAGTTAGTTAGTTAGTTAGTTAGTTAGTTAGTTAGTTAGTTAGTTAGTTAGTTAGTTAGTTAGTTAGTTAGTTAGTTAGTTAGTTAGGTAGTTTTACTTGCATTACACAGTGTTTTTCGTGTTGCATATAATTATCAAAAATTTTATATTTACATTTTTGCTGTAAGCTAGATAAAAAATTAACATGCGAATAAATATAACTTATGCCCGGTTTCTACAAACTAGTGAATTACCCATGGGTAAATTATCCATGGACAAATTAGTTCCATTTAACCTACAATGATATAATGAGCAAGGCCTTGGAGTTGTACAGTTAATTTAATTCAGAAGGCTTTGATTCTCATTGTTTAAATATTACTATTGATCCTATGAAAGGTTAAATTTTATCCAGCCATCCATGAAAGGATAAATTAACCCGAAGATTTACCCTTGGAAAGATCTAGCCAGAGTTTGTAGGAACATTTTTTCTGTCATTTTCATATTTACCCAGGGGAAATTTATCTAGAAACTCGCCACAAGTGTATGTGATTGCTATCTTTAAATGATTTGTGTTTGTGTGGTGTTATTCTTGTGTAAATTGTGCAAATTCTGTGCATTGGATAATTTACCCATAGGTAATTCGCGAGTTTATAGAAACCGGCCATTATTCTTGCTAATATAAAAATCATAGGAAATTTTAAAATTTGTTAAAGAAATATTCAAAATTACAAATAATAAAGATTTTTTATATTAGAGAAGCAATTTTCTAAAAGATTGGAGCATATTACTCTTAAATAAAATTTCTGTTTTTTTGTGATGCGATGTTTTAGAGCATATAGAGATGATTCGAAAAAAATTTCCGCATGTTATAAGAATGGTAGTCAGAATTGGTTCTGAAAATTTGTATGTAAGGTTTATTTAAAAAATAATGGTACATGGGAGTTGGCAGTTCTTGTAAATTTTAAATAGGGCTAAGAAAAAACGAGAATTACGAATGAGTCTGCTGAAATATACACAGAAACACAGTTTAAAAAGCCAAGGATTGCAGATTCACGATGAGCTAACACTGTTACGAAAGATAAGGCATACTGGCATTATTATTATTTACCCTCTCCACCCGCTTTGAATCAGGATATAGAGAATCATTAGTATTCACATGATCCAATCCCTCCCCCTGCTGCGGCACGCACTTCACCCCTTTTTACCCTCTCTCACATACACATACATATAATATACACACAAAATCAATAGGACGAGTTTGTTGCCGCTGACGTCACTCCGGGCCGTTGCCATGACTACGAACAGGCCGGGATGCTGGCCGGAGCTGTAGCAAACCATCTTATTATACAGCCCGGCATTCCCGGGTCCTCAACTCTACCAAAAACTAAACCCCATCCCCTTACACAAAACCTCTCTTTTGCTAGAGTTTGACAAGAAGTTGAAAACCTCATATTATACGTTCTTTTAGATTTTCTGCTTTCAACACCAGGTCTTATGTATTCGATCCAGCAATTTCTATGCCAAGTTCTTACCACAAACATAATTAGTAGTTTTGTGAACCTTGTGGACTTTGCTTCCAGAAACAGTGCGATCTGTCTTCATCAATTAACACTGCCACCATCTTGAAATGAAATTAAGAATGCTTTCTTTCGTGTGTCCAAAATTCGACACCAAAAATGATAATTCATTAGAAGTAATTATTATGTCATTCCAGTAATTGCCGCGTTTGAAAAAATAAACATAAATAAAAATAAAAAATTGTACACGACCCCACACGTCCAATACCGATGTCTTGATCTTTACACTATTGCGACATTTGAAAATAGCCTACATAATTCTAACGATATTGTAATATCCAAGCTTGAAAATACGATTAAGCCAAAGTTATTGATTTTGCACTACAAGCACCGGTATTATAAAATAAAATCTTTAAAAAATGCTCCTTGAATAAACATATTCCTCGCGAATTTATTCATTATTAATATTATAATAATTTGCAACCAAGTATATGGCGGATGTGAGGCAAATAGCCAGAGCCTTCTATATATGTTCGTTTTGGAACAAAACTGACTAAATAATCAAGAAAATTCATGGATATACAAGAGGCAGGTGTGAACCTAACCTTAAGTCTACCTGTACATGCGCATATGCTCGTTCGTGATACTATATAAAATAACATCCGACGTTTTTTATTTCACCGACTGTACATATTGTACTCTTTAATTTCTCCCGCTAGCAAGCTATTATCTTATACAATTATAGAACAGTAACATTAAGTAAGCACACAAAGGAAAAAGAAATACAATGGCAGTTGTCTTTAGAGGGAAATTTGTTTCTTCATGGAGAATTTATTTGCAGACTTGAGGATATTTAAAACGCATTATAGGAGACGTCTGGTTTAATATTCGCCATACAGGGATGAGGGTCGCTAAGCTTCTCAGACGTGGAAGCTGCCACGTTAACAAAAGAGAAACAGCGGGAGAAGCCTGGGAGTTAAAAAAGCATATTTTCTGTTTCAATTCACAAGAGAACCAATCTGAAAAACGTCCAACTCCAAACAAGAATAGACTAAGATGACAGTGAATAATATTGGAATCAAGTAGAAGTGCCATTTTAAGGAGACGAGAAATAAATTGTTCTCTAACTTTTCTGGCGTGAATGATGGCCACGTGCTTTAGAAATGGAGTAACTGCAGATTTATTATTATTTTTAAATTTTATTATTATTAAATGTTATTATTATTATTATTATTTTGTTGGTAATGATCAGGGCCCGGATTCTAATGACATGTCATCTTTTTATTGATGCTGCATAGACATTGCCAACTTGTAGATAAATCATGGCCTCTAGATTATAGAAATATATTTTTATTAGGTCATTTTTTGCCATTTTATGCAATTTTATATTTTTAGGGCATTTATTTCCATTTTACGTCAATATTTTGTCATTTTCATGACATTTGCTTCCTTATTTAGTCATCTTCATGCATTTACATTGAGTGTATTAACTTTTTTTGTCGTCCCCAGTGCCTTTGAAGTTTAAATAAATTAATAGGTTACTATAATGCAACATTTTTGTAGGATCTACTTTAAAAACAATGTTCTTCCTTTTCTTCTCAAATGCTCCAATTAAGAACAAAGAACAAAGTTTTTAGATCGTCATCATCCTTTCTGCATTTAAAGTTTTTTACAATTATGTACAAATTAGTCTTTTTTTATTTTTATTTAGCTACATATTTACAACCTGCATTTTACCCTGAGGGTATATCGCAGGGTATTTAGTCCAAAAGAATACATAGTATTTACAAAATATTACATGTTGTCTGAGTTAGTGTTCTAGGGAATTACACAAACTAATCATTTTAAATTTTTAAGGTAGTGTCTTGTAGATTTCATATATATACGTGATTGTTCGTGGAGATGAGATCACTTTTTGTAGAAGTATACCAGCTTCTGGTATTTACTGACTTTGTGCATTTATCCCCCTTAAGTTATGAGCGGATGGTATATTGACACCAATTATAATTTCCTTTAGTCTATGCTCTTTTTATCTATCAATAGCAGGTCTGGTCGGTTATAATCAACAGTTTTTCTGTTGTTATAACTCTATCCCAATATAATAGGAATTCTTCAGATTCGAAAATGGATTACTGAGCGAGGTGGCCGAGATGGTAACGTCTTGGACTCGCATTCGGGAGGTCCCAGGTTCAAACCTCCGGGCCGAACAATTTGACATGGGTTTTTTCATGGTTTCTCCAGTCGTAAAGGCAAATGCCGAATTGGATATTTACATACCATGAATCATCCTCACCATTTCATTCTGTATCATATCGTTTTAAATTAATAGCAGTTGAAATTTACCCCATTAAATACACCGACAGTAGAAACAATTGACAAGCAGTAGTTCCATGGCCTACTCTACTGTGCAGATACAGATCCCGAACTCCTGATATAACCTCGAAGCTAAAAGGAGTATAAACACAGCTGGAAAAAAAGGGTTCTGGAGGGTATCTGTAATAAGGTGGTGGATTCTGGATGGGTTTATGTTGGAGAGCTATTTGTATGTAGATAATTTTTCTACCTGGTTATGTGTAGGTGACTAGCTCTATAGGTATAGGAAGCATTGTTTTCGACCCCCAAATTTCAAGTTGAGTTTTTAACATAAATACACGTTTTGAGGTTCCCTGAATCCAAAAATATTATTTTCGGAAACATGTATGTGTGTGTCTGTGAAGAGCCTTAACTCCAGAATGGAAAATCGTTTGAAAACAAAATTTTGTATATAGGTTAGGTACCTTCTGGGGATGTGACACGAAAATTGGTGACGACTATCTCGTATTTTTAAGGGGACTTTGCATTAACAAAATTTTGATCGACACTATTGTCTCGAAAACAACTCAAGAGATTTTGTTTAAATTTTATACATGGGGGGCTTATACTAAAAGCTAAAAATTGTATTAAAAACGTTTTCTAATAAATTAATTGTAGATTAGTTATAAGCAGGGCTAGGATTTATATGTAATTACATATTTCTTAATTTCACATATAGACACTTTTTTTCACTTATCTCCATCTATTATGTTGTCCTCTATTCAAATTAAACAAATTTATTTTACATATTTTTCCATATTTCTGACAATAGTACATATTTATATGTAAAATAAATATTTGTCCATATTTAGTGATTTTAATGCAATATTCGTACATATTTCATTCTTAAGAGTAAAACTATATAAAATTGTCGTTTTCAGTGACAGAAAATATGGCAGCACAGGATAAGTTTACAGTTATGTACAGAAATTAATGTGTGAAAAATGATTTGTGTTACATTGAATCAAATTTTTGTAATATAACAAAAATAATTCAGAAACTACAAAATAATAATCTGACATTACCTGGAAATATTGACATTGTGAAAAACATGATTCATGAACTCAAATGTATACGTGGACATTTAGCCGATCTTATCAAATGTAAAGTGAACAATGTGTTTTCAAGAAATCCAGGCTTTGAAGAAATGTGTAAAATCAGTGCAATCTTAAGTAGCTCGTCAAATGTAAATCTAGAATCAGTGAATTTTAAACACGCGCCAATCACTTCATGTGCAGTAGAACGAAGCTTCATCCAATACAAATCACTTTTGAAAATTTAAAACAGCATTTTGTGGCATACTGTTATGGTAGCAGAAATAATCAATGAATGAATACAAATAAAGTAAGTGATCTGAAAAAAAAAATTGAATAATTTAATTTATGAATCCAGTATTTGTAATGCATTGTTATAGGTTCTAAAAGTAACAAAATGTAGTGTCTAGTGGTTAAATTTGTTTTGATGTCCATATTTTACAAAATATATTTGCATATATATGTACGTATTTTGACATTTTTAGTACATATATATATGTACATATTTTGACATTTTTAAGCACATATATATGTACATATTTTGACATTTTTTAGTACATATAAATCCTAGCCCTGGTTATAAGCCACCCACTCCGAATACGCGCTCTTTGAAATACGGCCTCGTTCTATACCTGAATGTAAAGTGAGAAAAATGTATTGACCATGTTTAAAGTAAAGAAAGTTACATGAGTTCATTAATCAGATTTTATTTGCGTTATGTATCCTCTGGGAATGCGATGTGATGTGCTAACGACATTCACTTGATTTTTACAACCAATTTACATGAAGAGAATGCTGTACATAATAATTAGATTAGATTAGATTAGATCTTACAGGAAAGATAATCAGGAGGAACCTTCCCCATCCTGCCCACACTGAAACGTAAGGTTTATTGTGCGGTTTTCTTCCTGTGTTTCTAGTATTGCCGTCCTTATACCTTAATAAGTTTAAGGAGCCCAGTGACTAGGTTGTTGCTAGTTACAATCTCTTTTGGATCTGTGCTCCCAAATTGATTGAATCTATCTATTTCCAGTGCTTCACATTGGAATATTAAGTGTGATGCCGTTTCTTCTTGTGCACCACACTTCCTGCATATTGGGTTTTCTATAAGACCCATTCTATGTAGATGTTTCTTAAATTTCCCATGGCCTGTCATCAACCCTACCATGAGTCTTATCTGCTGCCTGTTTAAATTAAGGATTGCAGTACTTCTTTTGAGACATGGTTGTGGCATCATTCGCTTACCATGTCTTTGTTCCTGTATATTATTCCAGTAGTCTATGTGCTGTCTTTTGACCCAGTTTAATAGACTTTTCCTTTCCATTAACTTGGTATTACCCAGGACAGGTTCTGGGCCTACAAATAGGGACTGTGCACCCTTTTTGGCCAGCCTGTCGGCATTTTCATTGCCGCTTACTCCAGCATGGCCTGGAACCCATGCTAGAGTAAGTCTGTTATATTCCCCTAGTTTTTCTAGGGCTTCTTGACACTCCTTAACGATCTTTGATCTCGTGTAGGATGCCCTTAGTGCCTTCAGTGCTGCCTGGCTGTCTGAGTATATCCAGATGGCACAATTTCTGTAGCACCTGTCTACATTCTCCTCCACGCAAGCCCTGATGGCATAGACTTCTGCCTGGAATACAGTGGTTAGTTTGCCCAATGGATACCATTTCTCCAGTTTGGGCTGCACTCCAAGGATACCTGCCCCTGTACCCTCTTTGGTCTTGGACCCATCAGTAAACCAGATGATGTCACCTGATTGGTGTTGGTGTTTAGCCTCCCAATGCTCCCTACCTTCAATCTCAACCTTGTAGGACTTATTGGAGTTGAGGGAGGTCTGCATAAAATCCCCTGGCATTTCTGCAGCCTGGTTTATCCCTGCTATATCCAGGATCCTAGTGTGACTACCTGGATATCTTGCAGGTCTCCAGTTGCCGCCAGTCTTTAGTCTGTATGCTCCAGCCATTGCCTCCATTTTAATCCACAGATGTAGTGGAGGTATGCTAAGCATGGTTTCCATTCCAGCAGTAGGTGTGCTATTAATACCACCGGTTACAGCTAGGCAGGCCAATCGCTGCACTTTACCGAGTTCTTTAATAGCCCCTGCTTGTTCCGTCTTTCTCCACCATATTACTGATCCATAGCTAACTAAGGGCCTCACTATGGTGGTATAAATCCAGTGGGTACTTCTGGGACTTAAACCCCAGCTTTTACCACAGGCTCTTTTGGTGCCCATAAGGGCCATTTTAGCTTTGGCGCATGTCGTCTTAAGGTGAGAGGTCCAAGTAAGTTTAGAATCTAGTATCAATCCTAGATACTTGACTTCCCCTCTTACCGGCAACATTTCCCCAAATAGTTTAAGCTTCCAGTACATATCCTGGATTCTTTTCCTTGTGAACGGTACCACCACAGTCTTCTTGGGATTAACACCAAGATCCTGTTTTTGGCACCATTTCTTTACAATATTTAAGGCAGATTGTGCCATTGACCTTACAGTGCTTTCATATTTGCCAGAGACAACAATCGCTAGATCGTCTGCATACCCTTGACAATAGAACCCACTGGCGTTTAGCTCTTCGATGAGGTCGTTGACCACTAGGTTCCACAATAATGGGGACAGCACCCCCCCTTGTGGACAACCTCTTGTGGCTATTACTGCCATTCTTTCATCAAGGATGTTGGCTTCAATTCTACGCTTTTCCAGCATGGTCTTTATCCACTTGCATAAAGTGTCATCTATCCCATGTCTGTTAGCAGCGTTGAGCATAGCATCGAAGGTTGTATTACTAAACGCTCCTTCGATGTCCAAGAAAATCCCTAGAGCGATCTCTTGGAAATTCAGTGCGTTTTCTACCTTGCCAATCAGATGGTGAATTGGCTGTTTCGCATGATTTTCCTGTTTGGTAGGCATGTTGATTTGGGTGTAGAGGGATCACAGTTATCCTCTCCTCTCTTACATACCTATCAACTAGTTTTTCTAGTATCTTTAATATAAAAGACGCTAGACTGATTGGTCTGAAATCCTTTGCCTTGGTATGATTGATTCTCCCAGGCTTTGGGATAAAGATCACTCTTACTGGTCTCCATGCATTTGGAACATGTCCCGAGGCCAGACTTACTCTGTATATTCTACACAGGAATCGGGTTAAGTTGTCCCCCGCCTTTTGTAGTAGAGCTGGAAATACACCATCCGGACCAGGTGACTTGTAAGGTTGGAAGGCTCCAGTGGCCCACCGTACTTTCTGAAAGTCAACACACTTCTTGGATATTTCCCAATCTCCCTGCCTTGGTGTCGAATTATATCTTCTTGGCAGGTCTATTATTTGGTCTGCGTTCTCCACTATAGTGCATTGTGGAAAATGAGTATCGAGGAGCACTCTCAGCGTATCGGTTGCTGATATAGTGTACTCCCCATTCTCTTTTTGCAAGTTGCCATTAGGATTTACTGGGAGTTTTGTGAGGACCTTTTGGAGTCTGGCTCGTGCTGGAACCTCCTCTATCCCCTCACAAAATACTCTCCAAGATGTTAGTTTTGCATCTTTAATGGCCTTGTTGTATTCACCCAGGGCTTTCCTGTATTCTATCCATATGCCCTTTCTTTTGGCTTTATTAAACAGTCTCCTAACCTGTTTTCTTTGCTGTTCCAAGGTTTTGTTCCACCAGGGCACAATCCTGTTTGTGGTCTTACTTATAACTGGACAGTTATCTAGATATGAGGTCATGATAGCTGTCTCAAGTTGATCAGCTGCATCCTCAATATCTGCAGTATTTCTGAATGTCCATCTCATTTCATTCAGATGTTGGTTGAGATCTGCTCTATATGAGTCCCAGTCTGTCTTCCTGGGATTTCTATAGACCTTGGTCTGTTTTTCTCCCATTTCTATCTCAAACCGGATATACATGTGATCAGAAAGGGAAGGTTCCTTTGAGACATGCCATTGTTTTATATGGTCTCCTATCAAATAGGTCCCAAATGTAATGTCTATGACTTCCTCCCTTATTGCATTGCGAAAGGTAGCTTCCTGTCCCTTATTGAATATCTCTAAATTCCATTCAAAAAGGTATTCCAGTAGTAACTCACCTCTTGTGTTGGTATCGTTGCTGCCCCACAACAAGTTGTGGGCATTAGCATCACATCCAACCAGCAGTTGTTCATTCAGCTGTTGACAGCTGTCCACAAGTTTTCTTAGCTCCTGTGGAGGAGGACTGTTGTCTTCATAGGGAAGGTATGCTGAAGCCAGGACTATATCCCTGGAGCTCCCATCCTTATGTTGTTTCAGCCGAATGGTCACAAGATCCCTTGAACAGAAATTTATCATTGACATGTGTGATATACCCTTCCTTACAAATATGCAGGTTCGGGGGCTTATTCCGTTTCTGAAGTATATTAACTTACCTTCAGTTGTTCCTAGTCCTGATACTCTCCCTCTCACAACGTACGGCTCCTGTATCAGGGCTATGTCCACCTGCTCCTTAAGCAGCATCCTTTGCAGCGCGGCTGATCCCCCTTTACTGTGTTGCAGGTTTATCTGCAGCACTTTTAGGCTCCACCTTGCTGTCGTGTTTGATGTCTTTTAAAACCCTGACACTGACCTGCGAGAACCCTAGGTATAGTTTTAGGTCATGTCTTCGCAGTGTTACTAGGGACTTTTCATCTATGTCAACCACAATGGTCTGTCCCTTCTCTTCCACTTTACGGTTGATTACCCTCCATCCCTCTGTTTTGATCACTGGATTTTGACATCGGATCTTTTTAAACAGAGTCTCTGGAGGTACATCCTTCAAGATCTTGGGTATCCACATGGATATCTTAGCGGTCTTCAGAAGCTCCCCTGCTGTCTTTACCAGCAGTTTAGCTTCCTCCCACGGAGATATCTTGGGAACCGTCTCTTTAAGCCATTCTGTTGTCTCTTTTCCATCACAGACAAAGATAACAGCCCCTTTATCTAGATAAACTCTTTTGAATTTGGGTCCTATTCCTCCCCCAATTTTTTCAAAGAGAGCCATCTGTAGTTTTTCCTCTTGTTCCTCTGTTATTTCTACAAGAGGATATCCTTGTTGGATCACTGCCATTCGAAAGGTCGAGGCTACAGTACTAAAGGTCTGTTTCCCTGTTTCCTGTCTCGGCCTTTTCGAAGACTGATTTTCACCAGATTCTGGAGTGTCTGGAGTTCTGTCTTGTCGGGACCTTTTGCTCCCGGTAGAAGTTGAAGGGGTTTCCTTGCCTTCTTTTTTGGCTAATTTTTTGGAGATTCTAGGTTCTAGTCCCTGTTTTTCCCTCCATTCATTTTTTGTCAGCCACTCTTTTCCTTCCTTAAGTCTTTGTTCCTTAAGAAGTTTTCGTCTCTGAGCACCTGACTGTCCCTTGATCTTTACTTGGTCCAGCTGCTCAGCTATCTCCTCAGTCAACGCATCTGGAGTACTGGCCTCCATTGCTATGGCTGTATCTTTTTCCATCGATTTTGTCAATGTAGATGCAGTCTGGGTTTCCAAGGTATCTTGCTCAGCAAGTCCCTTTTTCACCTCAGCCTGTTCAGTAGATGATTGGGTCTCCAGTTTGGTCCCACGAGTACTGGGGAAATATAGGTCCACACCAGAGGGGCTCCATACTCTGATGCAAGGTTAGATACTCAGGGAGGTCACCATGTATCCCTGAGGCTCCGTTAGCGGCACATCTCCCATGTACCATGCACCCCCTCAGCACGGAACGCCAGACACCTTGGGGTTGGGTGAGTGCTTTCGTTTCCTCCTACTTGTGTATGATGAACGGATTCTCAAAGGGTCCGTTCATCATTCCAAGAAGGAGTACTTGTCCCCCTCACCACGTAAAGGACCTGCTATGTTCGGAGGTCTTGTCCTCCGTTCATAGCAGAAGCACTCATGAGGGGGGTACATAATAATACTAGCTTAAAAGGCCCGGCGTCGCCCGGGTTTTGTGTTTTGTAATTCAAAATTAACTTATGAAGGACTTCCGACTTTCAAATTCTAGGTCCTTATTGAAAATTTGAAATGAAGAAGAACGACTTATCTCACTAAACTATTCCCGCTAAAAACACTTCATATAGCTTTTTATGGCTCATACAGGATGTAGAATTTTGTATTCATGTTACCATACAACCGTTTCGGGGATGATATTAAAAAGTAAATCTATTTCACTTTTATACTTCCCTCCCCAAAAACCTGTGATATATTAATATAGATTTCATCTTCAATATTTAATTATAGTTTTGTCAAAGTCCCATTTCAATTATTTCCAAACATACCTGATACCTATGCCAACAATACACTGTTGTCATGTGAACTGTGATTTGAGTTTCAATATTCTGTGTAAAAAGGGATTAAGTATTCTCAAAAAAAATTGATTTTTGGCATTTAAAATCAAAATATTTCAAAATCCTTTCTTAGTGAGCACCTACATCACGAAACGAAGGTACTGTCAAATTTCCAAGTCTCTACCTATTATAGTTTAGGCTCTACGTTGATTCCTGTCAGTCAGGACAAAGCCTTTTATATATATAGAGATATTAGGCTATAGATATATAAGCTTTCATGAACCACAGATTATTGTCTCTGCTGGACATTACATGAGGAATACTACGAGGCTAACTTTTATTTAGGCAGAGGAAGTTAAGTGAGTTTCAAATCAGATTGTTTAAAATTAAGATTTGTTTATTAATCTGATGAACACTACAGCTCTCAAAAAAATGTTTTTTTTTTTTTTTTTTTTTTTACAACTTTGTGTATTTTTCTTTACACTCCTCTTATTGCTTGGAATAGAGGAGGTCATCCGAATTTTATATCAAACTTTTTTTTTTCCATCTTGCTTATACCATAACGTAATGAATGTGTTCGTAGTAATTAATAAGTGTCGAAGTTGTTTGTTTTACAAAATTGAATCACGGGTTTTCTGGAATAATTGAATATCGTTGGGTGTAGCGCTTTCATTGAAAAGATAAAGTTAGTTACCAGGAACAATAGCTCATAATCAACAGCGCTTCGTGGGCGGGAGTGAACATGGTTTGGTCAACAAGCAGCGTTAAACAATACAGCCGCTTACGAGTTATAATTTGTTCTCTTGTTTTCCGGATTACAAAACACATCTTCAGAAACATGACTTGTTACAGACACCAATATTCGTCATTTTCATTCTTTTTATTTCTTCAAGAGTAAAACTTTTTTTTTTAATTTAGATATTTACAACCTGCGTTTTACCCTGAGGGTATATCTCTCTCGAATCCTATGCCCCCATGTTGGGGAGAAGGGACTCCAAGTGGAGGTTTCTGTGTACCGATGTGAATTTTGTTACGCTTAATCTAAAAAATGTTTTTCCACCACAGTACTAGTATATTTGTAGGACTAGGCAGAGTGTAATGCTGAATACGAAAATTATTTACATATATCAGTTATTACATTTATTAATAAACATGAAATATGGTTTATTTATACATATGTAAAATCGGAGTACTGTAATATATGAAAATAATTTGTTTGGAAGTCAAAGATATATTTCACATATGTATAAATAAAACACATTTCATGTTTATTGATAAATGTAATAACTGATATGTAAATAATTTTCGTATTCAGCATTACACTCTTCCTAGTCCTACAAATATACTAGTAGGCCTACTGTGGTGGAAAAACCATTTTTTAGATTATTCATAAACATACTAGTTGGAAAATTATTCACTTCATAATGAAGTTTATCAAGTAATTTGTTACCCTTATTTTCCTAGAGAGAGCAGAGGGACAGGTGGTAAGCCCATCGCCCCTTGTGAGGGTATATCGCAGGATATTTAAGTCTACATATACATCATGATCCAACATGTATTTGTAAAGGTATTCAAACAGTCGACCATTTACTATGATATTGTGAAATGTTAAAAGCCGAGAGAGAAAAACTCCGAAACCATGTACTTAAATCTGGAGGACATCGGCCCCTAAATAATCATGAACTCATGGAAAAATACGCTAAAGAATTCAAAAAATTCACGAATAAAATCAATTTTGACTTATTGAAGACATAATATCCATAATTGAATATATGTTAATAGAAATGTGGTTTCTTTGTTTCAATTTGTGTATTAAACAGATTGTATATTAATTTTAGTGCATGTAGTATTACATATTATTGTAATGGAGCATGCTGTAAATAAAAAAAAATATATAATATTTACATTATCTAATATATAAAGTCGATTGTGTGTTTGTGGATATGTGGGTATGTATGTATGTATGTATGTTCCTTATACAAATCCACATTTCTTCACCAATTTGTACAAAATTTTGCACACATACCCAGTTAAGCCCGGGAAGTAACGCGGTCAACATTAAAATTGAAATAAATTAGTCCTTCCCTTGAAAATTATATAATTTCTGAGAATATTATACTGAAAAAAAATGAAATGCTGTTCAGTTCACATGACAACAGTGTATTGTTTACTCTGATCACATAGGGCCTTGGCAACTGGACTTTAACGAATTATGATTGAATCGATGCAATATATTCGCGAAAATAATTACTGAAAAATGAATTACACGAAAATAAAGCAAATTTTGATGCAGTCACACAACTTTCTCTACCCTAGACATAAGAAATATTTTCTCACTTCACATTTTGATGTAGACTAAGAGGTCGTATTGCAGGGACAATTTAAGTGTGTGAGTATGCTATATCAGAAGTCGGTAAATAGTCAGTTATCCATAGCTGTAGGCTTTGTATTAGTTGAGATTTATCATAGGCCCTAAGCATGGGATGGAACATTTTGAGTCCTATACTCGCAGAATATTATGTCCCGGGTTTTAGGGGAGGAAAGTATGAAAGTGATACTGCATTTCTATTTTATTTCAGCCCCGAAACGGTTGTAACATGAGAATGAGAAATAAAATTTTCCGTCAAGTCAATACAATCTTATGTAATTTATGTTTCTTCTTATTTCAACCCCTCCCAGGCATGATGTGTAGAAGCAACGGAATGCAGCATTCGACATCCTCTATGAGTCATAAAAAGCTTTATCTAGCGTTTTCTGATGGAATAGTTTGATAAATCTTTTTCTTCATTTCAAGTTTTACATACATATTATATAAGGACCTAGAGTTTCAAAATCGAAAGTCCTCCATAAGTTAATTTCAAATTACAAAATACAAAGCCCGGGCGACGCCGGGCCTTTTCAGCTAGTATAGCATAAAAACAGAGTGACTGAGTTGGTATTCCAGGAAATTAAACAAAATAAAAATATTTTATGCTTTAGGGTATCGTCTTGTAGATTTCTCATATAAACTTGATTGTTTGTGGAGATGCGATCACTTTTCGCAGAACTATGTTGGAGTTCATCATATAAGGTGGGCTATTTTTGTCTTGTAATTTGCAGTGGAGTAGTAGGTGTATAGCTGTTTGGTTCTCTTCTGATCATGGGCTTTTCGGTGATGGTGTTTTTTCCGATTTTATACAGGTATTGCAGGAATTTTCCATGGTTTGTAAGGAATTGGAAGAGTGCATAGCTTCGAATCTTACATAAACCTTATATGAATATTCGCCTTACATGATGGAGCTAGGTTTCGTAACTACTTTCATAAAAGTTATTTCCTGAAATTAATTGCACCCTTTCCCTTCCAATTAAATGTCAGCCCTTTCTTTTTCGGACATTAATTTTAAAAACCATTAGACGATATAGGTAGGCCTAAGTAAAATTGAGAATTTCTTCTCCAATTTAAACCCTCCTACTATAAAGACATTGCTGTTGGGAAAAATAGTTGACACTCCCTCTTGCAATTAATATTTAATTTAAATAATTGGTTAATTTCATGTTTCAAGTGGTATGATAACAATAAATGAAAACCTTCTATCTTTAAACATTGATAAAACAACATATTTACCATTTTCACTAAACTCTAAAGGACTTTCCTCGATAAATGCACAACACAATATAATCTTACATGAAATCTCTTGTTCTATCCCTTTTAATTGTAAATGTCCAAAATTAAGTTCATCAACACAAGTAAAATACTTAGGTGTTATCATTGATCAAAATTTACGGTGGGAAAAACATGTTCAATATCTGTGTCTTAAACTACGGAAAACTATATATAAATTTGTTATATTAAGAAACATTATGCCACAGAGTACTTTAAGACTAATATATCTAAGTTTAGTCCAATCAGTTATACAATATGGAATAATAGGATGGGGTGGGATATGTCAGACTGCACTTCGCCCATTGTCGTTGTTGCAGAAAAGAATAATCAAGATATGTTCAAAAAAAATCAATGGACTATCCATCTGAAAGTTTATATAAAGATTTTGACGTATTGAATATTAAACAATTATACTCCTACACTTTATTAAATTATTTCCATAAACATCATGAAAAGTTCTTAACACGAAATCACTACTATAATACAAGGAGGTATAATATCTCTTGTCCTCTTTTCGAACCAAAGTGTGCTACAGAAGTAGGTCTAAGGCATAGTATAAATTTCGGACCAAGGCTGTACAACAATTTTAGTAGAAGAAACCCTAATATGATACCACTAAACAATAAATTGTTTAAAAAAAGAGTACTCGATTTGATTAAATCTAACTTGTAATTGTACTTTTACCACTTTTTTTATGTTAATCATTCTCAACTGTAATTTTTTTATTTTTAACAATGGGTATTTGTTGGTAACTCTGTTATGTTACTGTAATTTATTTTTTCGTATCTTTGTTCATGCATTTATTTCATATAAGCAATCTTATTTATTTTTATTCTTATTTTTTACCTAAAACTATAATATGTATGTTTTTTTTTTTATATAATTTTTAAAATATAATTTTAGTATGACTGAACTGACCCCGAACACGAGCTATGCTCATGCGGGGCAAATAATACTCTTTTCAAATTGTACAAATTGTGTGTATATTATTTGTATTTGTAATAATTTTGTATCAATTTGTATTTTTTAATTTGTACTAATTTGTAATAAACTTAATTAAATAGTGCTAAGAATTTCCGCCTAATATACCACTGTATAATACAAGCAACAGCTGAAGGTTGAAGGAAAATTAAGTACAAGAAAGAACAGAACACGCCTATGAGTTAAATGTTTAAATATTTATTTGGCTGCTGTAATTTTAAATTGATAGTTTAGATAATTAATTAGGAATTATAAAACGTAACTTATTGCCCAAAATGGGCTGTAGTCTGGCAACAGTGAGCTCAGTGTTCGCTATAAAACTGATATTTAGTAAAAAGTTGTTTGTAGTGTATTTTAAAATATAAGTTAGCACATAATTTGGCTGCCATTTTGTAATGATAATTACCCAACTGTAATAATTAATTTAATTCTTAAAATAGTATGCAATTGGAGAACTAGTCAATATAGAGCATGCCAGATTACAAGGCTACTGAGCAATTCATTGCTGAGAAAAAAAATGAACTTCGCCTATTTTTCAGCATCGAAAGCTGTATGTCACTCCTTAAAAATAAGAGAACTATCCTGTAGTCATTTCTCATGAAATCCTAAGACGCTAATGTTTTGTTAATAAATTATAAGTTATTGTTTGAGGGAATAAGGTGGTACCTACTGATTGCATTATGATTTTCGTAAATTTCCGGATTCTGTTTATGAATTCAGGTTCGCACTCGGGTCAATTTCTCCTAAGTTTTCCCTTCCATCTTTATGGGATTTATTGACGAAATTTTGGCATGTTCAAGGCCACATTTCTAATCTCTTGACGTTGGGAGTGGAGAGAATTGAAGAAATGTCATTGACCCTATCGTTTCTACGAAACACAAAGATCATTATGAGTAGGAGGTCATTTTCTCTCCTTTGTGGAGGACCTTGAATTTCTTGGAAGTTCAGGATTCGTAGACAGCCACCATAGGACGGCATTATTCCTATTTTATTTATTTTAAGGGATGATTTGACCTCAGGGTCATAATATCATAATAAAGAGTAGGCCAATTAAAAATCCCGGTGAGTTCTTCTGACACTTAGTTTAATTGTTTCATTTTCCTTTTTTTTCCAGGTAAGTGGAGTTTATTTTGAACTTGATGCTATGCCGCTTGTCTTTCACATTTTGGGTAAGTACATTATTACTAAATATAAAATAAATAGGCCTACACACACAAAACACATTAGTTACTGATTTTAGCATTTAGAATCTCATTATTATTTATTATTACTATTAAAATGTTATTATTTATCGTTGAACAGTCGAAGTAATAGCATTGTGCAGAATATTCCGGTTTGAGGATTCAAATATTAGTTCTGCATCGGACTATTCCACTTCACGGAATGTACTGTGCTCAATTTTTATTATGACTATGGTATATAGAATTTCCTTAACAGTTAGGCCTACTAATAGACTCCGTAATTTAGGTAAAAACACTAAAACTGTAACCAATAGGCCTATTCACGTTTCATAGGTGACAATGCCAGATGAAGGGTGCCTTTATAGTATTTAATAGGCCTGATTCGATTTTAGAGCCTATATTGCATTTTACCTCTTAAAACTCCAAATAAGTTATTTATGCTATATTTTTGTTATAAATTCTACAATTTATCTGACGACAATGAAAATGTTATAGGATCTCTACCAAGATTTTCTGAGTATTACTAAACTTTTATAAAAGAAAATCATGCGAAAATTAGCTAATGCGTAGGCCTATAATCTCTATATATATAAAAGGCTTTGTCCTGACTGACTGACTGACTGAATGAATGACTGACTGAATGACAGGAATCAACGTACAGCCTAAACTATAACAGGTAGAGACTTGGAATTTTGACAGTACCTTCGCTTCATAATGTAGGTGCTCACTAAGAAAGGATTTTGAAAAATTCTGATTCTAAATGCCAAAAATTAAATGTTTTTGAAAATACTTAATCCCTTTTTACATAGAATTATCAAAACAAATTCACAGCACGTATTGTTACCAGTGGTATCAGGTGGGCTTGAATTAAATTAAATGGATGTTTGACAAATTAGAGAAGGTATCATTATAATTCATATTATCTATATTAATAAAAGGAATTCTCCTCGATGTCCAGCGAAATCTACTGAACGCAGAGATCTGAAATTTTAAACATAAGTGTGCTGAAGGGTCGGAAAATGCACATCGAAGCCGGAATTTTAATTTTAGTTTTCGTTCGTGAGTTATGAGTGAAAAACTGGCAAAAAACGTGCATTTTTTGCGTTTTCAAAACATAAGTTTTCAGTTATACATTTCAATGTCAAATAAATTACAGTTGGCTTTGGCTATTTTTGTCAAACCTTGAAAACAAAACTTTCGCGATCGCTTGAATGTTGTAAGCCCTAAATATGGTCAAACGTTGTTTTATTTGGACGAATCTCACTATACAGAGGTTTTCTTAGCCAAGAAACTCGAATCTGAGGTCGCTTTTACCAGTCGATGCTATCTGATCGTGGTATGTAGTCCATGCGATTTAGGTGTTAATAAATGTAATGATTTAACTATTATGCTCTTAATTTTTAATTCTTGAAATAATTATCGCGGGCGAAGCCGCGGGCACATGCTAGTATGATATATGTATCAAGTACGTAAAATAACGCTTTAGCGAACGAATCTTTTGGATGAGTCCACTAAAGCTTTTGCGTACGTGGTGTGGACAATATTTTTTAGTAAAATCTCTGTAAATTATATGTAATGAAATAAAAATCCCGTATAATTAATTATGAAAGGCATAGTCAGCCAGTTGCTGACGCCATATTCTCACAGCGACTGAATCCTATGGTATGAATCAATTAGAAATGCAGATGCAGGCAAGATGGCAGTGTGGGTTTCTTATGAATAGTATAGCTATTTTGTCTCAGGCCTATATCTGTTGTTATATTATTAAATGTTTTGTAAACAAAGCTGGTAAAGTTTCTGATTAACGTAAAGAAACAATGTTACCTTATACTATTTTATTGTTTTATGGTCAACTATTCTGTTTCATGCCCTGTTACTGTTGGTAAGACTGGTCACTGCCATCTGGATTTTTCAGTTGCCATGACGACTTTACCAGCCTAGTACGGTGAAAATTACTTTACCGGCTTAGGTTGGTAAAATGCTACTTTTCGGCGTGTTAACAGTCTGACAAGCAACTGTTTTGCGGAGTATGTACTAAAAATTATTGTTACATATATTTAATTAAAGATAGTCTATAGGAATCGTTTCTCTACCTCAATAATGCAATATGTCTAATGCAATAATCCCATTATTTTATTAATTAGCTGGGAAACGTAAGATTGGGTTATAAACAAATAACCTCTGAAGCAATCATCTTCACAAATTCCAAGTAGACTCCTTTACCTTATTTCCTGGCTAAGTCTGTAAGGCGCTTCTGCTTCTGACGTAGAGTAACGAGAAAGAAGAAAGCACGGTTAAAACCCGGAGATGAGAGCGAGGCTCACAGATGGAAATTAATGGCGAATTTAACGTCCTAGGATGTCCTACTTTCTCTACTCAAAGAAACGGATCCTTTATGAGGCATACCATTCCTTACATTTCTCTTTGAGCTTTGTAAGATCAAGCTATGCTTTTGTAATTAACAATGGTAATATTTAATCACTAGCAGGCGGATTCGCGCACGATTATTTATTTAATAGCTAGATGTTCTATTTAAATCGTTTATTTAATTACGAATAACGAATAAAACTAATCTTGTTCTGCTGTCTTCGGGATCATTCAATGTTTTCCCATTTAGGACTGCTTTCATGATTGCCCTTCATTCCATCTATGTAAAATAATTCCGTTTTCTGCGTGTAGTATGTTATAAACAAATGAATCAAACAGAGCGGGCTAACAAAATCCAAGCGATCGACAGATGGTGGTGTTATGTTGCAAAAAAATTATTTTAACGTGGTCTTTCTTTCCCTGTTTTCTATGGCAACAAGCAAGGCCACCTTCAAATAATTTCACAATTGAATACGGTCTACTTGGAAACACCATATTAAATATTATACCTATATTAATATACATATTTTGCGTTTCTTAGCCGATAGACTAATGAAAGACTTGTGATGTCTTAACATGGCTTCCCATAGGCTTAACAACTTGTGCAATATTTGCACTGAATCTTTATATAGGCCTAGGGGAAGATGGGGTGGTATCGGACATCGTCTGGTGTCGGACATGACTAATCTCTCCTGCTGGCAGGTATTTGCAGAACCGGTTTTGTGATTGACAGCAGTGGCTAAATGTTTGAAGAGGCTGATCATTTTATTGAGTCGAGAAACAGTGTTGTTTGTGACTGGTAGTGTTTTATTATTATTATTATTATTATTATTATTATTATTATTATCTTTTATTGACTGCACGAAGGTAACTTCACAAAGCAATAACTAGAAGAAGGTTCAGTTGTGTTGCATACTAAAAATCACTCAGAATCACTGTACTTCAGGCTGTAAGCTGTGGGTTTAGATTTTCATTCTGCTCGGAGGTTCTTGGTTCAGATTTGTTTTTCTGAGGAGCTGAGTCGGGTGGTATTACTCATCTAACGTGGTTACTGATGATTCCGTCCTTTGTTTTAAGTAAATATGAGGTATCTACCCCATAGGAAAAGTAGGAAGGAGACAATGTGATGTCAGCAGTAAATAATGACAGGGACAAGAAAATGACTATCCGAGGTCTTTTATCCTATTTGCTTATGTACTTTTCTTCTAGCGTTACCACCTGTCCCGAATGTGGCGGGACATCCCGCATTTTAGTATTATTTTCAGCGTCCCGAATTATGCCTAAGAGGGACGCATTATATATTTTTTATTATTTTCTAGCCTTTTCTTTTCTAATGTTAGTGTTGCTGTTACATAGCCTATTCAGTTTTGGCTTTGTAACGAATATATACCATCTTTCTCTTATTAATAAATTGCTTCATGTGCAAATTTAGGTATGAAGATCGGCGATGTGCATATATTCGATAAGTGTCCCTCCTTAGCCTTAAAGGTGGCAACCCTATTTTCTTCAGAGTATTGTTTGCAAAGGCTGGGCACTTGAAAAATGTGCAAATATGGTGTCAAAGGCTTTTTTCAGATATTTGCGTTTAAAAGTAAGACAGCAAGACTTTTTATTTTCAAAATGGGGTTAAGCTCTTTGTTGAATAGAATGACTGCCCGATACCAACCTCCATATTTAAAATCAACAAATATTTGACCAATTTTTAGTTTTTAAAAAACTGATTAATTTTTGTAGTTTCAGTTAAATATATTCAAATAAACATTTTGGCATAAGAGTAAAGATATAAGTGGATTGCAAATACTTTCCACAAAAATACGTCATCAAACCTAAGCTGTCCGATACCACCCGACCTTCCCCTAACACCTTGCAAAAACAAGTTATGCTCTCGGGATTATCAAAGGATGTGTAACACTTGGTCCTGATTTAGCGACAAATTTATGAGATAATTCGGACCTCAAGTTGTATTCATTGTGACTACTTAGCGGCATTTTCTAAAAAAAAAATTTCTACCCCTCCCAGCCACAATATCCACAAGACCCGGCCACTGTTACCTCTATTCTCTTTCGTATACAGGGGCAGATCCACGGGGGGGGGGGGGGGGAATGGGGGAAATTCCCCCCCCCCAAAAAAAAATTTGTAACATTAAGCACAAATTATTCAAAATGTATTAGAACATAACCCAAATACTTAAATTAAAGCAACGACATTCATTATTTTGAAATACCTTTGTAAGAAAATGCTGAAATGTTCATTTTGTTTTCAATTGTGTAGCCTACTGGGAATAATTAATTTTTATGAGTAAAAACTTTCCTCTCTACTTTGGTTCCCCCCAAAATGTCTCTCTGGATCCGCCCCTGATCGTATAAGGGTTGTAAATGAAATATATAGTCCAGAGATGAGGAATTCCATGCGATTCGTGAATAGTTCTAAAAATGACAGATTTTTTTATATTGTGCGACACGAATAAAGACTAAAATATTTCATTCTTTTTGAGGGTCATGTTATATTTTACAAATATTCGTTTCAGCCTTCAACCATCAATATATTTTTCCATAAATGCACCTGTATGTGAGAGGTGTAGTAGCAAACCCGGCAATCTCCATTCTGAGAAAAGATAGAGATGCTAACTTCTACTGAAGGTTTAATGCATTTCCTGGTACATATTTAGGGTGTTGAAAATATGAGGTCCTCCCTTATTTGGGAAGTAGGATTTTCAACATATTCACTGAACATGTACCAGGAAATGTATTAAACCTTCAACAATAGAAGTTAGCATCTGTATATTTTCTCAGAATGGAGATTGCCGGGTTTGCTAATAGACCCCACATTTAGTGTTATATATTTCTGTTATGTCATCAAATTCAGAGTTTAAACTTTCTGGTGTAATGTCTGATGAAGTAGAATAAAATAATTTTCTTCTAAAACATACTCGTCAAAATATTAGAAATCATGTAAAGTCTTTAGGTAATACTGTCAGATAATTTTAAAAAGAAGATTTCTTCATATAGAATTTAACTATTAAAATCTTGAAGAGTCTATGTCCAGTCCTTTTTCATTTACATTAAAAACGGATATGCATTTCAACGTAAAAAGGCCATCAGTTCTATATCAGTTGGGTCTATCCTAGTCCAGATGAATAGGCCTACTATGAGCGCACTAGGCCTAATTATTAAGAAAAATATAATGAGGGTATAAGGTGGAAAATAATACTTGTAAAAGATCGAATAAAGATATTCCAAGCCAAAAAGTAGAATGAAAACACACACTTTCTCTCCCTCTTTCCCTTGACATAAGAATTTATAAGGATATGCCTATAGTGTATAGCCATAGCCATCTATATGCATAATCTACCTTTGATTTCAAGGCCTTATATGTCATGGGTCATGTGTCAGGGGATTAGAAACATGTAGATGGGGAGCTGGAGAGAAAGAGAGAGAGAGAGAGAAAGAGAGAGGGAGGGAGCTTGCAAGTGGAAAGGGGAATTATATTCAAGTTAGAGGAGCAAGTTCCCGGATAAAGCTGCGGGTATGCAACCAGGGACCTCACATCCAATCAAAGAAAGACAGAGCTTGTTCCATTCTCGCTAGTTGAAAGGGGAAGGAAAATATACCAGTGAACAAAGGATAACATACGAAGAGTAGCCTATGCGGTCAAAAATGAGATAAGCCGAATTCTTTAGAAAAATTTAGATTCCATTAATAGCAAGTTTTTGGAAATCTCATTTCCAAAATAAAAATAAAACTGTCCAATCTTGTCTAATCCAGACGAATCTTTTTAAATCCTTATGCATGAAACTTAATTTTCCACACAATAGCCTACTTACGGCGGACTGCATAGAAAACAGTCAACAAAGTCATTTACATTTTCTTACACCGTAGCCTACCTTATTGTATAATTCTACATGAAATTTAAATATTTCTTCCAACTTCTTTTCCATCTTTTTATTACAGGTTTAACATAAACTACTACATCCCCTAGAATGTAGTTATTTATTTATTTATTTCGCCAGCAGACATATAAATATCCATTCGGCATCATTAATACCAATTTTGGCAACATTAATACAGTTTAGCGTAAATGTATACCCTGATACAAGTTTGATAATAAATAAATTCATATATCTAAATATGACTGGATAACATATTTTCAAGTTCATGATATGAAACTAGATTACAATAATATAATAAATAAATAATAGAAAGATAAAGATAAAATTAGTCAAAAAATAAGAATCATTCGTAAATTCCTTAATGCTATGAAAGCTACTTACTTACTTTCTCAATGGCAATAGACAATTCCTAAGCAGTCTAGAGGAATATTATCTATTTTATGGAACCCGAAGGCTCATTTCCCGCTTACTTGAGCCCGCCATTTAACCCTATTCTGTGCTAATTCCATCCAACCATCCCTCGCGAATCCGACTTCCCTAATATTTTGTCCTCCCACCTGCGTCTAGGTCTTCCAGGTGGTCTTTTCCCCCCGGGTCTCGCAGTCAATACTTTTGAGATAGGCTATGTCTTTCCTCCCCCATGCGCGCAACATGCCCAGCCCATTTCATCCCCCGTAATTTAATTACTCTTCCCTATATTCAGTGACGAGTAGGCCTATAGGTTAAGAAGGCATTAATTCATTAGATGTTTCTTCAGTTCCTTTTTCAAAGGTATTTCCATTCTTAGCTTTTAGCCAGTTAGCCAATTTGTCTAATTTTGATCCAGAATGATAAGTATTTCTCTCTCTGCACTGATGATTAGTGTGAAATCTATAAACATTAATTTTACTTCTTGAATTGTTAATTAATCGATACATTAACAATATCGATTCAATGGTTAAAGCTTAGATTAGTGCCTTAAAATCACTTATTTCGTTCTTACTGGTTTACTGTTCAGAGATTTCAAAAATGCGTGACAAAAAAGAGTGAAAGTTATTTTGTAGGAGGGAGCAGAGGGTGTGTAGGGGGAGATGTCTATGGAGTTATTGATCTGGTGAGGTTGCCAGGCGGTGGCTCCGCGCTCGCAGCATCTCTATCCCATGGACCAGCGTTACAGGTGGAGCGACGTAATAATCTTGTAATTTACATCCCATGATGCAGCTTCACCCTTTCCTCCACCTCTGCACTGTTTGGTCCTTGCATTACGTAATGCTTTTTCTGTTATTGTCTTTTGTGAACTACTTTCACTTCTTTTTCTCAATTTATGATGATGAAAAATATTCACGTTTTCTGTTCATAAAGTACTTGACTTCAATGGATTTTGTAAAAACTGCTTCTTACTAGGGCTGAAAATCGATTAAAATTTCCAATCGAGTTAACGCTTGACTTTAATCGATTAATCGACAAACAGGTCCGTATTTTAAACGAAACCAAAGTGTAAACTTAATATTGTTTTACACGTTTAATAACTACTACACTACAGATAATCAGAAGAAATTCTGAATTAAACCGATTAATCGGAAAATGTAATTGATCGACGATTAAATGTTTAATCGATTAATCGAGCCAATTAATCGATTATTCGGTAGAGCCCTACTTCTTACATTTTCCAACACCAGAAAAGTACACGACTTTAACCCTAATACTGCATTAGACCTACAGAGTTTAATTTTACCCTTGTTTCAAATTATTTTTGCAGAATCGCCTCCTTTTTAGTAATTTTCTTTTTCCTTTGTATTTAATGTACGTTTCTTGTATTCAGATATATCATTTCTTGTTTTCATTTATTATTATTATTATGTATTTCATGTTTTTGCCCTGGCTGAGTGGTAGAGAAGGTCTTATGGCCTTAACTCCGCCAGGTTAAATAAATACGAGGGTCATTTCAAAAGTTCTGCACACTGTAAGACAAAATTAAAGAAAATAATTTATTTCGCAAAATACCTTTACAGGCCTTCAGTATAACCTTCATTCTTGCTTATGGCAGCTTCCCAACGTTTTGGAAAATTCTGTATTCTGGATAGGGCACCTTCATTGTTGAGCTGTCTGATTACTCAGGTCACCTCACTGGAAGCTTCATCATTTTCCAAGTCTATGGATGGGAAAGACTTCTCCACCCATCATACAGTCCTGACTTGAGCCCACCAGACTTGATTTGTTTCCCAAATTGAAGGAACCACTCCATGGAAAAGGTATTTTGTAAAATAAATTATTTTTTTTCCATCCAGAACTTTTGAAATGACCCTCGTAAATAAATAAGTATAACACGCGAAGGAATCAATTTAATTTATTCACTGAACCAAACAATTTTTACAGCTGCTGGAGTTAAGCACTGTTCAAATTTCGGCCCAGGACTATTCAATTCATTTATTAGCAGCAATCCTGAATTATCTGGGTTAAACCAAATAAAAATTAAGTCTAAAATTAGAAAATCTATATATAATTATTTCTTAAATTATTTCGTTACGTTTGTCTTTATTATAACATTTTCTGTATTACATTTTAAAATAGAGATATAATTAAATTACCTTAATATTGATTTAACTTAAAAAATCCCTTTAGGCAGGCCTACAGGCGGAGGTAGATTTCGAAGTGCTTTTGGTTTAATTTATTGTCGCTGCATAGCACTCTTTTTCTTTAGCCTTGGCATGGTAAACCTGCAGTAAAGAGGAAGAGCCTACAATCATTTGTTTTGACAACAAGAATAGGATATAATATTCTGGGAGGCCGTGCACAAGATCAGCAATGAATTAAATTAGCAAAGCCGCTAAACAAGACAAAATTATGATATTATAATAATTCTTTTAAGTGTTATTATTTTCAAACATTAAAATCTCGCGTCATATGAGAGCTATCAAGAAACTATTTATTGATTTGTAGAGTACTCATCAAGAGCTTTTCAACGATACCCCACAAGACGTGGTTTCAAAAGTTTCGAATTTTCATCCCCCACCCCCACCCCCACCCTCACTCGAACCTCCCGAATTGTTGGTGTCACTGTGAACTCCATAGGGAGTACTCTAATTTATTCAAACAAAGTTTCCCTCTATACTTCATAGGGGCCGAGATATAAATGTTTTAAAATTTCAACTCCCTCCCCCGACCACCCCCTTGGGCCAATTTTGCCCATTAACGAACTTGTCCGAACTATTGGGCCTAGAAATAACATAATAAAATTTGGTTCAAATATCTTCAAAATTACGGCCGCTATCGTGTAAAGATATATATATATATATAAATATATATATATATAAATATATATATATAAATATATATATATATATAAATATATATATATATATAAATATATATATAAATATCACAAAATTTTTTTTTGAACGGGCGGTGGTTTCGTACTTAGGGGAGCATGAAACGTAAAGATATGAAAGAATTTTTCGAAAATCATAAAGTGGTATCCATTGCAATAGGTAGATTTTTCTTCGAAAATCTACCTAATTCATACGTAACTACTTCCTGTGAACGTACCATAGGTACTGTAGGTAGAGGAAATAACGTTGTTGACCCCCATATTCGAAGTTGAGTTTTTAACATAAATACGCGTTTTGAGGTTTCATGCAAAACTGGAAGAAAATCAAGCCAAGTGTAACTGTTTAACAAACAAATTTAAAACAAGCAGAAGAAATGCCAAACGGTTGAATTATTAATATTATGATTATTATCATCACCACCATCCTTATTACTGTTGTTGTTGTTGTTATTATTATTATTATTATTATTATTATTATTATTATTATTATTATTATTATAACGTATTGGTAGAAGTGCGTCTACTTGTGAGCTAAGATCTGTGATATCTGTCAGTCATGAAAGTGGGTCATGTAATGTGGGACCCAAACATCTACAAACACTCGTAAATCCTTTATGAAGGTAATGCCATAAACATATCACCAGCGTATATTTCGTATACTACACTATCTTTTTAAATTCATAGCCTACATTAGTTCAAGAAATATTCGTTCTGTTGACATATTTCCAACATTTAAATTTCGTGAAAATTGTCAACTTCTTCGCCTGTTAATGTCGTAATATACAACATATTATTTCTACTGCTTTTAGCTTTACACGCTCTCCTATACTAAATAGTATATTGCGATACAAGGGCCGTAAGGCATGATTAAGGATCGTGGAAATAGTTTGAAAACACGAGGCGCTCGCGCCGAGTGTTTTTAATTTTCCGAGATCCGTAATTCGCTTACGGCACGTGTATTGCATGCTATTTTTTGCACGACGATTATTTATATCAATTTAATTATATTAATTGTGATATTACCTGAAAATATTATGTATATACATTCTTGAAGATTGATGTTTATTTCAGAAAGTGATTCGCATTTGTTATTGTTTATGGCAACCGAATATTTGTGATGAGGGGGGCCTTGTTCATAACAGCCCTCAAACACTTTCCGCCCGAGGGCCGTAAGCGTTTGCGGGCGGGAAATGCTTATCGCCCCTAGCAACAAGATTGCGTGTGGGAATGTCAACTTACGATCCACGGCAACAACGTTCGTAAGTACCACTAATTAGCTAAGGAGTGCAAAAATAAAGGTGCACTGTTAGAATGGGTCCTATTGTGAACCAAGAATGCCAGTAACCACTTTAGAACTTGTTTAGAATATTAATGATTTTCGGAGCAGAAACCCACGCGTCCAGGAAAATTCTCAGCACATGGAGGCACTAGTAGTCTAACACTACCACATAACCAAATAACCACATAACCTAATGATAATCTTCACATCTTCTTGAAGCTTCTAGTTTTTTGTTAAATGCAGAAGTTTTACAAGCGTCCGACAATACCACCACTTACCCTATTTGTTTATTTGTCAATATTATTTCAATATTTGAGCTGACAAAATACCACATTGCTCTTAATGGATATTTATTGATAATTATTTCGTTGCAATAGTCATGTGAAGTGCTGAAACCAAGTAGGCTTATCTACTAGTATTGGTTTTACCAGTAGGCCATGAAATATTGATTTTCATTTGTGTCATTGTTATTGCATCATGGCTAGTGTGCATGTTAATTGATATTGTGATATTAAGTGAAATATAGAGAATGACTATAATTTTTCCGGATACAAAAACTATGTTCATACAGAATTTCAGCTCTATCAAGTTAATACTTTTTGCGACAAATTGGAACAGACAGAGATAAACAGTTAGATTTTCATCTAAGTATGTGACAATAATAGAAGGAGCATTTCGCCTATCTGAACTGTTTAGACTACCCGCAGAACATTGTTATGCATGTAGTCTAAACAGAGCATATAGGCGAAATGGAATTTTATATCTTAAAAACTGCAATTCGCCTATCTGCTCTGTTTAGACTACCTGCAAACCCTTGTCTTGTATTAAATTTTAATTATTGTATATTAAGTGAAATATAAAGAGTGAGCCAAAGATTATAGTTCTACTATTCTTCCGGGTATAAAAACTATATTCATACAGAATTTCAGCTCTATCAATTTAGTCGATTTTGCGACAAATCGGAACAGACCGATTTCTACATAAGCGTAGGCCTATAATCTTTGCCGTTATGTCATGTAGCTAATGTTATCTCATATGGTATTCTCATATGGAGCGGTATTACAAAAACTGGACTTGGTCAACTTATAATTAAAATATGTTTAGAAAGAGTAAATCCACAAGGGATAGCTGCCTCAATTACTAGGGATACCTCGAGGGTTCAGCCTACAGACGAAAATCATTGGATTTACCGAGTCCCTTAAATGCACTAGATTCATTTCTCACTCAAATTATAAATCCGTGCCGGACCGGAAAGAGAACGGTTTACATAATTATTAGGCTCTACTCTGTAAATTTTATGGAGTGGGAAATGGTAGATACAGAACCATAGGTAATAGGCAGTCTTCTTGGGAAGACCAGGACTACCTCCTGACGAAACAATCCTAACTACACTGGATGCGGAATATTCCAGTCAACCTCTATCCTACCAGCTGCTTGGTCTAATGGTTACCGCTGCTGACTACCGATCTACGAGGGTAACTCAACAAGTATCCGCACTCTTCTCTTTAAATTTAATGCAACAACAATACAAAACTTTCAGTTATCTCATTTTTCAACATAGTCCCCTTGATTCTCAATGCACTTGATCTATCGTTGCAAAAGATTTCTGATGCCCTCAGAACTAAAGTTTTTCGAATGAGTAGCAGCAAGTCATTTATTCACTGCTTCCTTCACCGCTCTGTGGTGAATTGACGGCTACTTCCTCGACAGTCACTTTTCGGTTTGCGTCATAGATTTACGGCACGTAAAATAAGTCCAAGCCTAAATTAGAGCCTCTCGACAAAATTTCTCGGCCCTTTCACTTTCAAGTAATACCTTAGTTTTCGGAGGGGGTTTGTGAGGTGATGGGCTGTAACAAAATTCACCTAGGTAACAGAAACCTCCATTTGGAGGCCCTGCGCCTCAACACTGGCGGCAGTAGTAAAATCAGATCAGTACAGAAACCCTTTAATCTGTAGTTAAATGGAATATCATAAAGCACTTTAATGAAAACATACACAAGCTAAGAATTTCCTTGTCAAAATTTGAAAGTTCATTACGCGGCAGCTTCTGGCAAAGATTTGAAGCATCAGTTGCTACATGATTGATGCTTTATTGCCTGCCCAACCCACAAGCTTGGCAGAAACCTAGCAAAAAAAAAAAAAAAAAAAAGAGAGAGGGAGAGACTTTGTCTGAGTAAAATTTTGTAAGAAAGTGGACAGCTCTTTAGTTTAGATGATTAATGATGCTAAGATGGAATGCAGTTTCCTTCATGCTTTCCATTGCAACGAAACCACTGTGATCTAATACCATGAACTTTAAAGTGCAAAATTTAAAATTATTTTATTTAACCTTCACACAATATACAAACCAATGCCGGACTGCATAGAAAACAGTTTACATAATGATTAGGCCCATAGTTTATTTGTTGTAGGCCTAGCTTATTCTGTAATTGAGGCTGGAATGAGGGCCTATAGAGCTTTTTGAGGTATTGGCTGTCAAGTAATTAATACAAGTTTTAGATATTAAATAGTTATTTCAAGTGTATGTATATCAGATTTTTAGTTCCATGGAAGTTTTTAAAAATACATTACGAATATTACATGCTTTAAATGAGATACTACCACTTTGAAAATATAACTACTATATTAAACTTTCGCATGTGCCCATTTTCCACAAACCAACCGTTAGTGATCTTAAAAAGTAAGTTAAATTTTATTACTATTGATTTGTACGTAATTATGTATGGCAACAATTTGGCTGCCCCAGGTATACTGACCAACGAACTCGGTGCAAAGTTCCTGTCACCATCTCCATGGCTCTGGGACAACCGATGCATCATAATAAAGTTGTAAAATTCATGAAAGGCATCAAACTGTATAACCATATGTAATTAATTTTGTATAAGTATTGTATTTTAGTTTTATAGTCGCGGTATGACTTTCTAGTTAAAGCGACTTTAATATGAATAAATAAAAAATAAAAAAAAATAAAAAAAAAAAACAAAAAAAACAATTTGGCAGTGCATAAGGCTATATGTGAATGTTACAATCTCTTACTCACTTGACAATTTAATGTCCCAGAATAATGTGTCCAACCACAAGCAGCTATTTTGGTCCATGTAGGCCTATTTAAACTATTCACGAGCATCACTTTCTTTTAACTTCTGATTTCTTCGAACTGCTGTTACAGTGATTTTTTTTTCTTTTCGTGCCATTATCTTCCATTTTACGTTAATTTCTGTTAAAAAAAGAACAAAAAAACTTTCAGAAACTAACACAAACTAAGAACAAGGCATACCAGCTATACAGATATTTTCACATGCTACAAAAAATTCCAACACACTGTCATACAGTAAAGTGCCAAAGAGCAGCGTATTAAAGAAGTAAGAGAGGAGAGTTATTCAAAATGGGAAACCGAATGGCAAGCCACATCCAATGGTCAAGAAACGAAGAAACACTTCCCGAATGTGGCGCAAAGACAATCCTCCAAGATTCACCCTACACTACACTCACTCACCGGACACGGACCAATAAAAGCATGCTTCCACAGATATAAAATATCACAAGACTCAATTTGTCCCTGCAGCGAAGGAAAAGAGACGACCTTTTACTGGAATGCCCAAGGTACAACAGAGAACGAGATCAACTAAATGCTAGCATAGTTCGAAATAGAGGACATTGGTTACCTAGATATAGTGATTTAGTTATAAAATACTTTAAAGACTTCAATACATTTATAAAATCAATAGACATAAAAATAAACAAATAGTTATATTGACTTCATCAGAGAAAATAGGGTATAGAATAGATCACATAGTAAACAACCTAGTAGAATATGCCTCTGATAACTCTCACTTTGTAAAATTGCCATAGATTAAGTAGACAATAATTAGAAATTAAGTCATATTAGAGTATAACACTATAAAAATTAAGATCAAATTGTACAAAGAACGGAGTACACCAAAATATATACTATTACTATTGTAATGGAACAAGTTGATGTTATTTAAAAAATGAGAAAAAAAAGCGCTGCCATGGACTGAAATGATTAAACAAAATTTTGAGGGAACATTCTATAGAACACAGCGACTCAAATAAAACGATTTCCGGAAAAAAAAATACTCATAGATCTAATATGCCCATCTTCCAGAAAAGTCCTTCATTTTAAATGAAATTTTAATTCGTCCGATTTCTTTCCCATAATTTTATTACAACTTTCAGACAAACTTATGTATAAATTAATGAATTTCATATTGTTCCTATCAGGGTAAAGTTATGCAATCACGTTCAATATCACCACCTTATTCCCTCAAAAAAATCACTGTGAATAGATAACGTACTTCACAGCATACAGTGTATATGTTTTCAGGACAACATTTTAATATATATGTAACTCAATAGATTTTATTTGTCAAAAATAGTTTAGAATATTATTGACAAACCAAGTTTTAACATACCATATTTTATATATCATTTGGTGAAGTTTTTGATGTTAATACTAGTGTATATAGCTTAATGGATTTTTAATTTTGTGTACTATAATAGGCCTAGATCTAATTTTTTAGAATAATATTGACAAGCCAAAGTTTTAATCTACTACATTTATACACATCACTTTGGTGAATTTGATTTTTAATATAAACAGCTATATAATATTTCAATTATATACAAATTTCATTTTTATAACTTATTGACATGGTTTTTATATACCGTCATATACAGATACACAATTAATAAAATAGATTAATTACTGAAATATCTTATTATTATTCTCAAGTAATCCTAAGTTTGATTTTTTTTAGGGAATAAGGTGGTGATATTGAACGTGATTACAAAACTTATGTATCCCATAGGGATATGATCAATAATAGTCCTTCACCAAACAACTACTTAAGAGTTAGAAGCAATTATTCTCTGTCTCCCTTGACATTTTTTCGTGCCTAAGGTGCTTATACCCTTTTCGGAAATGGCTGTTACTGAAGAGTGCTTTATCCTTCTCTTGAAGGCGGGATAAAGCAAACTAATTTCATGAAGGGTCGGAAAAACCTTTGTTTTAGCAAATAGTGTTGATCCTCCAAAATTGAACTGGAACACAAGGAGGCAGGAATTAAGGCGGCGGTGACTAAATTGGCCTGTGAAAATGAGGGTAGGGGAACGAAGAGGCATAATTATAGATGGCGCTGGGAGCTACATGGAAATGACGGCTCCCAGCAAACTTCACCTCACGAATCGCTACCCAAAAACTTCTCTATTACCGCGCCTCTGGCCGATATTAGCTCATCTATTCGCTCACATCCAATTTCCTCTTTAACACATATATTTTCATCTCCATCTAGGCAGAATCGTGTTTTCATAATCCTTCCTCTTATAAGGGATTTTAACCATTTCTATCTCTCATTTATGTGCATGCTTGTGTCATTAATGAACTTTATTTCCTTAGAGGGTAGTAATATTAAAATGTATTGTTTTTATTTCCACTCGTCCTGAATATGGGTACTGTATGCGTCAGTATTTATAATATTAACCATATAAGTACCTATACAATTAAGATACTGATTTCCGCTGCTTTTTTCTCTATAAAGTATTATTTCATATAAATAATATGTTAAAATACCATATTTCGTATGTTATATTACATTATTATATATTGTAGGCATATATAGTAATATAGTTAATAGTTAACAATTGTATGTACTTAACTTACAAAGTCAATGTAATGAAATAAAGTTATATCGTATAAACTAATCTTAAATTTGCATTAGGCTTATAATAAACTTGTAGAGTGTTTAGGCTTACATGTTTTTAATAGCAATGTTAGTGCTTTATATTTAAGTATTAAGTATTAATTAATTATCTATAATATTATGTATTTGTGTTATGTAATTGTAATGTAGTTTTTTGACTGTTAGAGCGGAAGAGACGGCCAAATGGTCTTAGCTCTGCCAGAATAAATAAATAATTAAAAGAAACATAAAAGTACTATAAAAGATTCTTGCATATTAAAAGAAATGCTGGTCCATCTTCTTTGTAGGCCTCCTTCAATCGGCATAAAATATGCCGAAATGCTTCCCCGGAAGTAGATAAATTTCGAATGTGCACGAAAAATATAAATATTCTAGACTTTATTCGGGATATATAGCATAATTACGAGATTTACATTTCAAATATATTTTCATAAAGGTGGTCATTCTTAAAATCTTACTCTTGATACCTTGAATAAATATTATGTTTCCTTCTTCCGGTAAAAGAACAGTCGTTGTATATATTTTTTCTGGTAAATATATGAATAATGATACATGTTATAACATGTTAATAAGTTAGATATATAAGCATTCATGAACCACAGATTAATGTCTCTGTTGGACATTACATGAGAATATTATAGGAGAAAAATTCTTCCGACACTGGGACTTAAACCCAGGACCTTTGGTTATTCGCGCCAATGCTCTACCAACTGAGCTAAGCCGGAGTTCAATTCACAGCGCCAGATGGAACCTCTCTCCTATGACTATCTCCTATGATTGACCATTAGGGCAATCAGTCATAGGAGAGAGGTTTCGTCTGGCGCCGTGAATTGAACTCCGGGTTACCTCAGTTGGTAGAGCATTGGCGCGAATAACCAAAGGTCCTGGGTTCAAGTCCCAGTGTCGGAGGAATTTTTCTTCTATAATATTCTCATGTTAATAACTCGTTTGAATTCTCATACAGTTTTATTGAAAACTTACTTATTCCCTTCTTGAAGTGATTGGCTTAAAATTAAATAAAAAGTTAAAATTTACAGATCTCAAAATGCAATATTTTAAAACAGAGTATCATTAATACTGTAATTTGTCTTAATGTAAACATTTGCATAGTTATTTTTATATTATTCAGTTATTCAATTAAAGACTTGACCCAAGATGTGAAAGGTTTATTGATTAAGCCTATATATCACATGTCGCTCCGCCCCCCAACCTCCAGTGAGATCCTCGGGAAAAGCTTTTTTGAAGAACTGGCCCTGTGTCGTGTATTAGACTGTTGTAGACTTACCGTTTAGCCACACTTAATCTCAAAAAAGTTCTGCACCAACTTCAAAGTGTTCTGAGGGTAATAAATTAAAAAAGGTAGGCCTATATTTTTTGGGGATTTCCCCCTCGGTTACAGGCTAAAAGCTGTAAACTTACGAAACTTAAAGTTTGTATGTGGGTCATCTGGAAGTGGCAGTGAGTGAATGAAAATCTCTTAAAGTTTTTTTCTTTGGGGGGGGATTAAAAAATTCAAGTTTCTAGTTCATCTAAAAGGGGACAAACATTAATGTCAGTGAATAAGTAAATATTCTGAAGTAGAAAATAAGACAATTGAACTTCTGGAGATTTTTCCTGCGATTACAGGCTAAACGGTATAAGTTTGCCAGATTTCAAGTTTCTTTACTGACTTCCTTTTCTTACAATGAACGTGCTGTTTATGGAAACCTTCTTTCTTTCTTGTCCCATTTGTATATGGAATTATCTGTAATATAGGTATGGGCTAAACAATAGCACCCTGAACTTAGTATGGCGTATTTTGTTGATTTTCTTTTGGGGGGGGGCAGTGGACGATACATATGTAGCCTATCCATTCCCAAAACACAGAGATAATTTTTTCAAATATAGCAAAAGAACAATATAACTCAGAAACTGCGCTAGTGGAATACTAAAGTGTTTTCAACATTCATTTTACATTCATTCTACTGAAATTAAATTTAATTGAATTAATCGAAAACATAATGTTGTAGGATCGAAAAATGACGCAACGTCGTAACGAAAAAAGCAATATAATACTGCCAAAAATATCCTTTTTAATTACCAAAATTATACGATAGACAATGCCATAAATCATCTCAAAAGAGACATATCTGAGTTCATCAAAAACGTTTTCAACGTGGACTTGGAAACCATTGTTTTTATGGCATTTTTCTCCTACTAGAATCAGATCTTTCATTGTGTAGTTTGTAAGTTTGATGCCATGACGTTGAGCGAGTGGCCCATCAGCAGTGGATGCTGGAATGTGGTACATAGCCATCTCGTGGAGATGTGTGGAAACATTGCTCTCATCCCCGGGCGGGGCAGGGTCCTGGGTCACCAAGCTATCTATCGACATCCCCATCAACCACCGCCATTTTGATATTTCCCTGTCCCTCTCTCACCCATCATGATTTACACCATGTATTCTCCATCCAATACATATCCACTCTCCTACAGTACTAACAATTTCAAGGGTTGTACTGCTCTTCATATTAGAGATATCAATTTTACCAGCCACTGCTGATCGTTCTTACCTTGCTCATATTTAATTTTAAGCCGAAAGTTGCCTATAGATGACACGAAATATTAGGGTTGTTGGTTTTGCCCCAAGCTTTTCCAGATTTTCCTGGTAGCAAGCATCACAGTATAGAGGCAGAATAATGGAATAAAGAAAGCGATTGCTTTTCAATAATGATTGTAAAAACTCTTCAATACATGAAGATCTGGTTGCCGATTGATGTTGATTATTCAGTTTATGAACATGAAGTGAGTTGACTTGGCATTATTTTGTTCCAAAATTTAGTTTGACTTTATTGGTTAAATTATGTTTACATTTCCTCTTTACAGTGCTCAAATACGGTCCTAACAGCAACTGTCCTTGAGGTTTTTAATATTTTCTTACATTTTACAAAATTATCTAGCTTTATGTAGGCTCTATAGCGTTTTAAATTTGAAATAAATGTTTTATAAGTCAATATTTTGCAGTGCAACCAAAATAGAACTAAACCACAAAATTTTGAAGAAATAATAAGAAAAATACATGTTGTATGTTGTGCATACAATCCAAATACTGTATTTTCATTTTGTAGTTCGATATGATCAGTTTTGTTGTTCTGCGAGTACATAATTTGAGGATTTGATCAAATATTCTAATTGTTATCGCCCAAAAAGATAAAAATGGGGATTAGCACTACCTTATAAACAAAAGAATATTATTATTTTTGTACTAAACTACCAGTAACTAAATATGTTACACCGTTTATCCACAACAGACCTGCACAGTTTGATAGTCAGACATACATTCTTCCGAAAATATTTTTCTTGTTTCTAGGCGTCATGGAACATTTATTTCCAGATGGTATTTCGATTTCGACTATCTAGCTTATACGCCAAAAAGTAAAAATTATATTATCAAGTGCCAGAATGGTACTTTATGAGATTGTGTGGGATACAGGAAAATGTCTGTCTGTCTGTCCATGTGTCTGTACGCGCGATAACTCAAATACGCTTTATCGGATTTTCATGAACTTTGTGTTTGCAGTTATAACGTCCATGGGAAGAAGCCTATTGATATTTAACCAAATTGGTTGACCGGTACCAGAGCAATGCCCAATTTAGGGACTATTTTATGGTAATTTATTAAAAAAAGAATTTATCAAATGCAAATCAGTTCTCATGACAGTTCTTTACAGTGTTCATATACTGCTCTGGAAATTGCAATGAAGGCTACCCACATATTCCTTCACATATTCTTATCAAACTGGACCTTTGTTCTTCCGTAAGTCCTGCTTAATGAATCGTCTGGAGCTTAACTTGGAAATCGATTACAAAAATAAATTATTTTCTGCATACCATCATTGAAATTATTTATTATTTATTTAATATTTTGCTGAGAATATAACAAGCTCGTTGCCAAATTATAATATTCTCTTATACTTACAACACTAATATTATATGTTTAAAATATTTAATACTACAACTAAAAATATACAGAAAAAGGAAACAAGAAACACATACAATATGAAAAATTACACAATGAAGAGAACAGATCAGAACATAAGTAATATAATGGTTTTGGAGGAAATGAAAGACTTAAATAAAGAAAATGGCAAGGGGCATATTTTAACTATCATTTTTTAATTATTACTATTATAAAGTTTTCAAATTTTTATCACATATATTTTTAAACTGCTTATTGTTAGTATTAAATGTATTTATGTTGCCCATATGTGCAATTGATTGTATAGACAGAGTACATTATAAAGAGGAGAATTATTATGGGAGTCAGTGTTTGATTTTGGAATGAAAAAAAAAGATTAGAACATAACATGGAACATAAAAAGATATTTCTTCGGGAATATTAACATCATCTATTTCGTTATTTAGTAATTTGTATAAAAACAGCAATGCATGACAATATTATCTGTATGGTAATTCAGGGATATTGAAGTACTGTAACATAGTTGAATATGATTCCAATTTAGGGTAATAGTTAAACTGTTTGCAATGTTTGTTCAGAAATTTATTCCGAATGGACTCCCTATTAATTTACTGTATTTAATGGTAGCAGGATTCCTAATTAATGAGCAATATTCTAATTTTGGCCTAACAATGGTTCTTTATAGTCTAAGCAGTGTACTTATCACTGATTAAACAAAAGCATTCTGGCACTTTGTTATATCAGTTTATCTGATTTTATTTGTTATGTACTTCCAAGTATTTTAGCCCCTTCCCAGGTTAAATTCCTATTTCCACTGTTTTCATAAACTGAAAAATCGTGCATAAGGCACAGATTGCAATTTCTAAGCTCGATTCAGGAATCCGTTTATAATTCTGACCTCGTTGTTCTCAGAGAGTTGCGGTGGAATGCTCTCAGAACTACGCCACAGCACTGTGTAGTGGTCAGGCTGCATTTTCTCACATGAGCCCTTGTGGTTTATGGGGCTAATATTCCAGCCTGGGCTTTTAAGACTCTTGGCCAGTGTAAACGCCCTTCTCAGGAAATACGACGTAGTACAACTTCCGAGCGTGGATAAATAACTTAAGTCAGGTTAGGATGTTGTCTATTTGTTGTAGGCTATACTAGTAAAAGTGTTCTGTCTTCTCACATGTGCTATAGATGTTTTACATAAGAAAATTGTACCAGTATGCGGGAGTCATAAGAAATAAAATCAGGTAAACCGAAGTAACAAAGTGCCAGAGTGATAATTATTGTAATTATGATATGCAGAAAATAAGTTATTTTTCTTATCGATTTCCGAGTTAAGCTCCAGATCGATTGATTAAGCAGAGCTTACGGAAGGACAAGCATATGTGAAGGAATAAGTAGGTAGTGTTATTTGTCAAAGCTACCTGTATTGCAACTTTCAAAGCCGTATAATATGAACAGTGTAAAACAATATGCTTCCACGATAACTGATTTGCATTTGATAAATTATTTCTAATATATTACCTTAAAATATACATTAAAGTGGGCATTACTCCGGTACCGAACAACCGATTTGGTCCAATATCAATGGGCTTCTTCCCATGGACGTTATAAATGCGTATACTAAGTTTCATGAAAATCCGATAAAGCGTATTTGAGTTTTCGCGTGTACAGACAGGCGGACATTTTCCCGTCCTTCACACAATCGCATAAAGTACCACTCTGGCACTTAATAATAACAATCTATCACTACTGGTAAACGTTTTGCTTGCTATGAAATAAGGGAAAAGGTGTGATGAATGCACCGTGTAATTGTTCTATTGACAAGCTTTTCCTAGAAGGGACTTCCAAATTTTGACAATTGGCTGTAATATTGACATGGAAAGATTTTAACAAATCAGACTAAGCTAGAATGAGTTGTGTTTACTGTATTTTAACTTTGGATAGCAAAAATGTTCATAGCAAAGTAGTTTTCCAGGTTAGTTCTTTATTTGCCTATTCTCTAACTTGAAGAGAGATATTGTACATAAATATTCTATAGGCCTATGAATAGATTGCGATTTAGTATTTTCAGCAAATTAGAAGCTATGTTCAAATGTTTACATAAGTTATATGTCATTTATTTCCAACCAAAAGCGCATTATTCCGCTACATACGAAATTACCGAAAAGTTTTTTTATTATTAATCTGAGCAAAACGAACTGAAATTATCTTCCTTTTAAAATCTACGATTCAAAATAACATAAAACGTCGTGTGAGGATAAGATGCCATTGTCGGGATTTGAACCGGAATCTTCGACCCTCCGTGCCACTGCCCTTACAAAATAAGCTACCATGGCATGTGAGTCAGTTGGAGAATTTAATGTTATAAAGCATGTTGTCGTGATAGCTCAGTTGGTAAGACCAGCGGCACGGAGAGCCGAATATCCTGGTTCAAATCACGGCTATGGCATTGAATTTTTCAGTCTGACTTTACATTTCCAACGTTTTAGCACATTCGACCGTTCAGTTCTTTATAACGCTCTTACATCGTAAATAACCATGTCACTACATTGTTTAAAGTTACATTTTACACATGTTAAAAAAGATGAAAGTTAGCCTTTAAACCCGGGTATTTATATAAAACAGCTAGTTAATCGCTTCATGCATGCTAAAGCTCATTCATTTTACCCACCACAGCATGCAAGGAACAAACTTTATTCAGTAACAAATTCATATGTTACTTTTTAGCTCGAGCTATAAATATTAAATGCAACACAAAAATATGACAAATAGTTTCATCCTTATTTTGTCCTAACACTGGTAGTAAATGATGTAGTCTACTTTCGAGCCAGTCAGCATTTTAATTATTAAGTGTCAGTATGGTACTTTATGAGATAGTATGCGGGACGGAAAAATGTCCGTCTGTCCGTCCGTCCGTCCGTGTGTCTCTAGGCGCGATAAATCAAATACGCTTGATCGGATTTTCATGAAACTTTGTATACGCATTTATAATGTACATGGCCAGAAGCCTATTTATTTTAGACCAAATCTGTTGACCGGTACCGGAGTAACGACTAATTAAAGGTCACATGCTTTTTAAATGGGAAATCATGACTACACTGCAATGCCGCTTTGCTAATCATTTAGGGCCATGACACCAATGCAATCAGATATATGTTTATTTCGTTGATCAAGTTAAAATTAGTACTACGTGAATATTGTTATATGCAGAAGGTATATTACTGTGAAATAATTAGGCCTACTTACATTAAGCGTAGTTCTTTGGCAGAGAATTTTGTGAAATGTTGACATATTTTAAGAATTTCTTATATCAGTGTGTACGAGTATGAATTAAGGTTAAGTATCAAACTTTAGACTTTTGTTCTTCCTTGCTTAATGAATCGATCTGGAGCTTAACTCGGAGATAGACTACAAAAATAACTTCTTTTCTTCATATCATAATTGCAATTATCACTTATTAAACAAAATCATTCTGACACTTCGTTATATCAGTTTACCTGGTTCTATTTAATACTAAGACGTTGGCCATTGTCTTTGATACTTGTCAAAGGCTCCTATATGTAACAAGTTTGAATATAGCCTTGAATATATAGGTTTGAATGTAGCCTTAGTTTATATCTAGGGGTGGCCAACTTCTTTACTTACGAGGCTCAATATTTGATTCGTGTTGACGTCACGGTCCGCAGATGTTTTTAAGCAGTAAAATTATTACAAAGCACTTTATTGGATGCAGTAAAATTATTATTTATTAAAATTCAGAATAGGCTACATTAATGAGTGCACTGTGGACGCGTGTGCCAAGTAACAAGTTCACTGAAGTCAGTCTCGAAGGATGCCATTTTTAACAAGTCCTGAAAATGGGCATCGGCAAGTCTGTTTCTCTATGAAGATTTAACTACCTTCATAATGGAAAAATGTTATACAAGTACATTAGTAGAACCCATGTGTTTCACTTCTGCTGGTCTGTCACATAGCTCCAGTTTCGGTTCTCGTCTGCAAAATTCTAAATTCACATTAGGCTACATCCAGTTTTAGCTCAATGTAATTATGGAGTCTTTAAATCTAAAATTTAAAAAAAACTCATAACTTAGATTTTCATCCATTTTCAAATAGGTTTATATTTTAATACCTATTACTATCATGATAATTTATTTTTCATTATTATAATTTTTTTATATCAATTGAGTCGTGCCTTTACTCTCAGCTTTTGTCTTTTCCCCTAGTACTATTTCACTATATTTAATATATTCCTATTTTTAACTTTCTGAAAAGAAATACCTGTCATTTAATTTTAATTTTGTTGAGTTGTAAAACTTGGCTATAACTTAAAGATAAAATACAAATACAGTGGTTGGGAGGATAAAATATAAGCACCAGTACCGGTACATAGTAGGATGGTACTGACTTTACAAACATTTCGAAAGCCATAACCTGGGTATTAGAGAACCGTGCCATTTGGTTAAGAAGTACCCTTGAAAAGAGCGATATTTGAAGAAGTAACACATCCTAGCCACTTTGCACATGTCTTTACGGTAGGAAGGCTTGAAGGAGATGGGCAGTAGAGTCATTACAGCGTCACGGGAGAGTTTCACTACGTTCCACCAGAGCGCTCTTCACGCGCCACATAATGGCTGTTATAAAGGATTAAAGTGACGTTGCTCGCGTTTACACAGCCATTTTGAATTTGGTGCATTCACTTACTAGACACAATGTCCCTCATGGTTTGTTTCTCCTGTTCCTATTGCTTCACCAAAACATTTAAGCACTCGAGTGAGAAACCAGGCTCTGTCCGTGGAATCGACATCATGTTTTCTTTGTCTTCAACAATCCCTCAATCCTTATGAACCCCTGGCTGAAGAGATAAGCATTCCACTATAGGCCTATACATCTCATACTGTGGGTTATTGTTGGATAATTTTCGGTAATTTATCATCATAATAATTCAACCGAAATAAAATGAAAAGGGTACCTCAAGGGCCAATTCTTGGGCCATTTCGCTCCTTCGTTATAGAAGAATGTTTTGGTTTTAGCAACGGTTCTATCTTTGCGAGCCTAAAGAATATGCAAATGTGATACCTTATAACTTGAAACTTAATTTTTCTATTGCAATTCTATCGGGAATATTACATTATATTTTCTTTGTCTTCAACAGTCCTTAAGAATCACTGGCTGATGAGCTATGCATTCTACTACACATCTCAGACAGTGGGTTGTTGTTGGTGGATAATTTTCAGTAATCCATCATCTGGATAATTCAATCAAAATAAAATGATTAAACCCTAAAGGCGTACCTCAAGATCACTCCTTGGTTTTAGAACAATAAGAAAATGTACTCTGTCCTCATAAATTTCGCCTTACCAATACTTCAACATTTCTATGTATGGAAATGTGATACCTTATAACTTGAAACCGAAGTTTTCTATTGCAATTTTCCCAGGCACGATCGTTGTCAATTAAAATTTTAATTAAAATTAAATGGTGTATTTAATTCCTAGTAAATTCATTAACATTAGTTGATAAATTTGATAGTTTTTTACAGATGCGTCTCAGGGGATCAACGTCTCTTTTCCCTTCTCTATTGTCTGAGCTGTGCATCCAAGCAGTGGAACGATGTCAAAATGACCTCTTGAATAATTAAAAATACGTTTAAATTTGTCTTTATAAGTCCATCATCCTACTTCATTTCCAGTTTTATTGCAGGATGAATCAATTTTCCTGTATAAATTGAGAAAATGTAATTACTTTTCCTGTATTTTTTATATTTTAATAGTATGCCCCGTTCTTTCAGTAGTTCTTTCCGGAATAAGTACATGCAACCTACAATTCGGCCTAAATAACTCCAAGTCATATTCACAGAAAAAGTGGCCTAATTTTGCCCTTTACTAGGGTCCCTTAGTATTTTTAAGTTTTATTTTAACATGTCACATATATGACTGCAGCATATCGATACCTCAGTACAAAAGTGTCACAACTCAAAAAACTTCGATTTTGAGTTATGACCACTACTAAATGAGGAAATATTTGTTCTATGCACTGTTAGAGTGTTACACCTTAAAATTGAACCCTTAATTTTTTAATTGGGATGATTCAGTTTGACACTGACAACATCTTGAGTACCTGCTCCATGCAACACTGTATCATTTTAAGTTGTAACACTTACGCTCTGTATGATATTAACTGAAACTGTTATATTTTGAGTTGCAACAGTTTTGCAACAGTATTCAGTGAGAATGTTCCTTGTGAGGTGTTGGTAAAACTGTAATATTTTATATCAATATGCCTTTTTTCTGCTTTGTCAGAGTTCTTGTGTATACATTATTATATTGTGAATCATAATACAGTAATGTCCAAAAGGTCTAAACGTATTTTAGAGTTATGTCTTATGAAAGAAGAAAACATACCCTTAACCTCAGCTGAAATTAGATTGGTAAGTACTGTTTTGTATTTTACACTTGCAGTATTTAATTTAATAATATTTTGCTGATACTTTGATAAAACTGTAAGGTGTTCTCTTTGCGTTGTAGTCTGCTGCAAGTATCTCTAAATAAAATGAAAATATACTGGAAAATCCTGATGCCTCAGACAAAAACCCCAATTGGGATTATTCTTCCCCATCTGGACATGGACAACACAAGCAATACACAGCCCTGCTACCTATGATTCCATTTGATGAGGAAAAGGAAGTACCCGTTTTAGGAATCTAATCTATTATTTCTATGTTAATGACGTAATGCTACGAGTTTTCAAAACGATGTTATTAGCAATACTTAGTGTTAGTAGTCGACATGTGAGTACAACATGGGACGAAATTACTAATGAAGAGACAATAGTTAAAAAACAGACGAGGGAAACACAAGAAGAACCATAAAATACCTCAGCATAATATGACAGATGCCATTATAGCTCTCATAGATTCTTTCCCCAGGGTAGAATCGCATTACTGTAAGTCTAGGTTTAAGAAAGAATACTTAAAAGGTGATCTAAATATAACTAAACTTTACCAAATGTACAAAGAGAAATGCATAGCTGAAGGAAAGTCTGCTGCAAAGCTTCACTAGTACTCACATATTTTTAATTTCAATTTGAATTTGAATTTTTCTTTCCAAAAAAAGATCAATGCAATTTTTGTTCAAATTGCAAACAAAGAACTTCTGAAGAAAGAAGAGAGATTCAAGACAAGAACAAAAGACACATATTACAAAAAGAAAAATGTAGAGAAGAGAAAACTTCAGACATTGGCATGTAAAAGAAGTGATGGAAAAAGTGGTGTTTTTGCATTTGACTTACAAGCAGTTCTTCCGACACCATGCAGTAAAGTGCAGGAAGCTCTCCTGTTATAATTTCACAGGCTTCAACTTAGTAAGCACTGAAGCCACATGATTCTTCTGACACGAAGGGATAGCTAAACGGGAATCCAATGAAACTGCTTGTTTCCTTCTTAAATTTTTAGAAAAAGTGAGAGATGCTGGAGTTGCCAATAATTGTATGTCAGAATAAAAACAGACATCTAACATCCCTCTTTCTGTATGCAATCAGGTTGATAGAAGGCATCAACACTATCCCTGTGAAATATTTTGTCGTTGGACATTCACAGAACGAAAACGACTCCGTGCATGCTACAATTTCCAGAGAAAAAGAGAGTATTGAAAGCAAACAGAGAAACAGATACACCAATTGCACATCCTCACCTTTGGATTACGCTTATCAGAATGGCAAAAAAAATGGAAAGCCATATTCTGTCATTGAGATTGACACCTAAGATATATACAACTTCAAAGCACTGTCAGAATGTATCGGGCGAAACTACAAGAAAGACGAGGAAGGGCAGACTGAAGTTTGGACGAACATAAAAGTTCTCCATATTTCTAAGAATCAACCATTCACATTTTTGTACAAAAACAGTTAGGCCTATTCTGCAGAGGCACTTAATATAAGAATTAGACAGCGAGGAGACCCGAACCTCTCTCTTGTACCAGCATATTTTTAATTTCCACAAATCGACGCCAACAAGAAAGTAGATTTATTGTGACTTTGATTACGTCATTCTTAGTGTATATCTACAATAATATAAAGTGTACTTCAAGCAGTACAGCATGATAGTTGTTCCTCTGACGGTGAATGATGACTGAATGATATTAAATCAAGAAAGTATCTATTGAAGTTTAAATTTAGCAAATACAATGTCTTTTTACACATTTTATTACTTTTACAAATTTCACCTATTTAAGAATATATTGTTAATAACTTACAAGCATTGTAGAATACTCGAGTAACAAGTAAAACAGAGAATAAATGGAGAAAGACTAAAAATATAATTAGTTAAATAGTTATAAGTCAGAATAGGAAAGCTTCTATTTAACATTAAAATGTTACAACTCTAAAAAAAAAGTCACAACTAGAAGTTTTCTACCTTTGATTCAGTGGAACACTGTTACAACTCAGAAATTTGTTAATTTTTTCTAACCAATCAAGTTCTGGATTTTATCTCTTAGCGTTATTGAAAGAGGCCTATGAGATGCAATAAATCCCAAGATAACAAGTTCATAGCAGCTATTTGTGACCAAGGAGAAGATGTTAAAGAAACAAGAATTTTGTTTTTTCTCTCTCCTGAACATTTACTGATTTTGAGTTGTAACAGTCTAATTCTGAGGTATCGATATTGTATAGCCCTGCATTTTGCAATCTACAATCTTCACACTTTCAAACTAGTTTTTCTCGTTGGATTTTCTACCTTCAAAATACACATAGGCCTATTCCTTGAGTGCTGCATATATTTCCACGCAATTATGTGCTTTTATCTCCCTACTCAATTATATAATTGCGTAATAAGAAAGAAGGTGAGGACCATAGGATTGAAGGCGAAGTTTGGCGAATTTAAATTTGGCGAAGGCGAATTTAAAGTAGCATATATGTTTTTCTTCATACTTCACTTCTTGTAGCACTTGTTCAATATAAATGTATTAATTATTGTGGTCGCTGGTGACCCTGGCAGTTAAAAAGCGACCTTAAATAAATAAATTTAAAAAAATAAAAAAGATGGTGAGGAATTAAATGCATAAAATATTATTTTTTCGATGACAAGAATTCATGGTTTTTATGATTTTTAGAAACACGTTTTTCCTCTATCCCGTCTTTATTTTTATAATAAATTCGTTTAGTTGTGTTAAACTTTCGGCAATAAGTTTTGACTATATTTTAAGAAAAAACTTTTCTTAATTTCCATTTTTAAAGATCGCTTACATATATAAAGTGAACCTGGAAATAATTCATTACCAACATATTTTTCTTTTAAATAATTCAGTTTTACAATATTTTCAATATATACTTTCTACCAATTATAAGCCTATGTTTTGAGTGTTCGAATCCGTCGGTTATAGTCAAGGTTCGTTACTACTTCCTGTTCGATCAACTGTTAGCCTATATTTTGTTGATTAACCTCAGTTCTATAATATAGGCTTATTGCATAATGTACTATTTTATTTTAATATACATAAAGAGTTGTGTGATTTTACCAGACCATTATCGAGGATGGCTATGGGGTTGTTTCCGCTTGCCTGTTTACTTGTGCCTCATTTATTCAGTGGAATATAAGTTGTGCTGTGAGAGTGTTTTAACGATACTTATTTAGAAGCTCTAAGCTTATACTAAAGTGCTTTTCACCTAGGTATATTGCAACATGTAGCATAATCGACCTGAAGAAAGCTCGGCATGTAGGCCTAAGTTTCGCCCGTTTTGGGACCTCTAATTTACAACTATCTTAGTGTGTGATCACTACCGCAAGTGATTAAATTACCAAAAAAATAGCGAAAAATGCAACATAAAAATCAATTTAGTTTCTAAAAATATTTTTAAAATGAGACAACTTAAAAAAAATAACTATAGATTTTCCATTATCCATTATTATTATTTTTTGTTGTTGTTGAAGTAATGAGTTGATTTTGCGGGACAATTTAATGGATCACAGTGCATTATATTTAAATTTACGATATAAAACACTCTTATTAATTGTACTAACGAAGTAAGTCAATGGTACTTGGAAACTCTTTGTGAAATATATATATAAATTATATATTTCAGAACTGACGTGCCTTTGAATTGCCCTTAGAAAACATGTACTAGTCCACCACTATGGCGTAGGTAATACACTCGCCTTTCTTACGCAGCGGGCCTGGGCTCGATTGCCGGTCGGGACAACTTTCCTAGATGGGGTTTTTCCACACCTGTGAGATAAATGTCAGGATACTTTAGTAAGTCGTGGTTCCTAGATATTTCGTGGTCCCGTCATTATCACCTTCATCCCATCTACGCCTTGTTCGGAGTGAGTGTGTTTCGTCTTTTGTCTCCGAGGTGGCCCCAGCACTAGGATGGTCACTCATCCAAGTCATTCCATGTCCTCTTTTGGTAAAAAGAAAGTAGGATGTGGTCAGTAGAAACTCCCTCTCTCGACAGGTTGCGGTCCTGTAAGGCCCGGGTAGCGTGGGCTGCATACACTTCCCAACAATAGGGTCGTTAAAAATTAGAGAAAGAAGTAGAAGAGACATGTGCCGTTTAAAAGGAATTCAGCAAATATGAAGCGAAATAAAGATGAAGACTTAGTTGACATTCTCAAATAAAAACAAGTTTCTATTGTCAGATAGTAACGATTTTTCTTTCTACCTCCACTGGAACAACTGGTGCATTAAAAACAAGCAATATCTTCTGGATTTAGTTCACAGTCAGGAATGTAAAAGTTTATAGAAAACTGTAAAAATGTTGTATCCATATAGGCTACATATTTTCGAAGATTATATTGATTAATTTTTATTGTTTACTTTGCAAGGAAAATGTGCAATTTTTTAATGTTCATCTTATTTCTTTAGTCGGGTTCTCCTCATTTCGTACAAGAAAGCGTAAGAGAAATAATGACGCTAATATGAGTTTCATAGGCATCCGTGAACACAGCAGCCGGGACAGTGGTGGAATAGATGGCAGCACCGACCAGGAACCATGCCAGATGACGTTGCTATTTCAGCAGGGGTTACCATGGAAACTGGGGAGGCTTTGTCCCCACACCCTGGACCCCATTCTTTGTGTATCTGGATAGGCACGATAATAATGAATCTGATGGTTGGTCTATTGTGCTTCCCCTCCCACTTCAACCCCTTCCACCGCCTCCACCAACCCCCATGGGACGCCATCTGCCGTGCAATTTCATCTTAGCGGCGGCGTCACTGCTGCCACCTAGCGGGACGTCATTGAACCATTCTCCAAAACATAACACATCTACACTTTTACGTCTTTGTAACAAGGGAGAATCGGAGAGTCAATTTTTGTTCTCAATTTGTGCTGCTGAAAGAGGAAGCACTGTTTTGTGATGCCAAAGTTTAGGATCTTGTGCATGCATTGCTAAGATCGAAGGAAAGAAGGGTTTGTGGATTAGACGTCTTTTGTCGAGTGGCAGTGTCAGAAATATTGGAATATTTGCAAGACTTGAAAACAATTGACATGAGACGAAGATGCGGTGACGAAGAGGATGCTGGTGGTATTGTTCGAGGAGCCACCTCTCGGACATCTGGAGAACTTTCGCGATTGTGGCGTCTGGAAAATCATCATCAGGAGGCTTTGACCGGCACCGCTACCGCTTCTTCTTGGGGTTGGGAAGTCGCCGGTGAAAATAACGTAAGTAGCCAGCACTACTCGATTTATAATACTTGTTTTTAAAAATATTGCTGATAACCTTTAAGTCTTGTTTGCCTCTACAGGAATATCTGTCGTATATAAATGGCTTTGTTTTCATAGAATTGCTGTACAAATTATCATTCCATTATAATATTAATCATAGCAATCATAATATGCTGTATTTTATGTGATTTTTCGTTCACAGAAAATTGAATTCTATTCCCCATAAATTAATTAAAAAAACTTTAACTATTATATACATTTGTAAAAAAAAATTATGAAATGCTGGTACAATATATCAATTACTTAAATTGTAATCAAGGTATATTTCAGATGATATTTGATACTGGTATGTTCATCAGTTTTTTTTAAGTAAGGTAAGAGTGTTTTGCTTAAATTTGTACTTCTATCTAACGACGTTAAAATACAATAGTTATAGGAGTGTTTAGTTATTGTAAACTATAAACGCAGTGGCGTAGGAAAGGGGGGTCCGGGGGGTCCGGACCTCCCCCGAAATCAAAACCTAAAATTCTATTTAAGTTATTTAAGCTCTATTTTGTCAACTATTTTATTATTTTATTTAATAATAAAATACTGATCTTGTAAACGTAGACCTATTATTTCCATTGTGTCATGTGTTATTTAATTTTCTTATAAATAGTAATAGGTCTTATAACTTAGGAAACGATTTCTTATTCAAGTTGGCATGTCTTAGGGTATAGTAAAGAAATTTCCTAACTAGTTTTCAGTGCTAAAATGGAGTAAAATATGATTTTCATTAGTTCAATGTAGGCTATAAAAATTTTTCGGAGCTAAGCCCCCCGATCCCCGGAACATTCTACCTCCCCGAAATTAATTTCTGGCTATGCCACTGTGCATACGTGTATTTATTGTATTTCTCATTGAAATTATTTATATAATTAGGATACTAAGTTATGACGTGAAATTTTATAAATATGAAAATTATTCATAAATAAGCCAGAGTAGGTTTCACCTTTTAGAAATGGTTAGTTATAAGTATTTTTTCTCATTAAAATTATGCCAGTAGGCCTATAGGTGCATTATAAACTGGAACATTTTAATAGTTAAAACGGTTTAAATATTACCCTACGTTTTTCGCCACTGAAAAAGCTACATTATTATTATTATTATTATTATTATTATTATTATTATTATTATTATTATTATTATTATTATTATTATTATTATTATTATTATTATTATTATTATTATTATTATTATATACAATTATAGGCTTAATGTTCAAAACATATGTTCAGTCGTTTATTCATAAGAAATGCATGATGTTATACTAATTATTTAGCCTAATTAAAAGGAATGCGCCTTAGAATAGAGAACTAGAGAAATTAAAGAATAGTAATTGAAGGTTTAAGTCCTCAGTGTCATAAAATTGAATAATTTCTAGTTTTGCAGTTACTAAGCGTTATCCATTAGCTCTGTATCGTAAAAGTTTAAGGGAGAAATACTGTAACTTCGCTTTATGGTGATAGTTTTACATTTCAATTAGAATTATTTATTAACTTAGTAAGACTTTAGGCCCACCGAAGTTTCTTTAATTCCATAATTAATTAATTAAATAAGAAATATTATTATGGTCATAATGACTAGGTTTTATTAATAGTTATTAATAGTTTTCATTGTTTACTGTAGAAATAGTGTTGATGAAAGAATTGGATGCTAATTTTAAAGCGATAATTGCATTAACGCTTGTGTGATGTTTGATTTGCGCATGGGCGCCATATTGTGGTGCAGGACACGGGCGTCGCCATGGAGACCGGGAGCAGCTTCCCCTTCCCCGGTGCCACGAGCCAGCCCCAACAGCCTCAAGATCTGGTCCAGCAACAGCCGCAAGTACCGGGCCGCAGGACCCCGCTGGGGGCCGTGGGACTAGGGGGGTTCTACTTCTCGTCCTCCCCCACGTCATGCCCTCCGCCTCCCAACAATGCAGGCTGCTCCCTCCAGGCTGATGAGAACCGACCCGAGTCTGCGGGGTCGCACCATCAGAACCAGCAAATTGGACAGAGGTAAAAACAATCGATCCGCCCAAACACGACTTAACTTATCAAAGTTGTATTTTTATTCGTACAAAATACAATATAAAATCTTTACAAATGTAGATTCTAACGTCACCCGAAAGAACAAAGCTTGTGCTCGGGGGCGGTTCATTACAATGCACTGGATTACACTAAATATTTGAGGGGTCAAAAAGCAAACCCGGCAATCTCCATTCTGAAAAAAGATAGGGATGCTGACTTCTAATGAAATTTTAATGCGTTTTCCATTAAATGTTTAATATATAGGGTGTTAATGAATAACACCGAAATATTTTACCTGTGTATAGAGGGCATAGGCGTAACCAGGCCGATCATATGGGGGGGGTTATAACATCTGGGGGGGTATGGAATACCCCCAGGGAGAGGGGGGTCCGGGGGCCCTCCCCCGGAAAATTTTAAAAATTAAGATGCAAAATAATGAGTTTTAAGCATCCGGGGGTCCTCCCCCGGAAAATTTAAAAAAATTAAGACGCAAAATAACGAGTTTTAAGCTTCCCACGCCTTATACTTGTATTAAGTAATTTATGGGCAGACTTAAGAAAATTATACAATTTTCCTTTTTTTAATCAATGGGGGGGTTCAAACCCCCAAACCCCCCCCCCTCGGTACGCCTATGATAGAGGGTACCTATATAAGCAACTTTTATTAGGAGATTTTTGCTCTATGGATTCAATTTTTCCTGTTACAGCATAAAATCTCCCAGGGCATGGCCGCCACTGACTTCTAACATTAGAAAAAAATGAAAAACAAAGGAACTTCGTTGTTAACACTGCAGTCAGTAGTTATGAATAAAAAAAAGAATAATGCAGTGACGGCCAGTCATGTGATCAGTCTGTAAATTTTGCAGATTATGAAAACTCTAAATTATGTAATAGCTGTGGATGAATGATTATGAATCAGGTTTTTATGGATCATTAGGAAGGCATGAAGTCAATTTTATGAAAATTTTAACCCTATTTCGCATAATTATTGACTTATGAGCACCAAATTATGATGACTTTATTGCCCTGTAGCACACACATTTTACGTCAAAGAGCAAAAATCTCCTAATAAAAGTTGCTTGTCTATGTCCCCTCTATATACAGGTAAAATATTTCGGTGGTATTCATTAACACCCTGTATGTGTTGCAAACTCCACTTCCCACATAAAAGAGGAACTCAGATTTACAACATATTCACTAAATATGCAATAGGAACTGCAGTCAGAATCTGTATCTTTTCTCAGAATGGAGATTTCCGGGTTTGCAAACAGACCCCTTATTTACAATAATACAGAAAATGGAATTAGAAACACAGGAAATACGGAACCTGTTATTATTACAATAATGAAAATATGACCGGACAATTTAACTTGAGTTTTTTCATGGTTTCCCCAGTAGTCAAGGCAAATGCTGAATTGGATGTTTACTTACTAAAACTCATCTTCCCTGGTTCATCCTATATCAGAGGCCTTTTCATTAAAGTTAGTACTAGTTACAATTGAAACAGTTGCACGTCAATATTTCATGGCCTACTGGTATACACACACAACCTGAACTCCTGATACGGCCTCGATGCTCAAAGGAGTGTAAACAAAGCTGAATTTAAAAAGAAAATGGAAATGTACCAGTTAATGATAGGCCTATATACAATAATATTTAAAAATTTATGATAAATTGTAGGAGGAAACTGAAATTATATTTATATTTTAAAATTTATAAAATAGACAATTCCTCAGCAAGCTAAAGGAATATTATCTATTTTAAGGAACCCGAAGGTTCATTGCCGCGCTTACCTGAGCCCGCCATTTAACCCTATTCTGTGCTAACTCTATCCCTCGCAAATCCTACTTCCCTTAAATCTGTCCTAATGTTGTCTTCCCACCTACGTCTAGGTCTTCCACGTAGTCTTTTTCCTTCGGGTCTCTCAGTCAGTACTTCTGAGATTTGTCTTTCCTTCCCCATGCGCGCAACATGTCCAGCCCATTTCATCCTCCGTGATTTAAATATTCTTACTATATCCGGTGAAGAGTACAGGTCATGAAGCTCGTCGTTATGCAGTTTTCTCCAGTCCTCTTTTCTTCTCTCTTAGGCCCGAATAATAAATAAAATGTTATAATAATAAAAAAGTAAAAAAAAAAAAAATTTTGGAAGAAATTATATAAATTTCCTAACTTTAGACCTAAATTGTTTCTTATTTAACCCAGTTAAATTTATTATGGTCGTTAATAAATGAACTGAAAAGCCTTGGACCGAAACTTGAACAGTTCCTAACCCCAACAGTTGTGAATTTTTTAGGTTCAGTTAATAAATGTTAAAGACATTTAGTTTCATCGTTGTGGTAAATTAATACGTGTAGTAATACACCGTGAAAATATTTGATCACTCTAAATAGAAAAGTTACACACCTAAAATCAGAATTAAAGTTATTCTCTATAATTTCCGAAAGAAGAGAGAAAACAGACAACCAAACGGGAACTAAAAAATGATGTTCAAAGTAAAGGTAATAATAATAATAATAATAATAATAATAATAATAATAATAATAATAATAATAATAATCATCATCATCATCATCTCCATTTGGAAGCAATTAAATTAACACGAAATAGAATAAGTAAATATTTTCTAAAATAATATCAAAATGCAACACACACTCTAATCAGTCTAATCCTTAACAGGTCCTTTTATTTAAATCTATAGAGCGAGGTAAATGAGGCGATAGCGTCGCGTACTCACATTCGGGAGGTCCTGCGTTCAAACCCTGTGGCAGGGCATGGGCTTAGGTTAATCGTAAATTTATATATCACTTTCTGAACAGCCTTCGACCACGAGCATTTGCTCATTTGGGTGACGTCTTAATGAAAAAATAATTTGATATGAAACACAACTTCCTCTGCCCAAATAAAAGTTTTGCCTCTTAACATAGTATATTATGTAAACACTAAACTAAACTCCGTGGCGCGACATCCCCGAAGGGACAAAGCCTACCACCCGACCGCTGCGTCATCTACCTATAGGCAGATGGCAGGATTGGGGGGCATGTGGTCAGCATGCCGACACTCACGTCCGTTAATGGTGGTTTCCATGACCGGAGCCGCTACATCTCTATCAAGTAGCTCCTCAATTTGAATCACGAGGCTGAGTGCACCCCTACCAGACCTCCCTACCTCAGAAAAATCTGAGGAGGTACCGGGGATCGTACCCACGCCGGCGGTCAGTATATTATGTAGGCCTATATCATTTTCTTCATGTAAATTGATTGCAAACAAGAAGAGAATGTCGTTACCACGTGACATCGCTTCCCCGAAGAATAGACCAAAAAAATCGGATCAATTCACTCAGGTAACCCTTACTTTCTTTGCCCTAAATATACCTTTAAACCTGATGCAAAGCTTTATTGTTCACCAGACAAGACTGAGTTTCTGCAAACAGCGGGTGGCTTAAAACTACCCTTCAGGATATTTTTTTTCGAAAAAAAAGTTTGAAATAAAAGTTTTAGCTCTTAATATAAGCACCTCTCATAAAAAATTAAAACAAAACGTTAAAGCCGTTTCCGAGAAAATCGCGAAAAACGGAATTTTCTTCATGTAAAGTGGCATTAAAGGTAAGAGAAAGTCGTCCCCAATCTTCAAGTCACATCCCCAGAACTGTATTTAAGAAAAAAACATCCCCAGAACCCAAATACAAAATGTTGTTTTTATACGAATTCTCGTTTCGGTGCTAGGCTGCTCACAGGTACAGTACACACATAGGCTAGACATGTTTCAGTAGTAATCTTGGATTCAAGGGCCTCAAAACGTGTATTTATGTTTAAATAATCTCAATAGGGAATTTCGGGGGTCGAATACTTCCTCTGCCTATAGTACCTACGGTACGAGCAGGGAAAGTAATATTGTGGAAAAATTGTAAATAAATCTTTCATAAATTATGTAACATTTATTCAAGACAATAAATCAACTTAAAAATTTGTATGTAAATAGACAGGCTACTATTTAAATGTTTTGTTTCCGTAGATTTTATTTATACACAAAACAGATTCATATCACAACTGGGATTAAAAGCTCTACTAGTAGGCCAAATTCTCCATATCTACTCTTATACAATTCAACGGCCCTAAATAGCGTGCTTGCTCGCCCGCTTCGTGAGACATCGGGTATACTCGGCGATGTCCGTCTCTCGCAGTCTAAACTTTCATGACGACTACAAAATTAGGAAGGAAACCCGTTTCTTTCTTATATAAGGCCTAAGTGAAATGAACACAATGAACAAATATTCTAATTTTATTTTTACTTACAAATTTCATAGCTCTGAACCACAAACATTTTTAATAATCTACCAGTGTAATTTTCTTAAAAATCCTGGAGTCAATGAATAATGGCGGGCGAAGCCGGGGGCAACAGCTGTAAAATATTGATGGTTTTATCTCTTGAAATATCGCTGATAATAATAATCCAAACAAACCATTCCTTCCCTTGAAACATTAGCCTATATAATTTCTGAAAATTACACTGAATTGATAAAATAAAATTCACATCATATTCATGTCAATAAACAGCTGAGAATCAATACGTATTATGTGTTCACAGGTTCTTTGGAACTGAATAATCGATTATTCTGATATAGTTTTCCCAGGGGGCACTTTCATGTCGTGGAATGTACTCTAAAGCAGGAATTTTAGCTGTTTCATTAATTATTAATGGCTTAGTTTATGAATGATTCGCGTGCAAGTGTTAATAAATATAATGCTTTAATAATTATTATATTCTTAATTTTTAATTTTTAAAAGAATTATCGTGGCGAAGCCACGGGCACCTCCTAGTACACTTACAAAGAAACGCATTGTGCTGTTAATTCCGCTTTAGTTCAACCGTGAGAAATGCTCTTTATAACTCTTTGGAACAATTATAGAGCAGAGTCCTTCGGAGCGTTAAACAAGCGATATTTATTATTGGTAGCAATAAATTCTGAACGCGAGAATTGTCATCAATAAAGCGTTTCTCGCCCACTCGCGTCTGTCTGCCGCAGCGCCCGGGATTCCAGCTACCTGCTTTCCGCAATATTTTGCTCTTTATTTTTCTCATTTTTACGTTACACTTCGTTGGAATTTCTACTGGTTGGAATTATTACAAACACAAATACTCATACTACTGTATTTCTTCTTCAGTTATATGATAAGGACAATTTTAAACGGGAAGTCCATCTCTTTATCCTTCGTCATTCCGGGAATGAAATTATATGTGGAACACCCCGAAAGAAAAACACTACATTATAGGTGTTTCTAAAAATAAAAATAATAATAATAGTAATAATAATAACAACATTTTTTCTTGAGGATTTTTCCACATTGTTGTGGTTTCCTAATAGTACTTAGGCCTATACATTCCTATTTTAAGTAAAGTTAAGAAGGAATAATTAATACTAAGTTCTATTAATACTCATGTTAAATATAGATTAAGAACAATGGTACTTCCCGGTTTATTTCGCCAGCCCTAAAAACCTCAGTAATAAAAAATGTATCTTAACATACTCGTAAGTAGAGTACATTGGTCCCCAAATGGGCAACGTAATATTCAGCGTCCTTGCGTTTTCTTTATTATTCTGAACGAAAAAATAAAAATGTATATTTTAAATTAATTAACTATATATATTAATAAGATTATAAATTATATTCATTAAATTCAATTAATGTACTTTGTCTTCAAATGAGAAAATGTTTTCATGTCTTTATCAAATAAATGTGGAAATTCATACTTTATGTTCATAACTCGAAGGTGAAATTCCCAAGTTCTTTTCTTAATACGGCATGAAGCAATTCAATCAGCATACTGCATATAGAATGTGATCAACATTCAAGTGGGAGAAATTAGCAAATAACTGTAACAGTGATATAGCTGAGGACGATTCAGTGATAGCGTTTTATAAAGCTTTTTGAAATTTTATAAAATTGACAAGATGTAATGCATTGCAGTTTTCGTTTTAATTATTGACGCGTCCAAACCAGCATAATTGTCTGTCCATCGTATCTTCATCTTGAAGTCTCTTTAGTATTCCTATTGTCGCAAGGGTATTAGCTGGAACGGAATTCTATAGTAAGGGTGATATCTTGACAATCGCATACTCACATAAGAATACAAAAAAGATATGTCAAATTGGCCGGCTACGGGAACTGAACCAGGAACAACCAAAATGTGAGTCCAAGACGTTGCCATCTCAGCTACCTCGCTCAATTTAACTATCTACTTTCATAAGCATATGTGAAGGAATAATGTTATTTGTCATAGCTAACTGTATTGCAATTTCCAAAGCCGTATATGAATACTGTAAAACAATATGTTGTCATGATAACTATTCTCCATTTGATAAATCCTCTCTAATCTATATTAATAAAAATGAATTACCAAAATGTATGTTGCCACATCACTTGAGAACGGCTCGACCGATTTGGCTGATTTTTCTTTTGTTGTGTTCGTAATTGTCAGGAATCCCTGCCGATTAATGCGGCAATTTCTTCACCACGGGAGTATTGCGTATGGTCTAATCGTATCTTGCAGGCGCATGCACAAACTCTGCTTTAACGCTTTACATTTTACTGCAGCATACCCCGCACGAAATACAGTAATGTCCTTCCATCGAAAGATGCAGAGTGAATTACGATTGCGGCGGTGAACATCTTTAAAGTAATGTGTAGCAAACATATTCCATGAGAAAACGTTGCCAGTAAAATCACTCTTTCAACAAAATAGCTATAATTCCTCGACATTCTATACAGTATGCATTTCCAGTCAATGTTTTATTACAGTGAACGCCGCTTAATGTATTCGCGGATAATATTATCAATTTGGTAATGTTATCACTTTTATGAAGTCCCGTACGGAGTAGTAATGATACATTGAAAAAATGCTGTTTATTGTGATCAAAGATTCGGTTTATGTTATCACATTTTTCTTGTTGCATCTTTATTCCCACGTCATTCAAAAATTCGTTTTTAAGGGTTTTGTTTCTAACTCAACTATATTGTGTTGTACTGGAGGTAGTAATTCTGTTCCCAGCTCACAGGATGACCAGTTCGAGGGGATGACAGTATCTAACTTCCTCTTTTAAGCAATAAAACATGTTTCATCCCTTAGTTAAGCTGCAGCTTTTGATTTATGAAGATAACAGTGTTGACATGCAGTGCGAAGCCGTGGACACCTGTTTATTTTACAAGCGCCCTCTGTTAAAAAGTTGCCAAAGTGACATGTTGCAGAATTTTTTAGGTATGACTTGAACAAACAGATAACATAAACAGGATGAATTATTTAAAAAGAAAGTAAAATTGACATTAGCTTGACATTAATAACATCGTAATTTACATCACTTAAATTGAAGTTACAGAACACTATACACTAAGCTATACTGTTAAATGGTGTCGCATAGGCTACTCCTATTTCACGAAAGGAAATCATCCCGAATGCCAGGACCAGGAAGTACGTAAATGTGCGTCCGTTCTATAATGTGAGCTAATTAACAAAAGTAATAACTTATTAATTCTTAGGAGTATTCATGTCAATTTTATGTTAGGTCTTTATGTTCCTACTAAGCTTTTGCCATGATGAATACGGTACCATTGTATTTTTAAATACTAAATGACGAATGTATCTATTATTTTTATATTAAGTGCCAAAATGGTACTTTATGAGAATGTGTGTGGGATGGGGAAATGTCTGTCCGTCTGTCCGTCCGTGTATCTATACGCGCGATAACTCAAATACGCTTTATCGGATTTTCATGAAACTTGGTGTACGCATTTATAACGTCCAGGGGACGAAGCCTATTGATACTGGATCATAATCTGTTGACCAGTACCGGAGTAATGCCCAATTTAGCGGTTATTTTATGGTAGTATATTAGAAAGAATTTATCAAATGCAAATCAGTTCTCGTGAGAACATAGCCTATTGTTTTAAAGTGTTCATATACGACTTTGGAAGTTGCAATGCAGTTAGCTATGATAAATCTATTCCTTTACATATGCTTATCAAACTAAACCGTTGAACCGAGCGAGGTCCCCGAGATGGTAACGTCTTGGACTCGCATTCTGGAGGTCCTTGATTCAAATCCCGAAACCGGCCAATTTTACATGCTTTTTTAAATCTTTATGTGAGTGTACGATAGGCAAGATATCTGATGCTGGACGATTTTAATCTGATGCTTGACCATAAAACCGCAGCGGCTCTAGATTCGATCCTCGGTACCTCCTCGAATTTGTCTGAGGTCGCACTCAGCCTGATGCAAACTGAGGAGCTATTTGATAAAGATATAGTGACTCGTTTCAATAAGCCATCAATAACGGCCGGGGAGGCGGCATGCAGACCAACTGCGTATGGTAGATGACGCAGCGGTTGGATGGCAGGCCTAGTCCCTCGAAGGATAAAGCGCCATGGAGTTTAATTTAGGTTACTTGTAATACTCGTATTTAGTTTACTCACACAGAACACCAAGTTCTACCAATAAAATGTGTTCCCTATTACAGGCCATGGAGGCCAGAGGGTTCCAGGAGGTTGAGGCTCTCAGATTATTAGACATCGGCACATGAAGGTGGTAAGGTTGTCAGCCTTACACACCGGCCGCCTTTACCCCCAGGATTGCTCCTGGTACTCATTTCTGTTAGAGGCTGAGTCGACCCCAGGGTCATAGTGCCCCCAGAAGGATTAGGCCAATTGTAAAACTCCAACGACCTCATCGGGAATCGAACCCACGACCTTCCGCTTTGTAGCGCAGCGCCTCAACCACTACGTTACGGCGTACCCCAAGTTCTACCAATACTCTAATGTTAAATATTATAGTTTAAGAATAATACTTACCGAGAGATTTCGCCAGACCTAATTTTAACAAAAGTAGAGTGCAGTGGTCCCCACGTGGGAAACGTAATATTCAGCGTCTTTGCGTTTTCTTTATTATTCTCAACGAAAGAATAAAAATGTCAATTATATTAATTAAATTCTAATTAATGTATTTTGTCTTCAAATGACAAAATCTTTTCTTGTCTTTATCAAATAAATCTGAAAATTCATACTTTATGTTCATAACTCGAAGAAGAAATCCCAAGTTGTTTTCTTAACAGGGTATAAAGCTGTTCAATCGGCAATGGGAAGGGAACTATGATCTCCATGTTGATGTGAAATTTAATTAAGAGCAAATAGATTGTCAATTTTTGTAAGTAGGCCTATACCTGCTTTCTGTACTCTTCTCGGAGTTGGTCTATTTATACTCGTAATTAATAATTATTAAAAGTAGAGGAACTGCTGTTTTCATTCCTGAAACTCGTGTCAAGTTTTCAATGTTAATATACGTTTATATGGGCCATGAATCCAAAACTGTAAATTACTAAACGTGTGTGTGCACGTGCCTGGGAGCATCGTACCTCGAAAACGGAAACTTTGAGTTACGTACGTTTTGGGGATGTGACAATGTTGACTAGCTTCGCCCGGGTTTTGTACATTGTAATTGGAAATTAACTTATGAAGGACTTTCGATTTTCAAACTCTAGGTCTAGAATTTGAAATGAGGAAGAACGACTTATCACACTCAAACTATTCGCTCATAAAACGCTTGATATAGCTTTTTATGGCTCATAGAGGATGTAGAATTTTGCAACCCATCGCTTCTACACACCAAGCCTGGTAGGAGTTGAAATAAGAAGAAACAGGAATTCCGGTAACATAAAATTGTATTGTCTTTGCGGAATATTTTATTTCTCACTCTCATGTTGCCATACAACCGTTTCGCGATAATACAACATAGGCTATTTTTATATCGAAGTATTTGTACATATGTTAATTACTAGGAGGTGCCCGTGGCTTCGCCACGATAATTCTTTTAAAAATTAAAAATTAAGAGTATAATAATTATTAAAGCATTATATTTATTAACACTTGCACGCGAATCATTCATAAACTAAGCCATTAATAATTAATGAAACAGCTAAAATTCCTGCTTTAGAGTACATTCCACGACATGAAAGCGCCCCCTGGGAAAACTATATCAGAATCGATTATGCAGTTCCAAAGAACCTGTGAACATATAATACGCATTGTTTCTCAGCTGTTTATTGACATGAATATGATGTGAATTTTATTTTATCAATTCAGTGTAATTTTCAGAAATTATATAATGTTTCAAGGGAAGGAATGGTTTGTTTGGATCATTATTATCAGCGATATTTCAAGAGATAAAACCATGAATATTTTACAGCTGTTGCCCCCGGCTTCGCCCGCCATTATTCATTGACTCCAGGATTTTTAAGAAAATTACACTGGTAGATTATTAAAAATGTTTGTGGTTCAGAGCTATGAAAATTGTAAGTAAAAATAAAATTAGAATATTTGTTCATTGTGTTCATTTCACTTATGCCTTATATAATAAAGAAACGGTTTTCCTTCCTAATTTTGTAGTCGTCATGAAAGTTTAGACTGCGAGAGACGAACATCGCCGAGTATACCCGATGTCTCACGAAGCGGGCGAGCAAGCACGCTATTTAGGGCCGTTGAATTGTATAAGAGTAGATTAGTCTCATTTCAACGGCAAATTTCTGACAGATTTTAAGTGTTGTGCATATACCTGTTAATTTAAACTTTTACATCATATTTAGCTAAGTAAATGTTTTGAGAACCGACTGTATAATAATTGACAATATATAGTCAAATGTTTTCGGAACTGATTGTATTACATTAAAGCAACGTTTCGCTAGATTTCAGTTTACTAAAATGTCTTGTATTGACTTTGTTTTGTTTTGTTTTTAATTGTAAAGTAATTCTACAACCTACCATTTTTTATTTATAACGTATTTCAACTAACAAAAGAACGCAAATATTAAAATTACTTAAAAGATCGTACTTAATTGGTTTCGGGGCATATTTTACACATTTTAGAGCACATCTACTCTTATACAATTCAACGGCACTAAATAGCGTGCTTGCTCGCTCGCCCGCTTCGTGAGACATCGGGTATACTCGGCGATGTTCGTCTCCCGCAGTGTAAACTTTCACGACGAGAACAAAATTAGGAAAACCATTTCTTTATTTTATAAGGCCTAAGTGAAATGAACACAATGAACAAATATTATAAATTTATTTTTACTTACAATTTTCATAGCTCTGAACCACAAACATTTTTAATACGCTGTCAGTATAAATTTCTTAAAAATCCTGGAGTCAATTAATAATGGCGGGCGAAACCGCGGGCACATACTGTAAAATATTGATGGTTTAGCGCTTGAAATATCGCTGGTAATAAAAATAAAAAAACAAACCAGTCCTTCCCTTGAAACATTACATAATTTCTTAAAATTGCACAGAATTGATCAAATAAAATTCTCATCATATTCATCTGTCAACAAACAGTTGAGAAACAATACGTATTATCAGTGTTTAGGTGGCTTTGGGACTGCATAAAACTTACGATATAATTAATTTCTGTAATCTACATACTGATAGGAACGCATTTTGAAGGAAAAAGCGTAAGACATCCAGATAAGGAAGCATTAAAACATGGTTGACCAAAATGCCTGCGTTCCTTCCAAGAGGCCAAGATTAAATATTGGGGAATCGATTATAGAACAAAATGAAAAAGAGGAACAGAAAAGAGCTGCAGATACTGGCCTGCCATTTAAACTTACAAGAAGGCAGTTTCCTGTAAGGGTAGCCTTAGCAATGACAATTTATTAATAAGTCCCAAGGACAGACTTTAGATAAGGTCGGGATTTATTTGCCTGAACCAGTGTTTATGCACGGACAACTATATGTAGCATTTTCGAGAGTGAGGCGTTCAGAGGATGTAAGAGTTAAGGTGGAAAACACATCAGAACAGGGGAAGTTACTCGACTATTCTGATGCAGTCTTCACAAAAAATGTAGTATACGATGATATATTTTAAATAAAAATTGATGAATCCAGCGCTGACTTTTGTAAATGTATTGTCAGTGCCTTCAGGTTTGTAGACCTGTAAGTTTCGTATTTAAGCATCATTTTAACCGTGGCAAAGCCACGGGCTATTTCCTAGTTTGCTTACATATCTAGTCCACTGATAGAGCTTTAGTAATATAGACAATCAAGTCTGACCTTCTGCTACGAATAACCCCCTGTCTACTTCTTACTTACTTAATGGCAGTAGACAATTCCTAAGCAAGCTAAAGGAATATTATCTGTTTTATGGAACCCGAAGGTCCATTGCTATTCTTACCTGAGTTCGCCATTCATCCTTATTCTGTGCTAATTCCATCCAACCATCCCTCTCAAATCCTACTTCTCTTCAATCTATCCTAATATTGTTCTCCCACCTCGTTCAACTGGGCAGTAAACTTGCATTTTTTCCCCCCATTTGTGAACTGAACACATAAAATAAAACTCGCAGCATAATATAGTAGGCCTACTTAATATTCCGTAACATTCTGCAGGATGTAAATTCTAAATTAGAAGTTTCCTTCAGAGAGTTTATAACAAAGAAATTAACACCGGTAATAATATAAGTGAAATGTGCAAAAATATTACGATTTCAGTGGAAATTAGATTACGATACGATGCTCAGGCACATCATTTGGTAAAATATAGTAATGGTAATAAATGCATCCTTTTCCAAAAAATATTAAAATGCTTATACAAAAAAAGGACATATTGCAGGTTTTGAAAAATAAATAAGGACGCCAGGAAGTCCTGAAAATGTAAGGACATGTCCTGCTAAATAAGGACCTCTGGTAACCCTAAAGCTTTACGCGTTTTGACGAATTCCAACCCTATAGAGCACTGCAGGCTTTCGTATATCGTATTTAGACAATACATTATGATCATATGTAAAGGAACTATTGTTTTTGTCTGAACACGACTATAAATAATTATGAATGTATGGCAATCGAAGTAGCTAATAAAATGCGTTATCACATATTTCAGTATGGTAGTCCACATTTTAAAAGGATTTTCTGGCTTCTCAATAATCCTTTTTACAATATGTCTGTTTTTTTTACATATGAATTTGTAATTGTTAAATATGCATTTCACATATAATATGTCTAAGAAATTATGTCCATAACACATTGTGTTGATATGAATGTAATACAGTGATATCAAGAAGTCTCTCTTCAGCTCTGCCTAAGTTCGCCACCAATGCGAAGGCTAGTATTTCTCCCAGGCTCGTAGCAGATATATCAGAATAGCCCATGTTAACTATTGTTAAGCATCTGTTTGCTATTGCTGATGAGTCGAAAACGAGAATAAGTAATTACTAGGGCAAAACATTTGATGAGTTTGCATCTTTTTTATATGCAGGTTAAAAGATAGCTCGAATATACATATATATAAATGTGTTTCATTAAATAATTGATTAAATAAGGGCAATTTGTTTTTGCATTTTTTTGCATTATTTTGTATTTTTCGTAATTTTCAAGAGATAGGTCATTTTGTGGTAATTTTTAGGTCATCTTCGACATTTTTAGGTCATGTTTCAGTGGAGGTAGAGAGGAGCTTTTCCATGTACAAATCGTTACTTGCAGTTTATCTTGTAGCAATAAAGAATTATTTTTCTTTCTTTTTAAGTGGCACATATTTGCTAGGGGCAATTTGGTGGGCATACCAGTGCAGAAAGAATTTCTTTCTCGCTATGGATGTCCAAGTAGTATAAATTTACTTACTTCTTTATTAACAAAATAAGTGTTCTATATTGTAAATTTATATATAACACACTGCCATCCATTAAATTGCTTTTAGCAATTCATTACTTAAAATAAACTAATTATAAGTAATAATGGTAAATTTATTGGTCATTTTAAAAATATTATGTCATTTTTGCACTATTTTTAGGTCATAAATTTATTTTTTAATTTTTCGCTATTTTAAGGTCATTTAATGCCTTGCCCTAGTAATTACATTACATATTTAATATGTTTTCGAAAATAAATTAAAGCGAGTGAATTTGTGTCTTCAAGAAAACGGTAAACATTTTAACATCTTTTTTAAATAGGTGAGTTTTCTGTTAATTTTATTTCTTATTTAAAAAATTAGCAGAACATTATAACTATAAGCTAACGCTGCCAAATGAATTCCGTTTCTCAGCGGATTCTCGCCCGCAAAAGTGCTGCGGAGTGACTTCTTGATAGCACTGTATAAATAAATAAATAAATGTTATTAAATATTTTTACAAAGTTCCGCCTTAACACTTAACACACAACTTATCTTGATCCACTCAAAAACAGCATATAAAGATGTAGATGAAGGCTGGAATCTTCTGTGTGGAACCAGGATGTGTCATTATTTAAATAGAAAATGCATTTCGGCGTATTTGCTGCGCCATCTTCAGTTCTGATGTGTTGTATTGAACACCACAATTCAATTACTGAACTATGTATTGAACATTATTTCAGACGAATTGTGGTGTTCAATACAACACATCAGAACTGAAGATGGCGCAGCAAATACGCCGAAATGTATTTTCTATTTAAATAATGACACATCTTGGTTCCACACAATAGATGCCAGCTTTCATCTACATGTTTATATGCTGTTTTTGAGTGAATCAAGATAAGTTGTGTGTTAAGTGTTAAGGGTTAAGGCGGAACTTTGTAAAAATATTTAATATTATAACCCTTATCTGATGGAAATGAGATATTTTAATTAAAATAAATGTTAGTTTCACTTCGCCAGTAGAGTAAATTGTTCCACTTTTTAGGGGAAGAATTTCCGCTTTAACTATATTTGTAAGCTATTAAAATAAGTAGGGATGGGTCCTCGATACTTTCGATACCTCGATACTTTCGATACCTCGATACTCTCGATACTGGCATGGTATCGGCATCGAGCGATACTTCAGAAAACTCGCTCGGTACTTTTTCGATACTTTGGTAATTCTGCAATTTAAGGTTTCTGCTTTTAGTAGTCTACTAAATATAGTAAATACTTCTATTTCTCCTTGAAACGGAGAAAACCACTCTGTGACTTTTGTCTAGTCATAAATAAATACTTTCCTACTTTTAAAATCCAAACAGAAGAGATTCTTAATTGTTTCGTTTCCTGTCAAACGTTTCAATAACAACCAACAAGCAAGCTGACTGTCCAAACCCCATTGCAATTTTTTAACAAAAACTTATAAGTGGACTGTTTCAAAAACTAATTTTAGTTTTAAAGTAGAGTTTAAAAATAATTATAGGCTGCTGATGATATTAAATTTTGTCTCATTAAATATGCACACTTAATTAATTTAGTTGGTATTATACAGTTCTCCCAACTTTTAATTTTTAATGTAGCTTTTTATTGAAACTGGAAATGTTGACGGTATCGAGTATCGAGGAAAAAATCATGTATCGGTATCGAGTATCGAGAAAATCTGGTATCGACCCATCCCTAAAAATAAGTATTGAAAAATCTCTTCTATATGAGAAGAGATAATTTTATAATAGAGAAGAGTTAATATACATCTTAATATTATATGTATATTAATACATCTCCGATTCGTCCAGGTCGAATCAACAACAGCAAAGATCATCAGGTATGGGAGGTGTTGGAGGCGGCGGTGGGGGAGGAGGTGGAGTTAACAAGTCCAAATCCAGACAAGGCAAGATGGTGAGGCTCAACATCAACGCCAGGGAGCGAAGGCGGATGCATGATTTGAACGACGCTTTGGATGAACTGCGGAGCGTGATTCCATATGCGCACTCGCCTTCAGTGCGCAAGTTGTCCAAAATAGCGACCCTATTGCTAGCAAAAAACTTCATCCTGATGCAGGCTAATGCGCTGGAAGAACTACGCAGACTCATAGCGTATCTTCAGCAGACTGTTGCCGCCGCGGGATTGGCCCCTGCGGGTGGATACGCGGAACTGGCGGGATTCCCTGCAACGCCGACTGCCACCAAACTACAGCAGCAGGCGCAAGTGGCCGCCACTGCTGCTGCAGCAGCCGCCGCTGCAGCTTCTCAGAGAGGAGCCGCCACTGCTGGACATGGATCATCTGCCTCTGCTTCCTGAACAAGTTAACATTTTAGATTTAAAATGCAAATCAAGAGTACAATTTCATGAGAGTCACTGAGGGCATCTCTGGCTTCGAATAAATTCTGGAGGGCAGGAATATAAATTGGGAAGAAGTGTATGTTTTAGAGTGGAAATTTATAGTCAGCCAGTGGTTAAGCATTCTTACCCTGCAGTCGAATAAATCTATTAGTGTCCAAGGAAGCTGGCAAGCGATAAACAGTTCTCAAACGTGGCCAGATCAGGTCTTGCCATACCTTAGCCGGCGGGATAACGTCGGTGAAAAGTAACTACAACAGCTTGATGACTTCTCGAGCTTCCAACCGGAAAGCAGGAGGATTGACTCCGAAATTTCGGCAGCTAGCTCTGCTGCCATCATCATGGGAAAATATCTGTGTTATACAGCAGGTAGAAAATACGGAATTAATCCGCCTACTAATCAGGTTGGAAGTCTGAGAAGTCATCATACGTCATCAACACCGGGAAAGCCTCAAGTGACACATATAGTAGAATAGTTTTTAAAAAATCGTATTGGTAGAATGTACTTAAAGAGTATAGGGATACCAATTTTCACTTACAGTATTCAATCTATTTATTTACAGTTATTAACATTGAGCCCAATTTTCATATTCACTCATTTTCAAATAATTATACAGTAGGCCTATTTTTATTTATTTAAACAATCTTCCCTTAGTTATGGGTTGCCTACATAGACAAAGAGTACCAGAAAAGAAAAAAAAAGTATTTGAACATTGAGGAAAAAATAAGAGAATAAAATTAATGAAAAGTTAATACAAAATCTTTAACAGTTACAATTAAGATTTATATATATGGTCCCTCAGTATTGCAATAGATCCTCTGTTTTCTTCCGTTTTTTATGTAAATGTATAAAATAATGTGGAATCTATGGTCACATATTTTCTTTTCTGTCGAATTCGTCCTTTGTTGCCACGTATATTTATCTTTCTCTTTATAAATAGGCCTCTATTTAAAGGTTATCCTTTTTGGCCTTCCAGCTGAAGGCGACAAAGGTTATTCATAATTATAGTGCAGTTATCCATTGATACCCAGGCGTCTTATTTTGTTAGGAAGAGAAATTCGTGGCCAGCTCAACCCATGCTTTTATTGTCACCGTAACAATCAGATAGTTACCTCAGCCAATCAAAATCTAAGAATGTTTTGTGACAGCAACCCGTCTACTCCGCGTGGAGTGAAACGCGGTGTAGCAAGATCTAGTTACAGTAAACAATAACAAGTGTGGACTGATTAAAGCTAGGGAAGAACTGAGGTCAGTGATAACGATGAGAGAACATTGCAACGTTTCTTGTGTTTTGGAAAGCGGAAACCAAGACTGACTTGGTGAACTCAATTAACATGAAGAAACGCCGGCTTAATGGTTTAATCCTTTGAAGTTGCCTGGGCATGCAATGAAAAACTCTACTATACCTGTTGCCAGGGGTTGACTATAAATCTCACTCTTACGCTTATGATGATGGGCATGATGCAGATTCTTGCCTAAAAATAGCACAATATAGTTTTTTTTTTAAATACCTGAAGATAACACAATTTATTTACGATACATTATAAAATACCTGCAGCCTCTTTCCAGAATTTATTCACTGCCAAAAGTTATCACTCCAGTTACATCTGTAAAGAACTGTGAATGAATCTTACACTCCATTGTGTTAAAACTATGATACACAGAATAATAGATTAGCTTTAGAGGATTCAGGCAGTCCTATAATCTCGTTTATAAATAAGGCCTATGTGTTAAAAACTTTTAAATGACTGCAACATTATTTGAAAGCTGAATCATGGAACTAATTTTATACACTGGAAATAAATTTAGATTCGTTTCTATTCTTTCAAAATTATCAATAGTGTTTAGCCTTAATGATTATAATCATCCCAAATTTTAACAGATTTTTAAGTCTTAACACATTCTGAAGTGGCTAGGCATAGAATTTCCTGAAATTCTAATTCTGTATCACCCACTAAGATTCGTGGATGTTTGACACTCTGGGACTAAATTCCGACTTAAACGTGACCTCAGAATAACTAATTTTAGGTCTTACGTCAAACTTCCGTATACTTTAATGCTACTGTGAAAGACAGAAACAAATAAATAAATAAATAAAAGGTAGAAAAAGAGAGAAGAAGAAGAAAAGATAGTTAGAAAGAAAGGTAGCCTAGTTAGAAAGAAAGATATAAAGGTAAGAAGAAAGAAAGCATGAAGAAAGACAGAAAGAAAAAAGTCAGACAGACAGACAGAAAAGTTTAAAGAAAGAATGTAAAAAGTTAAGAAAGGAGTTAAGGAAAATAAGAAAGGAAGGAAGAAGGAAAGAAGACAGGATAAATGAATCGTTTATTTCAGAAACCACCTAAGTGACACTTTTATCAAAATGGAGTTTTTGGCGGGATGTTACTCTCCGAAGATAAATACATCGTTTTTTGCAGAAACAACCTATGTTCCATATAAGCAATGCTGTTAGGCAGCTGTGTAAATAATGTGTTTATTTTAGAAAGAACCCAAGCGCCGTCGCCACACAGTTTTTTTTTTTATTTTCCCAACAGTTTTAAAAAGTGCACTTAGGTGGTTTCTGCAATAAGCGATTCAAATATACCTCTGGATAATCCACTAGTTTGGTTTTATTACGACCTCATTGGAGCTAAGGCTTTGTGGAATGATCTTCATACTGCCAAGTACGCGAAAAGATACAGATTAACGGTATCATAGTTGGGCAATATTCTTGATGTCAAGGTTGAATTCCAGCTGAGAGCAACAAAATATAACCGGAGGGTCGATGACCTCAAGCCCATGATTAACTTGATGACTGAACTGTGGAAACATGGCTGTGGAAGGCTTGTCCGCTTCTAGTACGTCACAAGAAGTGAGTCATCACGCTGGCATGAAAACAGTAAGTCCCAGTTTAATTAAGGAGATGATGACGGACTCATGACTCAAAAGCATTAATGCATAGGGCTAAGTTTAGCTAACTTCCACTCCTGCTTTCTTCCATTTAGATTTTAGCCTATATCGGGTGTCCCCAACCTTATACTTTCGACATCCCTTTTTGAGATGTGGCAAGTCACTATGCAAGAGTGTCCATATACTGTTTATATAAAAACGGGACATTTTAATTTTTTGTTAAAAAAAACCATGCGACTATTAAGGAAAAACGGGGACAAAAATTTAATTCACGAAATTTAGGGAATACGTATTTACAATTAACCTTTGTCTCATCACAAATTATCCCAAATGCCTCCTTTTCTGCAGACTGGTGTAGATACCTCGTATGTCTGGTTTCAAATTTGATAATGCACAACAGAGATCACTCGTGACATCTAGCCGACAACGCTGTTTTGTTTTCGTAACAAAGTTGACAATCCTGACTCACATAAATATGTGGACGAAAATGGCAAAATAACGGTCATCGCAACTCTGGCTATTTGAGGATAAAATGCAAGATGAGTTATCCAAAAGTTCTCCAGACCTAAAGTTTTAAAATTATATTTTGTTCTATGGCTTCTTCTTTGCAAACTTTTCTGGCAGTAGGACTACATCAATGTCAACAGCAAAGGGATACAACAATTTTGCTAATTTCAAATCGTTCTGCGCCTCCCCTCAAGACTGTTAAACCGCGCCCCATAGTTTGGAAACCACTATTCTACATTCTGACTACAGTTTGCGTGAGAACTTCGGAGACTGAAATAAGAGACCATTTCAGCACGATTGTCACATGGTTATGTTCAAAGGAGTAGTCTTATACAGTATTTTTATTAATTTTAGAGGACCGCATTTTATAAGTTTCATTCAGAGGCGCCGACTTTAAAATATTGTTGGGGAGGGGGACCAAAAGTTAGAATTGTTAGTAGTTCTACATAGGCCGTATATGATAAAAACTTAAAAAATATGAGGACGAAAGTACCTTGTAACCCCCCCCCCCCAAGTCGGCGCCTATGGTTTTATTTGTTTCCCAAAGCTAGTTTTTATTTTCTATTCCACAAAAAAGCTGTTAATCAAAAAGCAATAGAAAAGAAATATAAGGTGTGCAGTCAATATGTGAAAACAGGTGCCATTAAATATATGAATGGTGAAACTTTTTAGGCTGTGGTGCACTGAAGTAGGCTAGAAAAGAATAATAAGAAAGGAAACAATCCAAACCTACACTCCAAATCAATGAGCTGACTATTGAAATAATAGTATTAGTGAAAAAAATTATTTGAGTAGTGTACATATTTCTATGAAACAAAGATTATGTTAACAAATTATGAGTTCTAATATTATTAACTAATATTATTAGCAAGTTCTGTGAAACAGAGCCCAAAATTTGGTTACCAAATTATTATGATTAAGGCCCGGAAGTTAATGCTCTTTCAGAAGACGAAATATGCTCTAAATTTTGCAAAATATGCTCCGAAATCTATTAAGTAGGCCTATGCTCTATCGTTTAAATAATTTTAATAATTTACATTCTTTTGTTACCTGAATTACATTATAAATTACTAAAAATTACAACAACAAAAACAATAGTGGTTGTATAAATTATAACACAATTTTTTTTTAAAAGGTCAATGTAATAAAGTTTAATAAATCGAAAACTAATGAAGTGAAACGTCGCTTTAATATTATACAACCAGTTCAAAAAACATTAGGCTATAAAATACTCTCAATTATTGTACAGTCGGTTCTCAAAACAGCCGAATATGTTTTAAATTTTTTTAATTATCAGAGATATGCACAATTTTTAATATCTATCAGAAATATGCAATTAAAACTGAAATATTACTAAAATATACGCAAATATTTTAATATCAAGCAAATATGATACACTATCGCAAAACTATTAAAATATGCAACAATATGCCAAATGAGGGCATTACTTTTCTATTACTTCTTTCGTGTTCTGTTCACATTTTAACACTATAATAGAGTGAATTATTTTTTAAAATATTTTTCATAAACTTCCGGACCCTAATTATGGTATTTGAAACTAGTTAGATCCATCTTTCATTAAATCTACCGGTGAAATCAGCGGATTCCATTTGCTCTTCCCTTGTGTAGATTCCCCAGAGTATAAGCTGGAGTGATAATAAACAAAAATATCCCAACATTTGAGATGGCAAATTCATAAATCTGTCATTCAACCAAGTTAAGAATCTGTTGCAATATTGTGATCCAACAAGAAGTGACTGTTCATGGATAAATGTTCTGCAATAAGTTCTTGTAATGAACTATTTCTTTAACTTGGTCAAGAGACTATGAATACTTGTTCTAAAATTTAGAGCAATAGCAACTTCTGTCCAATATTCTTAAACGTAATATAAATTTTCTGTATTGATATAAAACAAAAGTATGTGAAGATGTTGGAAAACAGAAATCTTGTGAATACTGTACAATCTTACCAATCTCTTCATTTACTAAAAGGCAGTCACTGCGAAAAGACTAGGTACACTTCCCAGCAGTTTTAAAATGATATACAGAATTCTAAGGAAAAATATAAATTACAGATGCAAAAATATCGAACAAACGAATCTCAAAGTAACGAAAATGCATTTCAATGATGTTACTTTTAATGGAACGTTTAAGTGGAGAATTATTCTAAAAAAGAAGTCTCGTTAGGTAGTATTTTTTTTTTTTTATCTTCACTCGTACCCTTTCTCTACCCTTATTACAGGTAGATGAAATAATTGTCTTCGACCCTGAAATTCTATGTAGAGTTTTCAGCATAATTTTAGTTCTGAGGTCCCCTGAGTCTAAAAAAAAATATTTAAAAAAATCGGCAACATGTTTGTATTTATGTCTGTTAACTGCATGTGTGTCAGTCTGTGAACAGCGTAGCAACTAAAAATTTAAAAAATGCTATCGCCACAATTTTTTAAAGATTTTCTTGTAAATAGCTCCAACGGTGTTATTAAATTTGTATACATATGTGAGCCCTGTTTAATGAATCGATCTGGAGCTTAACTCGGAAATCGATTAAAAAGTAACTTATTTTCTGCATATCATAATTGCAGTTATCACTGATTAAACAAAGAATTCTGGTGCTTTGTTACATCAGTTTACCTGATTTTATTTAACTTAATTAGAAGACCATGACTAAAATACAATCCCATCGCAGTAATTAAAAAAAACTCTTAAACCTTCCATTTGATATTATAAAGCTTTTTTGCATTGCGTTACTTTGTTATGCAACAGAAGCTAAACTAAATTCAAAATAGTAAAATTTTAATGGTTTGATACTTTTATTATGCTTTTAGGTTTATTCTGACGTTCCATGTGTATAAATTCTTCTCTGGTTTGCAGCCGTTAACCGACGTTTCAGAGGCTGACTCTGTCTCCATCATCAGGGATCCTGAATATAATTAACTGCGAATTTACATTTCTCAACAATTAACTAGTCTGTGGAAGTGTGTAAGGATATTATATTATATACTAGACTTTTCGCCGTGACTTAAAATTGTAGTGTTTTTCTTAACTGAGACTTTAAAATGGATTATGCAGTAGGCAGTATTATTAAAAAATGAAAACAACTGAAATTATTAATGGTGTGGGATTGAGGTATGTTCTAGAGGTTATATTGCTATAGTTTTGTTAGCCAATTTACTGTAGATTTAGCAATCAGCAATAATAAGAACACACATTAATACCTCATTGCTAATAAAGATTGAAAGTGTATAAATAATTTCTTTGTACTTAGTTTATTGGTAGGAACCTGCGTTTTTGGTATTCGCGATAAAATAACATTTTATGCAATATACGGTATACTAAAAAAATGCTTGGGAAATTGCTTTCAGGCTTTAATTGAACATAATTGGTGTTTGTTTCGGGGAATAGCGGAAAATCAGACATGTAACTCAAATTTGTCTCGTTTATCAACTTTATACGAAAGACTCGCTTCGCTCATTGGGGGCTCTGTCCCCAAACCCCCGCTGAGGTTCTCGGGAAAGGTTTTTTTAAAGATCTATAGAAGATAGAGTGCGTGTATTTAGTCTGCTGTATTGGCTATTACCTTTCAGAGTCCTATATGAACAGAGTTTGAAAATACGTTGCCATGGGAATCAAGACCTTTTTCGGGGGTTTTTAGGGCTATAAATTGAAAAAAAAAAAAAAAAAAAACTTTTTGGATTTTTCCTGTGGTTTAAACTTGGCATGTGTACCAAATTTCAACTTTCTAGCTCACCTGGAAGTGGGCAAACATTAATGTCAGTGAGTGAGTGAGTGAGTCAGCCATGTGGCTTTATATTATAGGGACTCGCTTCGCTCATTGGGGGCTCTGCCCCCAAACCCCCGCTGAGGTTCTCGGGAAAGGTTTTTTTAAGAGATCTAGAAGAGATAGAGTGCGTATATTTAGTCTGTTGTATTGGCTATTACGTTTTTGCCACAATAAACCTGAAAAATTAACAGATAGAAGAAAATGTTGTTATATCTAGACAAAAAATGTTTATTGGATTTAATTAATTATGAACCTGGGACCTCCAGAATGCGAGTCCAAGAGTCACAATCTCGACCACCTCGTTAAGTCTACAGAAATAATTATTTCTAAACTTTCAGAGCCCTATGTGAACACTGTTTGATAATATCGTTGCCATGGAAACCAAGCCCTTTTTCGGAGATTTTTAGGACAAGAAATTAAAAAAATAAACTTTTTGTAATTTTCCTATGGTTTACAGCCTAAGAGCTATGTGTACCAAATTTCAAGTTTCTAGCTCGTCTGGAAGTGGGCAAACATTAATGTCACTGAGTGAGTGAGTCAGTCAGCCTTGTGGCTTTATATTACAGGGATAGCGGAATGTATTTAATTTTCTCTCCATTTTTTTAAAGTTTTTATCGTCCGTACCACAGGTAGCCAGCCTACTATTTATTTATTTAATCTCCATTGAGTGAGCCCTAGTTTACAATTAAGTATGTTAGGGCTAAATTTAGTCAATTGAGGTTTCCTGTATAGATTTAAAGTTCAGGAAGATACATTCATAGTCTCTTAAACACGTCATATTCTAAAAAAGCTGTGAATGACAAATAACAACATTTTCTAGTAAAAATTTCTCCGTTAAGCGGAAATTGAAAATTTGCACTGCACTTGTCTAAATGTAGTTCAAGTTCTAATCTTTTTGTTTGAAAAACTGGGCAAGTGAACATCAGATGTTTGGCGTTCTGAAGACGGTCACCACATATGCACTTGTATGTATTGCTGTCTGTCTTGATATGAAATCTTTGGAAGTACTCGCCCAATTTTCCGTGGCCGGATAGAAATTGTGTCAGAATAAAGTTTGGTTTGGTAGCCTACTATTGGTAGAGAAAGTATTGTGTTCGACCCCAAAATTCGAAGTTGAGTTTTTAACATAAATAGCCTACACGGTTTGAGGTCTCCTGATTCCAAAACTGCCAATTTCAGAAACAAGTCTGAATGTGTGAACAACTTAGCTCCAGCAGAAAAGTCTTATGAAATCAGAATTTTTCAGGCATTTTGGGTCATCAACTTCCGAGACCTACTTAGCCTATGAGTATTCAGTATATTCCCCAATTAAGGATAGAGAAATATATTTCCTTAGAGGCTGTTCAACATCCTGTAACGAGTATGGCAATGAAATAATAAATTTTGGGAGAAACAATTTTTTATATCGACAGTATTAAAGTATAAAAATGCATAAAACAGCGAAGGAGTCAACGAGACCGACTACAACTTTATAGGAAGTTTGTGTAGATTACGTAAATTGTGAAACAGATGGCGATTGGAGTAATGCATATGAGCACATACACACGTGCATGGCCGGGGACTCGGAACCGGTGAAATCCAGTGCCCCATGTTAATCTCACCTGCTCCTGCCTGTCTGTGACGTTCTTTAATCCCAGATTTAACACAAGTACAGGCATGGCCATCTTACACCAAATAAATCTCATATAGATCATTAGAAAACAGCAAAAAACCAAAAATTAATTATTTTTTTAGATGTGGCTCTATTATTCTATTATTATATTCAGCTATATATGTAGGGCAGAAATTAAATAAATAGGGGGATTTTCATTAATCTTGCTACAATAAAATTAATGAGGCGGGAAGTTAACGCTCTATCACAAGACGAAATATGCATGCAAATGTCCGCTAATATTTGTAAAATATGCTCTGGAACCAATGAAGTATGCTCTATCATTTAATTAAATTTAATCTTTTACGTCGTCTTGTTAGCTGAATTGCATTGTAATTTTTTTTTAAATAGTGGAAGTATATGAATTAGAATACAAAACTTAAAAAACAAGCTAATTGCAACAAATGATAGTAAATTGAAAACTAATTAAATGAAATGTCGATTTAATGTTATACGATCAGTTCCGAAAACATTAAGCTGCGTACTGTTAATCATTATATCTATAGTCTGTTAACTATAGGTCAGTTATATATAGTAGTCAGTTAACTTAAAAAAATATGCTGTAAAGGTTTGAATTAACTGATATTTAAAATCTGTCAAAAAATCTGCCGTTAAAATGTGACAATTTATCAAATATGCACTAATATTTTAATATCAAGCAAATATGATGAATTATCGCAGACTAACGAAATATTCAACAATATGCAAAGTGAAACCATCAATTTTCTGTTATATCTTTCATGTCTTCTAAACATTTTAACACTAGCGTGTAATATTGTCATCATTATCATCTTCATCCCTCATTATCATCTTTATCCCATCTTCGCCTTGTTCAAAGTGAATGTGTGTGTGAATGGTGTGTCCTATGTGTTCGTGTTCATGGCCATCCAGAAGGGGGGAGCAGGGCAGGACCGCTATCCCCCTGGAAATTTTTCTTACACATAAATCTCTAAACTAAATGACTATAAGCAATTAATATGAGGCTTAAGTGTTGTTGGAGTTGTCTGGACGAAAACGAGTTGTAACAGCTGACTAGATATGAGCAAGTATGATTAATTTTTTCTCCGTGGCGCTACATCCCTGGAGGGATTTGGCCTACCACCCGACCACTGCGTCATCTACCACAGGCAAATGACAGGATTGGGGTCTTGTGGTCAGCATGCCGACACCCACGGCCGTTAATGGTAGTTTCCATGACCGGAAAGGCTGTATATAAAAAACAATAATATTACAACCCTCTATTGTAACGAAAATTATTAATGATTCTTCCACGAGCTGTATGAAATTTTAGAGTTCCCTCGCCAGGATTTGAAATCGTGGCCATGCGCACTGTAGGCTGGTAGGCTAACCGATCTGAAATGCTTTGAAATGCTGTTTCGCTTTTGGCATGACCGCTTCTTCTCTCAGGATGCAGGAGCACGTCATTAGTTAAAAGTTTCGCTCCCAGCTAAAGCTGATATTCCCAGGCCTGCATTACGGTCTAGAAATTCCTTGACTCCCTGTAGTTCTGGAGTCGAGTCTAATATAAAATGTGACCATGCGTGCTTTCTATCTCCGTCTTATTCTAACGAGTCGACAGGAAAGAAAATCGCTTGCCTTCATGTTGTAGTTTGTATCTTTCGCCAACAGGTCTTACCACTTCGAACCCAGGTGACAGATATTTCTCCAAATTAACTATCACGGTAAATTCACAGCATGTTCAAATCACTTTTGTCAGGTGTAGGATGGATACTCAGCATAGTTCAAGGCAAATTGGAGTACTTTTATCACTGTGTATGCCTTCACAAGATAAAAATTCCAAGACTACTTTCTTTGTATTTTAAGAACCTTGCTTCCACTCTGGAGTGTAAAATGTTCTTTGTTCCAGTAGCTACATTTTTTGACGTAATTCTAATGTTTTACTGGCGTTTCGTCAGCTTGTCTGTAAATTTGTTTGTTCCGCAAATTTGTTTGTTCGATTTTCTTCCAATTTTGCACGAATCTTCCTTGGAGTAATTAAAAAGACATATTTATTGTTTGTTTATTTATTTAGCCTGGTAGAAATTAGGCCATGTCTTCTCATTCCATCTACAAGGATTTCAATTAGAAAAAAAAAATACAATAAGGAAATTATAATAGCACTGGCACTTAAAATCAAGATATGAAATTACAATAATAGGCTAATATTTAAAATTACATTAATAATATTTACAATTACAATAAAATAAACCGTACAATAATAAAACATAAAATCTAGAACTTATGACTATTTTAGATTATTTAGATTTTTAACCAGTTAGAGGTAATACTTTTATGTAGAATGCAATGAACCTGAGTGAGTTAGCTTTTGTTTGAATTGTCTTAAAGTTTGACATTCCCTGACATTCTTGGACAAAGAGTTCTATAATCGAATTTATTGTGGAAATGTGAACGAAAAGGAGTAAAGAGCTTTGCGGTGGGGTGGTATTGATAGTGTTAAGTCATGTCATGATCGGGTGTGGAAATTATAGTGAGAGGCAAGCATATTAAAGTGTGATGATAAAATAATAGAATGGTGCCCAGGATTGCAGGGTATGGAAGATAAGCAGAAAACAGTGAAAATTACGGCGTGTTTGGAGCCGAAGTCAATTTAATGCTTCCAGAGAAGGAGTGATGTGTTCATATTTTCACCTGTTGCAAACACACGTTATGAGAACGTTGTAATTTCATTTTTAGGTCGTACGTCAGATTAGTCAGGTAATGAGGCATAACGTAGCCTAAGTGTAGGGATTTTTATTTCTTTATTTCGTTTCAAGACGGTTGCCATTTTATTTATTTTACCTTTGTACAAATCCAATTTCCGCAGAATACAATTCTGCCCGTTTTAACTGGTGGAGAGTAGATAGGCCTATTAGATTTTTTCAACGCGAGGCCTATTGTTCATAGAACTACTGGGATTATTTTCACCAGTCGATTTTTGAGATTCTTACGACAGACTCAGAATCCTCAGTTCAGACTTGCATAGCTCTACCTCTCATTTGACCTTTTTTTATGAAAGGAAAGAATTTAAATTCAAGGAGGAAATAAAGAGTTACGTGCAGAAGGATGCCTTTTGAAAGTTCACTTTTACAACCAAGCAAGGTTTTTGGTCGAAAAGCAAATTAATTGAATTCATAATAACAAGAGCAGTGAAAGTATACAAGGCTAAACTTAAAGTACCAATGCCACGATGATAATGAAAGGTAAATCTGAAATAATAGTTAAATGCCAACCGGCAAGTAAAAAGAGCAGATTTAAAATATATTATTGTATGTAGCAAAATTACACACAAAAAAACTGCTTATCCAACGAATTATATAGCCTAAGGTACTTTGTTTGTAAGTTCAATCCTTGCCCAGATAGGCTACATTTATGTGTACGGTACTTAAATCTGATTTACAAAAATGTAAAATAACTTCTGCGAGATAGACTGCCGACACACCGGAGGCGTTCACATGCTCAAGTAGCAGCGCCAACTCTTCTACAAACTTAAGGTTGGTCTCTCGAACAACATGGCTTATCGTTAAATAGTAAAAAAATACAAAAGATCTGGTATTATTAAAATAAAATCCTTGACACAACCCACATAGGCTACAGTTGAGCTTGGGAGAAACACGGTTTCCGAAGATCGAGTCTAACAAACTCAAGTAATTCGGTCGATAAAAAGACCTCAGATCCGAGATCCCCGGTCCAAAAAGTAAATCTGCATAGTGAATATCGTCCAAGTGCATCAATACTATCAAATTTAGACCTACATACATGATCAGCTATGCACCGCTAAGCACTAAAAATCACGTTTTCTGCCAGTTTAATGCAAATAACTTGCGAAGGAACGCGAAAATGAAAAATCCCGCTTAGAGGTGCACTCGGGCCCCCTTTCGTTCACCTATGTTAAAAATGTCAGATCTCTGCATGGCGCAAACTTGGCTGGGCATCGTACACAGACAACACTTTCTCTTATTATTACAGACTAGCAGGGGCCCGCGTTTATTAATTCAGTCGCTAGATGTTTTTATTTATCAGAAAATAATTTAAACATTATATTTATTAACACTTGGGCCTACATGAAACTCGGTCATAAACAATTAGTAACATAACTAAAAATCCATCATCGAAGTGCATGTCACATTAGATGCGTCGCCCGAGAGAGAGGGAGGAGAGAGAGAGAGAGAGAGAGAGAGAGAGAGAGAGAGAGAGAGAGAGAGAGAGAGAGAAGACCTCAGATTCCAGTTCCATGGCCAAAATAAAATCCTTACAGTTAGTTTCGTCCAAATCATTTAATGTTTTCCCAATTAGGTCTGCATTCATGATTCCCCTTTCATCTACCTATGTAAAAAAAAATCAATCTCTGCAAGCCGTAAAGTTAAAAACAAATTAATCAAGCAGAGCGGGCTTACAGAATCGAAGCGATCGACAATTATAACTGATGTTGAAAAATATACTTGATCGATGTTCTTCTACCCGGATGCTATGGCAGCAAAGCAAGGCCCTCTGCAATTAATTTTTTAATTGAAATATACCTATACGAGCAAAAACTGATGCTTCGATAGCGAAAAAAAAAATCACGTTTTCTGACATTTTTTTCGCTCATAACTCGCGAACGAAAGCGAAAATAAAAAATCCGGCTTCAACTATGTTAAAATTTCAGATTTCTGCGTGGTGTAGATTTGGCCGGGCAGACAGGCAAATATTTCCTCTTATTACATAGATAACAATATTAAATTTTTACGAATAAAGTCTTCGTTCTTGTTACTATGGGAGGCGAAATATATTATGACTATCGTGGCAGTAATGGATAGAAATGCCTGCTGTATATAGGTGCTAGCCCATTTAGCTTACATGATATAAATCCGGAATTACTGCTATACTTATGGCATTGACTAAAAAAATTATATGCTTATGGCATTGACTGTACCTTGTACGTCACATCCCGTCTTATCAGTTACCGAGGCAATAATGAGCATAGGAGAGATAATGCAACCCACACGGTTCTGTTGTTCTGATGCATTTCTTCCAATCCAGGGTCGTTATCAACCCACGACGTAAGTCCGTGAAGTAATGATGAACATTGCTATTGAAATAATTTCAACGCAATTAATAAAGTACCACCAAGACAATCCGAATTGAGCTAATATTGTAGCCCGTATGAGCAAGGAGCTTACATTTTTTGTCGTTTCTTTTTCTTTTCTTCATTCCTCAACCGAGACTTCTTTAACTAGAGTGATTCTATAGTTCCTCTACTCGTTCGAGGGCACAGTGATGAAGTTATCCCATCCCCTACCAATAGACCCTGGGAGAGGAATGAACGGGTTAGATATAAAATGGTTCGTAATTTTCCCAGGGGAACATCTCTTTTGGCTTTGGAAGCCTTCAACGTGCTGTAAATCTTCGACACAGACCCATTGTCTTTACTTTCTGTTCGATGGCTATGCTGAGTGTTTTTACGGGATTGAACCCATAAGCGGTTAATCTAACAGCGAACCCGAATTACATTAATTGCGTGGCTAGTAAGCATATAATCATATAGGCTACTATTAGCTAGTAGCATAGGCTACTATTAGCTAGTAGCATAGGCTACTATATTGGAATGGAGGTTCGAATCTTTCGTGCTAAGTAACTGACATTCTCTGCCAATTTCCCCCCCCACACGACAAGAGAAATTCCGCATAAAACTTGACTATCACGTCTTGCCATTTTTCCTTTTTTTTGTGCCTTATTTTCCTTTTATGTGTAATTTTTTTACTTTTTAAAAATAGTTTAGTACTTTCTTAACAGTATTAAAATTTTCTGTATTCGAAACTAGGATTTGGAGTATTGTGTTAAGCAATATAATATTCCCTGCTCAAAAATTTGAGCTCTTATTGAATTTTCCTTTTTTAAAAAAGATCCCGCGGGACCCAATTTCAAAATATACTTTATTTTTCTGTTATTCAGCTGAACGATCTAGAAGATTTAACATTCTAATAACAATAGAATGTTGTGTTTCCTTATAGAAAATTATAATTTTGAAATCTTTAAATGCCTTTTACATCTTAATTTTCCAACTGATGTCCTTTATTGTTACTTACTTACTTACACAATGCCAATAGACAATTCCTAAGCAAGCTATCTTAAAGGAATATTATCTATTTTATGGAACCCGAAGGTTCATTGCCGCACTTACCTGAGTCCGCCATTCAACCCTATTCTGTGCTAACTCCATCCAATCATCCCCCACAAATCCTACTTCCCATAAATCCGTTCTAAGATTGTCCTCCCACCTACGTCTAGGTCTTCCACATGGTCTTTTCCCTTCGGGTCTCCCAATCAAATTATTATTATTATTATTATTATTATTATTAGTAGTAGTAGTAGTAGTAGTAGTAGTATTATTATTATTATTTTAATTTCAGATATATAAATGAAACAAAAATTGTGTGGAAGAGAATGGTTATTTTAACTGTGATTATGAAAACTAATTATTGTAATTACCAACTAGTTACAATTTAATTTTTCGATTGCAATTGTGTTATGAGAGCTATTTTGCATGTAAGACACTTGGTCAGTATAATTTAAATGTCGTTTGTTGATCTATTTTTAATGTTTTTATGCCTTTTTAGGGATCCAAAATACTATTTTTAGTGCCTTCAGTTCCAATTCTTACTCATGGCCCACCTCTAAGTTCTTGTGGCCCTCCTGCAGAAAAATTTCTGGCACCGCCAATTACCTCAACTTGCTTAAATTATATTCATAGATAACATTTAAAAATGAGAAATATGTGGCATTGTGTTATAAACAATGTCCTTAATGGGCAACACCGGTATTGTAAAGTGCGCATGAGTCAGTGTGCGTCTGAAGGCCAGGAGATGATCTCATGTCAACATACTGACGAGGCCTACACTGTCACTCCTGCCGATAAATCTTGCCATTTACCGTTCCTTCACATCAGATTACCGTATACAGAGTGAAAAGGGGTCCCGTTCCCTGGACCCAGGAAGGAAATTTTACACTTTTAAAAATCTCCAACCCGGCCGGGAATCGAACCCGGGCCGCCCAATTCACCCACGGCGGCCAGTATAATATATTATTATTAAGAGCCAAAACTTTTAATTGGGAAGAGTAAGTTATGTGTTTCGTATCAGACTTTTTTTTTTTACATAGATCACGTTTTTATTATCGACTCCGATTTTTATGTAATTTGTAACAACTTATAAAGTAAAGTAAAGTAGAGTGATCTCTATACAGGCCATGGAGGCCCAGAGGGTTCCAGAAGGTTGAGGCTCCCAGATTTTGGACATTCGGCACATGAGGGTGGTAAGGTTGTCGGCCTTACGCACCGGCAGCCTTTACCCCCAGGATTGCTCCTGGTACTCATTTCTGTTGGAGGCTGAGTCGACCCCAGGGCCATAGTGCCACCAGAAGGATTAGGCCAATATAAAAGATAGCCTTTACCCCCAGGATTGCTCCTGGTAGCCTACTCATTTCTGTTAGAGGCTGAGTCGACCCCAGGGCAATAGTGCCACCAGAGGGATTAGGCCAATTGAAAAATCTCAACGACCTCATCGGGAATCGAACCCGCGACTTTCCGTTTTGTAGCGCAGTGCCTCAACCACTACGCTACGGCGTACCCGCTTATGAAAAATATAAATATAAGAAATTTCTCTAGTATTAACCTGTTCCTGCATTCGTTCTGAGCGCCATTACTTCCTTTCGAATGGCTACAGAAGCTTTTTTTTTAATTAATTTATTTGTGGTCGACCAGCAATAGGCTATTACTTCACAGACCACAGATGAATAGAAAAACATAACCCTTATACATAGCACGCCGAGGTTGGCAATTCGACTCCTCTAATAGAAATTGATTTATATCATTGTATCTAAATTTTGAATAGCCTAATAATTGATGATGTGACATTAAAAATGATAATTATTAGGATTAACATAACGTTATGGATTAACCTGACGTTTTCCATCCCATTTTGTTTTGTCCTTCGGGCTTCAGTACCACTGATTCACGAACATTGAAGACTATTAATTGTAGAGGGATACTACATCAAATATTCAAAATATATTTTACTGGGTGCCAACGGTTAATGCACTTTATCAGAATAGCAGAGGCTACCCTACGAGCTTTTAGATTTCGTTAAATTTAAGGGAAGGTCAAACACTTCATTCGTTCCATTGAATAATCAAACAACGATGCCCCAAACATTATAAAGGTTTCGTCGCTTATTCCATCACATACACAAAAGTAAAATTTTGGAAAAAAAATCTAGGAACTCACATCTGATGTTGAAGTATCCGTGAGGAAGGACACTGTCGTGTATTTTATGTAATCTCTCGCTTCGGAATAGTTATGTTTTAAAAAGTAGCACCAACCTAAATAATTTTGAGGCCGACCAACTAAATTTTTATACCCAAAATTACCACCTTATACCACAAATTATTAATGCAGAGACTTTATATCCCGATACAAGGTTGCTAATTTAGTGTATTAATTCAACTGCCGTACTAATTTGATGAGGAATATTCACATAGCCTGCATTGAGTGTATTTATATAAATTTATTTAACATTCATGGTTGTATACTTATAAAACAGATATGTATCCATTTGACACTTGTTATAAATCAAAGCCTTAATTTTCAATGTTTACACACTGTTTATGAAAACTATTAAAACTCTTAAAACATTTAAAATTTTACATAATGTAGGCTATATAGCCTATATATATACAGTACACCAATACTATTGAAGTCAATACATAAATATATCCTTCGTGGCTCCAATATAACACCAGTGAATGTCGATTTTAATATAAACTGTGTTAACACCAAATTAAACTAATTCAGCGTCTATTCTGTTTAGTGTGCACTGGATGTGTCATAAATTAGCAGTCCTATTGATGGATGATGTTATCACTTAGCACCTGTGTATCAGTCAAACAATCTGGATATAGTTATCTTAATGGATATGCGCATTTCGGCATATAACTATACCATCTTCAGTCCTGGGCAATATACGGCAGTTGAATTAATACAATAAATTAGCAACCTTCTATCAGGATAGAAACTCTCTGCATGAATGATTTGTGGTATAAGGTGGTACATTTTGGGTATAAATCGAAGTATTCACCACAAACAGGTATGAATTTCATCAATCACCCCAACTAAAGTTTTAATAGTTCAACTGAAAACCTAAAAGTGAAAAATATATAGATCTGTTCCTAAATCTAAGTCAACTACCAAGGTGCCTGCGCACATTGTGATTACCCTGAAAAATGATATAGTGCTCATACGTTGACAGCAGGGACGTAGCCTGGATTTTGTTCGGGAGGAGTCCACCGAGGGTCTGAGGGTACTCCATCCGATTTTTTTTAATAAAGCCGTCAAATTTTATTTTGACATTTTTCAGTTACAGACAAAACAATTTTTTAACGCATACCACGCTTTTTAGTGTTTCAAAATAACAATTTAGAAAAAAATTAAAATGAAATTAGAAGGCTTAATTATACAACTGTTAATAAGTACTGTTATTAAATGCCAGGATGGTACTTTCTAAGATTGTTTGGTGGACGGGAAATGTCCGTCCGTGTACCAGTACGCGCGATAACTCGAATACGTTTGATTGGATTTTTATGAACCTTGGCATACGCATTTATAACGTCCATGGGACGAAGCTTATAGATTTTGGACCAAGTTGGTTGACCGATACGGGAGTAATGCCCGATTAGGGGCCTAATTTTTTTTAATTATTCATCAAATGCAATTCAGTTCTCAGGACAACTATAGGCTATTGTTGGCAGTGTTCATATACGGCTTTGGAAGTTGTATTACACTGGGCTTTGACAAATAACGCTATCCACATATCCCTTCACATATGCTTATCAAACTAAACCTTTGTTCTTCCATAAGCCCTGCTTAATGAATCGATTACAAAAATAACTTCTTTTCTGCATATCATAATTGCAATTATTGTCACTGATTAAACAAAAGCATAATATATATAGTAAAGACTACTCGTTATGAAGTACACGTTTCAGATTTTGGCCTGTTAGCTCCACCTGGCAATTTTTTTTATATTAATACTAGCTGAAAAGGCCCGGCGTCGCCCGGGCTTTGTATTTTTTAATTTGAAATGAACTTATGGAGGACTTTCGGTTTTGAAACTCGAAGAAAAAGATTTATCAAACTATTCCATCAGAAAACGCTAGATATATCTTTTTATGGCTCATAGAGGATTTCGAATGCTGCATTCCGTTGCTTCTACGCATCATGCCTGGGAGGGGTTGAAATAAGAAGAAACATAAATTACATAAGATTGTATTGACTTGACGGAAAATTTTATTTCTCATTCTTATGTTACAACCGTTTCGGGGCTGAAATAAAATAGAAATGCAGTATCACTTTCATACTTTCCTCCCCTAAAACCCGGGACATAATATACTGCGAGTATAGGACTCAAAATGTTCCATCCCATGCTTAGGGCCTATGATAAATCTCAACTAATACAAAGCCTACAGCTATGGATGACTGACTATTTACCGACTTCTGATATAGCATACTCACACACTTAAGTTGTCCCTGCAATACGACCTCTTATTCTACATCAAAATGTGAAGTGAGAAAATATTTCTTATGTCGAGGGTAGAGAAAGTTGTGTGACTGCATCACACTGTGCTTTATTTTCGTGTAATTCATTTTTCAGTAATTATTTTCGCCAATATATTACATGGAATCATAATTCGTTCAAGTCCAGCATTATATAGTTGACAAGGCCCTATGTGATCAGAGTAAACAATACATTGTTGTCATGTGAACTGAACAGCATTTCATTTTTTTCAGTATAATATTCTCAGAAATTATATAATTTTCAAGGGAAGGACTGATTTGTTTCAATTTTAATGTTGAATGCGTTACTTCCCGGGCTTAACTGGGTATGTGTGCAAAATTTCGTGTAAATTGGTAAAGAAATGTAGATTTCTATAGGGAACATACATACATACATACATACATACATACATACATACATACATACATACATACATACATACATACATACATACATACATACATACATACATACACATTTTCGATGTTATATATCAGAGAAAATGCCATAACAGTAATTAAATACTTTATTGAAGAATACTAAATGAGAAATACATTTTAATTTAGTGAAATTTTCGGCTTTATTTATTTATTTAATTTTTTCGGGATGGCTTGGCCCCTTGGGCTACGTGCCTGCATTATTAGAACATGAATTGACATTGCGAACAAGCCTATAATTTTCCACTTCTTTTTCCCCCCCGACTGTACCTTAACCAAGCAGTTCTATCAATCTGCAAGAGATGGCGTTGGCAGTACAAACTCTAGCGCCACATGTGCGCAACTATTAGGAACTATTTGTTGGTGTTGTTGGCAGAGGGGCGCTTTGCGAATGTGGACAACCAGCGGAGTGCGGACGAGTTGTCAGGCGGAGTTGCAGCCGTGAGAGGCAGTGACAATCTGTTCTGTGGTATGAAACTTTAATTATAATTTTATTAATAATTCATATTCCAATAAAAAAACATAATAATCATTCGTAAACATATACTTTTCATACAATTGTGTGTAATGTTGGCATGTTTTGTTTTGCATGGTTAAAAGTAGGTTATAGAACGAAAGTGGAACGAGAGGTCCCAGCTTTTATCATTATTCTTTGACGTCATTTAAGGTAATAGTAGGGTGACTATTACGATAGAGAAAAATAATTATTTTTTAACATAAGCTAATGATGTTAGAGTCATCGCAGCAAGCTCCTGTCGATTCTGCAAAGGTAAGTTAAATCTCAGCATACGCACCAAAAATAAGTGACAAATGCAGTGCTAGCAGTATCAGCAGGCCATGAAAGCATGATTTAAATGTGATGCGGAAATAATATTTACAGCTTTCTAAACATCGCAAAAGCTTGGTTAAAATGCCTTAAGTGCGTAATATTGCCATTATGTTTAACTGACTCACGTATTTTAGAAACGGATGTTAAAAATAACCCGAAGTTAGCGGAAAGAAAACTAAAACATATTTCGCGCGGGAGATTTAAAAAGCAGTAACTTCAGGCATGACCAGTAGTCTTATGATGTAATTGCTCTTTAGTTATCTTGGGTTGTAATTTGACTTATTTGTAAAAATGTGATTAAAATAATTTCTGTTTTAAATATTTAGGCGAATAAAATTATCCTGCAGTTTGAAAGACAATGATTTTTTTTCTAAAATAAAATTGACACTAGAAAATTCAAATTTTGATTTTTTTTATTTATTTGAAAATTATTTAGTTTTTTTTTACTTTGAAGAACTTATACAAAATAATTCTGTTATAATAGGTCTATATTAGGTGTTTATTATAATAGAGTTGTTATAGTAGAACAATGCAAAACTATTGTAAAAATAAAATTTATGTATTACTTTGATTATGTAATTCTAACAATGAAAGTAATATACCGTACTAAGAGTATAAGATCATACTTTATGTTCATTGTTATTTAATCATGCTTTGCCATGATTGTATGTTTTATATTATCATAATTATGTTATTTGTCTAGAAGCCATTCAAGAGGGTTTTTCAAGTAAGGTTTCCCGATATTTTACATTGACAATGCTCCGCCTCCGAGTCAAATCAATGTGCTGTTGTCATGCCAACGGTATCCATGGTGACAAACAAGGTTCGGTCTGTGCCTCTCGTTTGCGTTAATTTTCCCTGTCTCTCCTTTTCGAACAATCCCTCTACCCCCACACCTACCCAAATCTCAATTTCAAAAGCTTTTTTTTTTTCCTTCTCTCTCTCTCTCTGTCTATTTTTTAGGGTCGGAGGGGGTTGGGGAAATAATATTAGGGGATCAATATACCCGTACGAACGGAGACGAACCGTACCGAGTATGCCCGAACAAACACATCAATAGGTAGACTTGGATTGGGTCTAAAGGAGAGGGTGTATCCTGGGCACCCCTATGGTTTTAATTGTTGCTAGTGGGCTTAGATTTTTTGGTGCCGATTTTTTAACAAATAAAATCGCAAAATGAGTACTGCTTGTCAGAAGAAACTTGAAATTAAATATTATTTGTTTTCCATAGTTATTTTTATTCATGTTAAATTATTAATTTTTTTCCTTGAAATGTTTCTTTCTAAACTGCAACTGTTACGGATCTAACCTATGATATTATCTTTTGAGGTCCCCTCCCACATTACATAACCTTGTTGTGAAGGAAAGAAGGCCTTGTATTCGCATCGATGTGTTAGAATACAGGCAACCATGTCTCTCATCGCGATCGATGTGACAAGGCGGGTTGTCTACCCTATATCCCTGCCTCGGAACTACGTCTCGCCACCGCTTCGCAGTTCAATACTATCCCAATACAATATAAAAAAAATTGAATTTATTGTTCATTTCCATTTTACTTTCATATGTCCTTTGAATGAGGAGGGGCTCTTTAGGGTGATTACAACTTTATTTCATTTTAATTTAGGTTCTTTGCGATAGTTATTTACCATGGAGGATGTACATGATTACATTTCCTCGTAAATTTTTATAGACAAATTTTGTCCTTGGATTAGGGTGACTTTTGAGAGCTGATTCGAGCTGCCGACAGCAAGCAACAGTGCACCTAAGAATAGCGAGATATTGTGACGTCAGAACTGGCGGTGAGCTGTACGTATATCGACGAGAGGCTGTGCTGCCGCCGCCACCACCAACTAGAGTTCCCCTTGCCCCACCCCGACTTCCATATAACCGGCACATCATTCTCTAGGCCGCCCACGAGCATTTCAGCCAGTCTGTTCAGTAAATAGGTTCTGAAACAGGATGTTGGTTACATACTAGGTGAAAGCATAAAGCTGGCAAACGATTATCTAAGAATCCTTTGGTTTCTATTGAAAATATATATTTTCTTTTTGTTTAATTTTTCCTTGTCCAAAAAATGAAGAAAAATATGAAAAAAATATAGTGTGCTTAAATGATCCGCATTTTTAAAATAAACTTTATTTTCATTATCGCCATTTTATGCATTTGCTGTGAGGATTGAGGAATAAAATGCGAAAAAGAAAATAGATAATAAAACACTTTTAGTTGAAGTTGGTTGTTTCCGCTGTCAGTTTACGTTTGTTGATATAAAGAGTGTTTGCGCTCAAATAAAAAAAAAAATCCACATTAATTTGTGTAATTTGGTTCAAATTTGTACAAATCTGAAAAAAATGCTCTCAGATGGGATGTGTTATGTCATAAAACCACCCTTTTGACTCATTAGTCATTAATATCCATTTATTTAGTAATCTGTAATTATGTAATAAATTCCAAATAACGATGCACGAAATTTATATCCCGCACAATAAGGAAGAATTCTACATCTAGCCTCTATCAGGGTTATAGAGAATTCTTTTGTCAAATTGTCATTTGGATTGTTTCTCTTATTGCATATACTTTTGTTTTACATTAATTTGTATTACTTAATTAATTATTTATTTATTTCATAATATTGTATATTATGTTCGTATTAATGTGAAAGAGACTTGTTTTAGTTTTGTTTGTTTTATCAACTTACAGAGAGGGAAAATTCCGTAATGTCTAGATCGTACGTCACACTCCTCGATGTCTGCGCATGTGCAGTTCCCTGGATAGAGGCTAGGAGAATAGTGCTACTATCCAGTGCAGGTGCGTTGAACTGGTATGGCTCTTATTTCTTCTTTCTATTATAGATAAATTAATGTATTGTGTACAAACTTGTGTAATAAGGTAGTTATATTTTAAGGAGATAATTGTTCTGATGGAAAGGTATGGAAATATATTCCTGAGGAATTGTTGGTTAAACCTTTTCTAATCCGAACATTTAGCCCGGGCAATCCAATTCAAAGGACCGAGAAAGGTCTGTACTTTGTTTAATGTAGAATTCACAGAAACTTGGATTGGGTTCTTCTCAGAGTAGAGATACGTTAATTATTTCTCCCTGTAGGATGAAGCTAATATTTACATCAAAATACAAAGGTTTGTGCTTTAGTTGTCTTCTGTCATTCATGCAGTAACGATAATATCGGCGTCCTGAGAGGTTAGGGTAAACACATTGAAGACTAGTTTTTTGTTCTTTACCTAAATGAATAATAAAACTATTTGTGCTAGCAATAATTGGCTTCTTGTGATCCTGAAATCTTAGAAACAAAATTATATTTTTTTTATCGACTTTTTCATTTAGTTACAGTATTTTGAATTTAAACTTGTCATTGTCCTTATAGGCCTATGTATTCTTTACAGGGAAATGAAGTGTTAATGTTCCGACTTTTCTTAGGAGAGGGAGACTGCATACATCGGTCCATTAAATTACAGGTTAGTGAAACTTTATTGCATGTATGAAGATTAAGGTCACTCACTCACTGTCATACTGTGGACCACTGCATTCTTATGTTTGTAGTTCCACTATATATATAAAGGTAGGATCACATGAGTGCACCACTGTAGCTATGAGAGGAATCTTTTTAATTATTACCAGCCTGATTTGACTCCCAACAATTGTAATGTTTCACCTAAAACTGATGCTTCGATAGAGCAAAAAAATTCATGTTGTCTGCCAGTATTTACTCACAACTCGCGAATGAAAGCGAAAATTAAAAATCCGACTTCAAGGTGAATTCAGCCACCCTTCAGTAGATCTATGTTTAAAATTTCAAATCTCTGCATACAGTAGATTTCGCTGGGCATTGTGCACAGACAAACACTTTCTCTTATTATTATAGATTTATCAAAATACATGTTTGGGTGGAGAAAGCAGAATTAGACTGGAAACATTAAAGTTTGGGGGAAAAAATAGTTTTATGCTGCCCGCTTGGCTCCTCCCACGAACTGTCTAACGCAACCCGCCTCGGAAGGCGGGTTTTAGGATTTCATCGCAGAACAGATTCAATGTGAGACATAATCAACATCGCGCTATTCAGTATGTTGCTCCTAAACTAACATAACGTTGCTAACCTAACAAAACCTGTCACTGACCTAGAATTTACCTATCGTTATTTAACTAAATGCAGAAGCTTTTTACCCTTCCACACCTCTCATAAAACAGCGTTACGACTATCAAGGAAGCCATGGTACAATAGGTGCGTCCGCAGGCTCGGAAGCGAGGGGAAGGAATCGGCGGGCTATTCAAGTCTAATATCAAATTCAGAATGCCCTCCTAAATTAATATCACTGTTCATAACCTAACTGCCACTGAACTAGAATTTCGGGAGAATTCAGAATGCCCTACTAAATTAATAAAGTAATTTTACTACGGTACAATTGTAATTTTCGTACCTGCAGTATCAGGGTGTCCACTGGTCGGGAAAATCCGGGAAAAGGCCGGGAATTTCATATGGTCGGGAAAATCCGGGAAAAGTCAATGAATTTGTTAAAATATCCGGGAAAATTCTAAAAATTGCAAAGTGGGATCAAAAAGACTTCTAGACAACAATAGGCTTATGTGAAAGTATATTTAATTTATTTTATTGTTCCTAATTTTTGTTTCTGTTATAGCCTAAGTAACTATTGTTTGCAATTACTTTTGTTACTAAAAGTTTTTTCTTATTTAAAGTATGTATAATCCTATAATTTTTCTTATACAGTTATTAGAAAGTGCTTCATATTTTGGTCGCAAATTTCTGAAATAATCAATGAAAATCAGGGAATAAGCCGGGAATTTCTTCAGCATTACTTGGTGGACACCCTGAGTATCGGCACTAAGCAAGTATATACATGGCCGTGAAAGGAGATGTAGGGGTAGCGGGAAGCAAGCAGTAACGTGCGCATTTGCTCGGAAGGGAGGGTCAGCAGGGGAAAAGAGTGGGCAGGCGAGAGTGGGTGGAGCTTCGCCGAGGGCCAGCATAAATCTATCTTTCGCCTTAAATCAATTGCAGGTGACTGCCTTTTTTGTTGTCATAACTTGGAAATAAAAGCATTGCGATTTTTTCAATATATCTCATGGAATTATCGATCGCTTTGATTCTGTGAGCTCACCCTGGTCATTTCGTTTGTTTGGGAAAATGGAAGAATCTCTGGCACCTTAGCCCCCCACTCCCACTAACTAATGGGATCTGGCTAGCGGCACGATTTGAATTACTAGGAATGCTGAGCCGCAACGCCTTCTGGTAGGCAGAAGGTGAAACGGACGAGAAATTAAATCATTTCTCCTTTCTTCTCTTCTTGTCTTAATTTTCCTCCTCCTCCCTCTCTTTCTGTCACCTCTTCACTCTGCCTACCTATTTGGAACCTATTCCTAACCGTAAATTTTAAGCATTGACTGGTATTAGAACCCGAGATCACAAGCACTGTAACCAGCAGCCTTAATCACTATGCCATGAGTGATTGCTGAATGGTGAAGGGAGAATTCATCTATTTTAGAGTGGCTATGATGAGAAATAGCAGTTTTGGTGCAAGGGTCGTTTTTTATAATTGTGAAATATTAAGTTGACTCCGAAAAGAGCCATTTTTGTGCAAGGGTCGTTTCTGATGCATTAATTAAGATGTTTTGTTTTTTCCCATTAAAGTGCATAATACAACAATGAGCTGCATTACTGGCATTGAGCAACTTGTGAGGGGAAAGGTTCAAGGCTAGGGGAGGCGGGCCTCTGTTATGGCATTGCGGAGAGTGGAGTGAGAGTTTATAATGTCAAGGCATACAGACCATCAGAAATTTTCAACATAGATGGAAGAGGGATAATGAAGGGTAGGCCTAAATGGGCAAACATTGATTGATTTAGACAGAACTCCCTATGAAGGGGTTATGAGGGGCCAGGGAATTTGATTCTGAAGTAGTTTTTCCAAGCGGCACTTTCTAATTGGGGTATGCACTCCACAGCCAAATGTTTACCTGTTTCATTGCAGTTATTAATATTTTAGTTTATGAATAATTCACGTGTAAGTGTTAAGTATATTATTTTCATTATTTTGCTCTTAATTTTCAATCTTCGAATTAATTATCCTGGGCAAAGCCACGGGCACCTGCTAGTAGTAAGTACAGGGACAGTGTGGCAGTATGCTAGATGTGATATTTTGGTTTCAGGATTCCAGAAAACAGCCAAATTTGTTGTATTATATCCTTTAGAACCTATAGATTCCATATAGGCCTATATAGACTATAAGCACGTTATATTTGTACAAAGATCCTAAATGTAGGCTGTATAAAATCGTGGAGAAGTGCCCCATATAATTAGCCTAAAATGGCCATGTGAACAGTTGTTAAATTATAATCCCCTTGCACAGGACAATGACCTATTGTCGGGCTGGGACAGGCCATTGGGTCATGCGGACAGTATTCAATGCTGGAAACCTAATGGTGAAAACATGGCCTTAGTGGCTCAGTCGCTATCGAGACTTCCTACCAGATACAGAAACTTCATACTTCCACCTCCCTTCTATCCCCTTAGACCCCCCTACGGACATCCTACAGACCCTCTAAAGAATCTTCAGGTACAGTAACTTGGTATCAGCCAAGTAATTCCTTCCTGATTTTTTGGGGGGATGGGGACTTGGGGGATGAGATGGAAGATTGCAGCAGCCAATGGGAATATTGGTAGCCAATCTAAAGGCTGCGTAACCAGTCGGAACATCTTGTGCAGAAATGGAGCAGAGTGTCATACTAAGCCCACAAATATTTTCTCTACCCTAAGAAGGATTTGCCTTAAACCTTGATAACACCTAACGCCTTCCTGGCTAAACTTTCATGGTTTTGGGAGTATTTCCACTGCATCACTGTTTTTTTTTCAATTTTCGGATTTTTGTGCCATCTGCATCATGGAAAACATCAAATGACCAACTGACTAACTTAATAAAATTCTCATAACTCCAAATAAATATAAAAATTATATATGTGGTCATAAAAACATAAGCCTGTTACTGTAACTAGTGCGCAGTAAAAATGTTTTTGATGTCTTCTGTATAATTTTAGTGTTTGAAGATAAGGTTTTCTTATGAGGGTAGGCTGGGGGTCATACTGGGAAAGGGAGATCTGGGCAGATTTTTACAACACAGAGGTTATGGTTAGCAGAGAATGGATGAACACAAACTATGAGCTAAGACATTTAGTGACAAGAATGGCAGTTCATGGTTTTCGCCATAAAATGTGCAAAAGGAAGCGAAATCACGAACCAGATGAAACGTGTGTATGTGAAGTGTGTGACGAAAGCTGTGACCGATATCATATCCTCAGTTGTAAGAAGAGAACAAGGTCCCTCAAAGACTACAGTCTGGAGGGCTAAACACCAAACTTTGCACAAATGTGCGCAATTCATACTTTATTATACTGGGAAAGGGAAGATGCTAGGTGGTTGGAATAAGCATAGCCTAATTGCTTTCTTAAAGTTATTCCTCAGGTTCGCAAGCGACCCCTGGTCATCCCGTAAGGGGATATTCTCAGCGTATTTGTTACTGGGGTGCGCCAGTCCCCTACCTACTTAAACCTAAGGACACACACACACCCAGTCCTGAACCCGGGAAAGGAATTTTTCACTACTGAAAAATCCCCGACCCGGCCGGGAATCGAACCCAGGCTGCCAGAGTGGAAGGCAGGCGTGCTACCGACTCACCCACGGAGGCGGACCAATTACTTTCTTACTCATGCACAATTGCTGCATAATTTTGCGTATTATTAATTATTGGTGTACTTGTTCTACTCCTATAGCTATGCTTTCTCAAAATGGCTGCCTACTGGTGAGCGTCACAATACGGTATTTCAGTTTTCAGAGTCAGTTTAATATTCCATGACTAAAAATCAATGCATAATTGCTCCTTGTACCATATCAAATAACACCTTCCCATAAATTAGACCTAATTCACTCCATACTCTGATCTTGCAATTTTTCTCTATAGCCAAGGTCTTTTGAGGCAACTGGCTATGGAATTAGATACTAACTGAAAGTGATTTGAATCCTGGATTAAGTATGAAGTAGCCTACTAACACTTGAAATTACAGGAAACAACAAAAAGAGGAGAAAATAACTTTTAAAATCTCCACCCATCCCCTCTAGCTGCAGGATGTCCTGTTCAAGTGCAAGACGAGAGCAAATAACATGGAAAGTCATTGAAAAGGGTTACCGAGTGTGCTTTTGATTCTACCTCTTTTACTCTGATGGCTTCCTCAACCTTAATCCTTAGAGATCTCACACAATTTTGTCTATCCTAAGAAAGATTTTTACTTTTTTCTCACCTCTGATTCCATCTCTTGGAACACTTGCATAACTTTCTCTACCTTAATCATTACATTTACTATTTTCTCGCTTCAGTCTTAGCTATTCTAACTTTCACTTAGGTTTCTCTCTCTTCGTCATTAAATTTATGTACTATCTTTACACCTTTGATTCCAGCTCTTGGAACATTCACACGACTTTCTGAACCCTAAGAAAGGTTTGCTTTTTTCTTGTCTCTGATTCTAGCTCTTGTAACGTGGCAGGACTTTCTCTACCCAAAGAAAAACTTGAAACTGTCTCTGTCTGTTTCTAGCTCTTTGTAACACTTTGTGTGAAGTGTAAAATACTATGTATTAATTTCATTGATAAAAAGTATCTTCTTTTTTAAAATTGTCGTATGGTAACCCTGTTTGTGATTGCTTTATTTTAGGTCCAGCAGATCTTGAGCGACTAGGAATGCAGAACACTCAGGGTATGGACTCTTGTGAAATTGCATGCCCTAAAAATACAGTTGCAAAATCCAGTAATGTGGTATCTGAAGTGACAAATTCGAATCCTTTAATTGAAAAGAGTTCAGAGACAGGTAGTGACAGCGTTGCTAATGCTGACCCCAGCGGTGATAAACCACGTGTAGTGGATGTGAGGCAGTGTAGTCAATCCACATCTGATACTCTTAGGGAAAAAATCCTTGCTAAACATTCTAAACAGGCAGAGAACAATGCACCGAATAAAAATACAAGTAGTGTTTCTGAGAAGGATGAACATTTCCTCCATGGACTGACAAAACTGGCAGGCATTTCACAGGAAGAAGAATCAGTAGTAGATAACTCTTTGTGTGAAGTGTCAGCTAGTTCAGGAAATCACGAGGATCTAGGCCTATTAGAATCTAATGACCGATCAGATGGTAGCGATTCTGGTTTAGGCTCTGATCTGGCTGAAGAAAGAGGTGCCGTGGCAGATTGTTTGTCATCTGGATCAGCAGATGAATCCGGTTGTACCGTTGCTGGTGGCACAGCAGACTGTGAAGAAGGTGTAGTCAGCAGTGGTAGTGATAGTGAAACTCACTTCCTCGATCGTATTCAGGATGATTTAGCAGAATCTGCAAATAATCTTGAAACGTCTGTAAATGCTCTCAGTGAAGCACTTACTAATCCACATGTTCATATCACTGAAAATGACCAACGTATTTGTTCCACTCACACTTTAAACAATTTCGAACATTCTGAGTTTCCTGCTGATTATCATAAAAGTCTGAACTTGAGGAGGAGGACTCCAGGTGAAACAGCAGACAACTTTTTTGAGCTACCAAACCTCGCCACTGCTGAGACTTCAGAGGTACAAGCAGCTATGGGTGTAAACTACTCTTCTCAGTCTCAGTCCTCTGCTGAAGAAGATACACTGGGTTCAATTCTGGAGGGCTCAGCAACTGTTACTGGAACGATCTCCAGGAGGCGGAGTAACCTGAAGAGGCGTCTTCCATATGACGATCAGGATGGTCCACAACACAAAAGGAAGAGGTCCATCAGTTTTGACAAGGTGACAGTCTACTACTTTCCACGAGCTCAGGGCTTCACATGCGTCCCCTCGCAAGGTGGTTCCACTCTGGGAATGTCTTCACAGCATGCACATGTCCAGCAGTTCTCCATATTGGAACATGCAGTTGAACAGCGGCGGCTACATAGACAGGTAAGCTCATATCTTCCTGAGTTTATAGAATTCTGTTTTAATCAATATCTTGTGTTGTGAATGAAATATAACTTTCCTGTTACTAAATCACATACAAACATGGTGGAACAAAAAATAGAGTGGCATCAGAATGTGGCAGAATAGAATTACCCATGCCCCAATGCAATAAGGAACAGCCATTTCATAAAATATGGGAATTTATTCCTTAAAGAGAGATATTTAATACACAAGAGTGATGTTATAAAACTAGTGTTACTGGTTGGTCAAATAAAAGTTTAAATCCTCAAATTCACTGAAAATTAAGGAATTAAGTGTATTTGAAATTGTTTCATGCATAAAATCTGTCAATTTACTTATTTATTGCGTTGCAGTTAATTTTTTTGACATTTATAGCATGATTTTAACATCCTTTAATACCAAGTAGTCAAGAATAATCAGCTATGTCTGTTTTGATTTGAGAAAATATACATCTTAAGGTACAATTAGGTATAAGATTACCTTAAAAAGGGATGTGTGTTTAGTTACTATGTAAAATAACAAACCGTGACTTTCTGTCCCACTTGTAATGGTGATAGTTTTATTAAATTATTATTGACGAGTTAAATAAATGTTCTGACAATCTGGAAACATTTTATAATCTTTAATGAATCCCTCATATCGTCATTAATAACAAAATTAAGACTCTAACAGTAATAGCAGAACAGCAAATGAACTGTTTTTGTACACCATTAAAATCATTGTCCAAATTATGTCCCACCCGTAATAGAGTTTGAAAAACATATTTTAAATATTTCAAATTACTTTTAAATAATTATTTAAAATTGATTTAATGCTTTCCATGTAGTATGGAGGAGAAGACTTAGCAAATTTTACAGAATGTGCAAAACCAGTTCTTGTTCATTATTTAGTATACGTAATATACAAAAATAGTTTTGGTAATATACTAGAATGTCCCACCAATAATTATGAAATGGCTGGGAACTATTCTTTGATTTTTATATATTTTATTCCCAGTGTGTAGTATCGTGACCGAGGTAAGAAACTAAATTAACTTTCAAAGAATTGTGATACTTAGCACCTGATTGTAGCACAGTTTATGCATGGAACTTTGATTTGCAGCACCTCATGAAAACCGTTGGATGGTTATTCAAATGAGTAGTAAGAAAACTGGCTCTATGGTTCTTCAGAAATTACTGAGATGTTAGCATTGTTAATTTGTAGTAAAGTATCCATTTATTCAGAGTCTGTTAGGGAGACAAGTAAGGAACAGTGAAGTTATACTAAAAAATTGACATAAGTTTTTTTGGGGGGGGGGGGGATGAAGTAGAAAATGCACACAATTTGCAAGAAGTTTTAAGTTTAAATAGTGTAGAACTTTGTCAGCGAATCCTGACTTCGCTTGCATGTCATAACATGATAATGTTACAGTGCTTCTCACAGTGCTTGCACACACAGTCTTCATCTTGTTGGTGGAAGCTTGCAACTTTGCAGTTCCTGTGGTGGAACCCATGCAACGCCAGCCTAGCCACCAAGTGTGTGCACTCGTAGTTTCCTCTTATCCAGTCTCGTACCATCATGGCATCTGTGGTGAAAAAGTCACTCCAGATGTCATCTCCCTTGATCATCAGCTCGTGTATTGTGTGTCTGTACCCAGTTGTAGGTAGCAGCACCATCTTTAACTTTAAGTTCTTCTACGAAAAATTGTTCTTTGGCCAGTATGTACACCAAGCGGGACAGTGTGAATTTCAGTAAACAGTTTTCTTCAAGAAAGTTGCTTTCACTTTCTGTAGCTCTGCCAACTTCTTCTTGGATAGATAAGGCCATTTGTTTTCAAGCCCATATGTGGTTGTGGGTGTAATCTTAATGTGGAGAAGTTACATGGCTTTTTAAGTAACAATTTGTTTAATTGTTTAATGCTATTTATTGCAATTAGCATTGCATTTACTCTGTCTGTTACAAGTTGGCTTATTCTAAATATGTTGCCAGGAGTTTAAAAAAATACATTTAGGTATTTGAAGTGAGTCATAACCGTTAAAGGTCTAGATTTATAGAGGAATACGGCTTCCTTTCCACCTTTTGTGAAAATCACCGATACAGTTTTTCTCTAGTTTATGGCGAATTCATTGCTTCCTGCCCAGTCTCCCAACCATTGGAAGGACGTCTTTATATCTTCCTGAGATGTTGAGGCTATGACCGTGTTGTGTGCATATGCATACAATTTTACATTCTCTGAAATAAGTTGGCCTATTGCTAAGTTAACATATTTTTTCTCTTTCCGGCATGGAAATTTTACGTGAATTTTCCTTTCAAATCATGTCACATATTAGTGTAATACAGAAAATTATAATGGGTCCACTGAGCCCTGAAATATTCATTTAAAAAGTTCCATACTACTGGCAGATCAAATTATTATTGTTTATGTTTTTACAATAGAGTGAAGGTGCATGGAACTTTGTTACTTTCAGAGTTCAGGGGTAAACTGACTTTTGGCCACAACTATATTTAAGTATTTGGTTATTTTTTAATTTTTGTGTGAATATTGAAAAAAAAAATGTTACATAGACCTAGCCTTCACGGTGCAATGCTTAGCTTGCAGCTTTCTTCATAGACCTTGTCATGTATCACACCATTTTTTCAGTTACCTTCTGGTGTTTTGGACTACACACTTCTCATTTAATGTATGTAACAGGTGGAAGGAATATTAAATTAATTTAATATATTTTGTTTCATACTTTGTCAGATTTCAGCAGTGTATTCAGAACAGTCTGTGAAATGAACTATAACAACATTCTGGACTCAACTTTCATTAGCATCTGAATTCTGCAATAGAAACCTCATTTGTACATTTAGATGAAGTCTCATGCAATATTTTGAATTTCCCACACTTTATGTCACCATATTGTTCATAGATAATATTACAAGGCTTCCAGAAAAGTCAGAGTAATAATAGGACTTAATAAAGTGCAGGATATTCAAAATCTTGAACCGGCTATATCTATATTCTGCTCACAAAGGGTTAAAATTTATGTATACAGTCAAAATTGTTTATAGTGACACCACTTGTAATGATGTATTGCGCATAACGGCAAAATCTAATGATCATCTGCTAACCTACAGTTCTAGTTATATAAGTAAGCAAAATAAAGAAATTTGACTTAGTATGAAGTAAAATACCAGTACTGAATAACAGCAGTTCTCAAACTTTTTGAAGATGTACCCCTCAAGTATGAATAAAATTCTCAAGTACTCAGGCTTTCCCTTTGTAAATTACTTGAACATAGGTTTATAATATGTTAGTCATAAACTTGATGGCACATGTAATTCATTCATTTTGCTGAAACTGGATTTGAGGATGGTTGTTGTGAAAGAGTGGGGTATGCTGTGGTGCAGTTGGTTGGGGCACAGCGCTACAAACCGGAAGGTCGCGAGTTTGATTCCCGACGAGATCGCTGGGATTTATACCATGTCCTAATCCTTCTGGTGGCACTATGACCCTGGGGTCAACTCAGCCTCTAACAGAAATGAGTACCAGGTGTATTCCTGGGGCTAAAAGGTGGTCAGTACGTGTGACAACCTTAACTTCATGTTCCAATTGTCTTAACTTTCCAGAACCCTAAGGGCCTCTACAGGGATCACTTTACCTATTGTGAAAAAGATATAAAAAGGAGAGGAAGGTGCCAGAGAACTTACCAATTGGCAGGAGAAGCTGGTCTTCAATTGGTGCTGGCTCTGGTATCATAGAAACGCATAAAAAGAAAGCACAATAAAATAAACCTATTGTGAAAGAGTCTGCCACCATGTGAGAGTTGGTAGCATGGCTGCCTTCCACCCTGACACCCCAGATTTGATTCCTGGCTGGGTCAGGGAGTTTTCAGTATTGACCTTTCATCCCCATCCCGTGAGAGGAAATGGTAAATCTCCGCAATCTCATCCTTGCCTGATAAAGCCTTGGATGCGATGTGGTCATCGTCCGACGGCTTTGTGAAAGAGTTCAATGTTTCCTTTATTTTTCCATAAAAAATTTTCTTAAAACGTTCATCTACCCTTGAAATATTGATAAGGGTACATACATGACAGTTTGAGAACAGCTTTTATATTACCATAACCCTAATTGTATCAAAACTACACTTGTATGGCGACATACTATCACTTTTGCATGTATTCAATATTCTTTTAACCAATAAGTAGTAAGTTAGCAAAAATTATTTCTGATGATTAAATAATTAGTTTAGTTAATAACATTAAATTTAAGTTCCTATTGTTTAACACAGGCTGTATGTATTGTGGTTGTAGGGCAAAGTAGATAAGATATGAATTTACAGTGTTCCTTAGAAGGTTTTATTGGGTTTTTGATGGAGTTACTGCACCATTTGAGCATGTTTTATTGTATGGTGCTGGTATTTGTACAGTGGCATTAATTTAGAAGCTAACAAGGGACTACCCTTAAAGATTGGCTGCAGGTATTTTTTGTTGGAACAAAATAGGACTATAATATCACCTATGACACAAGTTTTGGCCATGTATCAGGGTTCGTGCATAAATAATGTACTGAATCACTGGTTCATTCCTTCATTACAAGGTATGTTGATTTTCATTTTTGCACAGTTTGCTTTAATAAACAGTTTTGTAGGTGTGCACTGTTTGCTGTGGGGGAAAAATGGTGCACTCTCTCGTTGCTTATGGATCATCCCATTGCTACAGGTGTGATAGGTATATGGTTAAAAAGACTTGCGGTTCTGTTAAATTCATGTATCTTAAGAAGTTGAAAGTTACAGGAATTATCTCAGGTAACAGGAAAAAGCCATAGAAGAAACCTTCAAGTGACAGAATTACAAACTCTTAGTAAAATTAAGTGCAATGAAAAGTATAGGCCTAGATAATAATTAATCATTCAGAAAGCAAAAGTAGGATGTTATCCTAGAATATCTGTTATGGTATGAAGACTAACGTTTATTCATTACGATTATAATTATTTATTACTCAGATACACAACCAATTATTAAGTGGGCTTGAGCCCCAAGGGCCCATATAAGTTGGCACTACTGGTGTTCTGGAGTGGTTGCAAGATAATATGCGAAGTTAACAGTGGAGAGCAGGAAAGAGATGTAATTTCAGATGTCCCAAATTGGAGACAAAAAAAATTCTCATGCGTAAATTCCATGGAGAGTGAGGGCCCACCATCTGACTAAGAACTCATCTTCTTAGTCTTCGAAGCCCATTGGTAGACAGCATGATTCTGATCATGTCATTAACATTTAAACTCCCAAGACTTCTTTACTTATTTATGAAATAGTGTGTCAATTGCCCTCATGAAGCTGAGTACACTTCGTTCCACCCTCTGCCTCCCTTAGAAAATGCAGGGATCCAACCCTGGCGTCTGTATTTATAATCAGCAGTGCCAACTAATGGACTGAGTGGGATTGCCACTCAGACTGCAAGTATTATTAGTACTACCTATACAGTGTGAATGATTGGTGTGTTTCATGATTTTTTTATTAAGTTCTGTTTGGGTTGCCCGGGAGTTCTATGTTTCTGCTTGCAGCTGTTAGAGCAGTCAGTGCAAGAAATCTGAAGTCAGAAAGCATTAGAGCAGTCAGTGACAGAAATTTAAAGTTTGAAGGCTGTAGGCAAGCCTGGAATTTTACTCACCATTTTGTTATACAGTCAACCCTCAATATAATGCCCCTCTTTACAATGCCACCCTCGCACTGCGCCAATAAATGCAAGTGAACAGATCTTCTCCCATATAAAAAAGACATAAGAAACCTCATTACTGTGTCAATTAATTTAGTGCCAGTGAACATAAGATTTTTTTTTTTTTACAAAACATATAGCCTGCAGTGATTTTATTTCAGTTGCAGAATTCTTTTAAAACTGGCATGAATGTTAGGAAGATTATTTAATAAACATGCTGTACTGTATTCCCAAGAAGTAAGTGTTCCCCTGCCACTGACTGTAAATGTAGTGCGGTGGAATGAGGAAGTTACTTTAAGAAGTGGGAAAGACAGCCTACGTGAGGTTGGATCAGACATTCTAAACTTTCACTTCGTTTAGTCCATTGTCCATTTAGCTGTTAAACACTACACTGCAGTTACTCGTAAGTTTGTTAAAATGAAGAGAGATGTTGTTACACTTCAAGAGAAAGAAGAAGTTTGTGAATAGAGTGAAAGATATGCGTAGGCAATATTGGGAGTGAGAGAGAGAAATGGTTAAACATTCTCCTGTTTCTGCATCACAGCTTAGACCCCCAAAACATGAAATTATTTTTAAAATTAAATTTCGTTTTAGTGCCACCCTCACTTTGTGCCACTAATGTTATTGAATGGATGGTGGCATTATATCATAGGTTGACTGGTTATAGTATAGCATTACAGCCTGTGCTAATTCTGAAGAATTATCTCCTCCCCTATTAATTAAGTGGAAGGAAAGGAAATAGACATTAAATCCATGTCTGGGATATTAATACAAGTAAGAATCAGCTTGTCTTCTGAATCAGTTGAGGAATTTGATGTCAGACTGGCATGTTGTCATGGTAGCTCAATGGTAGAGCATCGGCGCGTTAAGCCGAAGATCCGTGTTCAAATCCCGGTTATGATATAAAATTTTTCAAGCTGATTCATACTTGTATCTCCTCCCCTATTCAATCTTTACATACACAGTCTTACTAATAATCCAGTTGTAACATTTATACCAAGAATATACACAGCTGAGGAGAAAAAGTGTACTAATAATCCTTGCATAAGGCTGAATGTGTGCAATGCTTTACACAGCCTGGCCCCTTTGTATAAACTTGACGTAAATAACCAAGATGGCCGATATCTGTAACAGCCGGTCATTTTGTAGATGTCTGAGATTGAATTTTGAGGCTATGCATATTCTGAGCTGCTTTTTGCGGAATTATAAACATTGTTCCTTGTTTATGGAACATATTTCCATACTTGTACCCATGATTACAGCTTTCTGAAAATAATGTAATGAAATACTGAAACTAGAATTACTCTTGGCTGACAATCCATCGCTGTCTGCCCGCTGCTCCGACAGATGGCTTTCAGCAGTCCTTCATAGCCAGGGGCTAGTAATGTCATGTAAAGCGTGACGTGTTTGATGACATCGCACGTACAAACCCAGTGTAAACCTCGGCAGTCACACTGCATTTATTGGTAATATGGCTTATGTAGAACTTGTGCGGTGAACAACCAAACAACCGTTCAACGCAGATATAAGCAGCTTTTATTAGTAAGGCTGACAGAGTATTACAACATATATCCTTTCTACAAATGCAAAACTAACACACTCGCTGAATCATCCCCCTATTAGTTTTTATTTTTTGCATGGCACAAAGTAATTGTAACAAATTACTAAGACAAACAGAGTATTTTGAAAGCTTTGTAAGCTTTAACGGCTGTAACAAATAGTTATACACAATCATATTTCTTGTTATTAGAGGAGCTAGAGCAACGATATTTAATCTCTATTGCCTGCCCCAGAATTCTGGTTGCCGATAGCGACCTGACAACCAAAAAATTTACATTCTAGTATAGTTTTAAAAATGGTGAACAGTGGGAAAGGAAATGCCGTCCTTGAACTTGATTCATGTCAGTCTGTCACAGCTGCTCAGCGACAATTTAGAACTGAGTACCATAAAGTATCATCTAGTGATTTTGCCATCATTACCAGGTGGTCTGCCAGAACTGTGAACTTGCATCACCAATGCTTTTGCTCAGATTGGTCATCGAGCACGGAACGAACATTATTATTGGCTAGAGTTGATGTCTTTAAAGTCACCGGAGGGTCATATATAAATCACCCTTAAACTTATAAAGAGAAAAAAATTGAGTTGTAACAGTAAAATCGTGAAACCAGTTTTCAGCCTGTACAAGATCTAGCCATTTCTATAGTCAGCTATGCTAACTAGTGAACTAAAAAGGCAATCCCCCTGGAAGTGTTACCTGTACAACAAAATATTAACATGGAGAAATGTTCTACATTTTTTTAAATATAAATATGCTAGAAATATGGACATTCCATAAAATATCCTTTTGTGTCCAACAAAATTTTCCCTGCCAATCTATCTGGGAGAATCCCTTGTGCATTTATTGTAGTTTTAACAAATCATATAACTTCTGACAGTTCACTTGCATGTTTTTCCTGCCACCATCCCAAGCAACCCCCAATGTGTCACGCTATAGGCAGTCAAGAGAGAATTCGTCTGGTCTTTCCTCACCATGAGGTTTTCACACAAAAATGATATGGTATTGTCACATTTGTATAGATTGTACAGTTGTAGAGATTACCAGTACTTCAGAAAAGTAATTTCCTTTTATAGAGTGCAGTCAGCAACAGACTATCACTGCATATTCATAATCTCAGCACGTGTCCTCCATCCGTTGTTAGACTGTAGATGAGTTGCGACAATATTCCATTTTTGTCTCCACAGCATGCTTAGTTCGAAACATCAGAAGTTATTTCTTTTGTTAAATCTTTTATACATGTGCAACTGGCTTCACAATTTTGCCATCCATGCTGTTGATGATTCAACAAAATATTGCCTATTTTAAATAGGTAGTCTTTTGGTTTTATGATTTTGTTAAAGTTTTAATTTAATATTAACTTAGTTTTATTTTATGTTTTTTAATTTTTTGTTCACTGCTTATATGATATTCTGTAGCATGGCAGATCAGAAACAGTAGTATCTCCTAGATCTGAAACTGTAGTCCCTCCTCAGCCATCAGTGAATATTGGGGCTCAGGACCGGGAAATCGATGAGGTAAGTTTATTTGTTGCCATAACAGTTGGTGTTATATGGTTATTACGTAAGAGTTTGTTCAAAAGATTATTCCTACTTCCTGAAAACTTTAAGCTGCTTAATTTGTGTTGATGTTGCTTGCCTACTTGTTTTGGTTGGTGGTAAATTGTTACATATACCTAGATTAAGATTTTTATTGTTTAAATGTTTTAGGTGGGTTTTGAGTTTCAAGATCTGCACCCTTACACACAAAATTGAATATTGGTACCCATAATAAAGACTTTGTGGAACTTTATACAGTGATGCAACTATAATAAAATGAACTTACTATATGAGTTGACATAAACACACTTTTTGCTTCACTTACCATATTTTGGTATAACACGTTTCAAGGAGCCTCCTCCCCATTTTCAAATACTCTGTCAACTGCCAAATCCTTCTCAGGAAGATTCTTTTGTGCACCCTGAGAAGGATTTGGCAGTTGACAGAATATTTGAAAATGGGGAGGAGGCTCCTTGAAACGCGTCATACCAAAATATGGTAAGTGAAGCAAAAAGTGTGTTTATGTCAACTCATATAGTAATTTTATTTTATTGGTACCCATGTTTTTAACCCAGACATTCCTAAAAAATGTTATTTTTTAACACAAAACACTTCAAGGGAAAGTTCAAACTTTGAACTTTCCATGTTTGCATTGATTTGATTAAAATAAAAATGTTTTGAAACATACAAGAACAAGCAAGAGAGAAATATTTGATGAGACATTCATAATTTTGTTTGACTATTTCCACCTTTGCTATAAGAAACATACAGCTTATAAATATATATTTTTTAAATGTAGGCGTACATTATATTGATATCTGTTTATTCTATAGAATCAGGCTTGTACTTTGTCGTGATATTAATGTTTTCTGTACAGCTAAATTGTTGATCAGTATCATATTATGTTTATGTGTTAGCATTAATGTTATATTTATAATCATTGTGAGTGCAGGAAAACATAACTGTTGTACACTTGTACCAGTTCAGAGGTGTGCTCAAATGTCTGTCTCATGTGTGGATTTAAAAGCATGTTAAAGGACTCTCTTAAGATATCATGTTCATGGCTGATATTATTAAAGAAAAGAAATTAATGAACTAACTCAGAAACAAACAGAAGAATTTACTAAATTGTAGTCATTTGGTGAAAAGTTAATATTGTAGTATAAAAATCATGACCCTATAACTTATGTTAAAAAATATACATATGGAAGTACCTGTTTCCATTTGTTTGATGGTAAAATTTCCTGTGTATGTCAGTAGAATAGCGATTCTGCAGTGTTAGTACAGCTATTTTTTAGATAAGCTACCTGGAAGTTATCAAAGAGTTGTTAGTACAGGTTCTTAGTATTCTTTAACTGGAACTGGAACTGTAACAGTGTTGCTTGCAGGCGCGATGAGGGAAAGGGGCAGCCGGGGCTAACCAGGTTTTATTTTTTACTTTCTAAATTTACTATAAAATAAAATTGGTTATAAGTCAATAAACAGCCTAAGTTATGTTCTATGGGTTTATTTTGTCTGCATTGTCCTGTCGTATAACGGTGACACGAAATTAATCAGTTAATCTGAAATAGATTATTCTTGAAGAAAAATTGCTATTTTTGAAAAGTATAAGCAGAAATCCTTTTGGACTCAACAGTAGGCCTCACTATCGTTCTGCAATTAAAATCATAATTTTCAAAAGATTAAACTGGTAGGCCTCACTATCGTTCTGCAATTAATATCATAATTTTCAAGAGATTAAACTGGTACATATAGATAAAATTCTTCCTAATTAGAACATTTTAATGTATTTTTGTGTTTTGTGCCCGGCATCAGTTAACTGATTTGGTCCAAAGTCAATAGGCTTCATCCCATGGGCGTTATAAATGGTATACCAAGTTTTATGAAAATCTGATAAAGCGTATTTGAGTTATTGCACTTACAGACACACGGACAGACAGACTATAAAGGGCGAGTTGGGTAGTGAACTTATTATTTGAGGGGGGCCCTGGAAAATTTCTCCCTGGGGCCCTGGAAAATTTCTCCCTGGGGCCCTTTGCCTTCTTTCCACGGCCCTGGTTGCTTGTGCTGTATGTTCATGACTAAGGTCCAGATTTTTAGATTTTCTATAGACCTTGTGTTGTTTTTTTAAGCATATTAAATAGTTTTATTTTAGTTTTTCTTAGCATTCTCCGACAATAGTTTTTAGATTTCGCTTTATTAAGTGCTGTAAATACAAAGAAAAAATATATTATTTTTTTACTTACAATTTCCATAGCTCAACACCACAAAACTATGGGAACACTTTTTGCTTGATTTTCAGTAGTCTGTAGTTTATACAACACAATCTGTCACTTCCCCTGTTACTTCTAACTCCACCAAGTAAACCAAATAAAACATTTCTAAATTTTAGAAAACTTTACTTTCACAAACACTGTAAATAAACTGCAAACTTAAGCTGCTCAAAAATGTTTTTTTGCACGACTTAACTAATTAGTGGTACTTACGAATGTTGTTGCCATAGATTGTAAGTTGATATTCCCACACACAGTCTTGTTGCTATGTGCGGGAAGAATTTACTTACGGCACATCATAATACAAGCCTTTATGGACAAGGCCCCCAGGACAAATATTCTGTTCCCATAACACATGCAAATCACTTTCTGAAATAAACATCTATCTTCAAGAATGTATGTACATAATATTTTCAGGTAATATCACAATTAATATAATTAAATTGATATAGATAACCATCGTGCAAAACGTAGCATGCAATACTCGTGCCGTAAGCGCATAACGGATCTTGGAAAATTGAAAAAACTCGGCGCGAGCACCTTGTTTTTTCAAACTATTTCGTCGATCCATATGCATTGCTTACGGCACTTGTATCGCAATATACTATAATTTGCTTCTAAGGAAACCAGGGATTTTGGGTCACCAACAATTTCCTTTACCAGGACAATGGAGTTACAAAATGACAAAATGCAATGCTATATTTTCTCTTACAAATGTACTGGCAACAGTGAGCAAGATAGAAAATGCATTCAGCTGATATTAAAAGTAATTTTAGTAGAACAATAATAATTAGATAAATTGCATATTGTTTAGATACTTTTTCGTATTTTAATTAAAAAAAACAGTTTTAGCCATTTTCAGTTGTCTTATTTAGTCATTTTTAGGTTTTTTATGATTAAACTATGTGACTGCCATAACAATGAAATAGATAATTATGTTAAAACATCACAGTTAGCTAGCAAGGAAAAAATAGTTTAAAACCTAAGAATCCGAGCCTAGGTATGATATGATATGATATGATATTTATTGTACTAAGAAAAAATTACAAAAGATTCTACCGGATTTGACGCTTGCCATTTTACCAGTAGACATCTTAAACACTATAATACATTTTCGTGGAGTGTGTGTAAACATATAGAGAGATTTCCATCTAATATTTATATTGATATAGAGATAAGTTTCTTCTCTGCTTCCTTTTGAACTATGTTCATATTCCTTCTTTCTGTTCACATTATGACACCATTATATTCTATTACTCTTAACCATTAAGAAATGCTCTAAATAAATAAACTTATTATAATGACAATTATTAGAAAATTATTCGTATTAGCAACTACTCAAACTCTCTATGCATAACGCATTACACTTCACTGGTTATTTAATTTAGCTGCCACATTCTTGTAATTTCATTTTCGCTTATGTGTTCACACTGCTTTAATTTCACTATCTATTGCACGCTAAAAAAGCCAGGCGCATATTCCTGGTGTTGATTTTAGCAATGAATGGACACTGATCCCTACAAGAGATTAGAAGTTAGTCATTTCTTTTTACACCCGAGCCTAGGTATAACACATGATTCTTAACAAGGCCTATATAATCGAAGTGATTCTATAGTTCCTTCTTTCTCTCAAGGTCTGCCACCTATGGAACGACAAGGGATAAAACAGCGGTATTGTGCTCAGGGGTGCTATTTGTCTGATGAGGGGTTCTTAAGTGTATGTCTACTGTAATATACAAAATTGAATAAATCGCTTTATCCTCTTTCTAAAGGGGGTTTCGTCTTATTCATTCTAGCAACAAGCATGGTAACTACTTAAATTTCCGCATGCATACTAGGTTTCCGAATTGAGAAGTTGTGAGCCTAGTAAATAAAAGGGTTCTAGGTAAATAAAAGGGTCTTCCAAGTGATTGAACAAGTGCTTAATCTACCATATTTACACGTATATAAGCTGCATGCATGTAGAGAAAATATCTGGGATCTCCTCTGATTGGCTTAAGTTTTGTGAGCATATTAGTTTAATGAAATATACTATGGCAATGTATATTCTAATGTTTGTTCTGAGCTCTACAAATTGTACCATGTAATTTCCTGATAGCAAAAGGGTTGTAAACCCTTAACAGCTGACTGCAATACAGCACCTTGTAGGCCATGCATAACAAAGGGTTTGAAGGTCAACATCGTGCCTGTTCTCAAGGTGTAAACATGGATCAAGTGAGAGCTAATTATAAGTGGATGTAGTTTTGCAATGTGGAACCAACCACCATTTTTCGGATTTTGAAAAATGTGGAGGAATGTATATAGTTTTTGTTAAGCAAAATAGAACCAACTCCTATCTGTAAGCTGCTGCCCTCTAGAGAGATATGAACCTCAAAGATGAAGGCCATATTTAAGAGAAAATGTGGCACAGACAACAACAAAATCAACTGATTGCATCTCCTTCAGATAAGAGTAACAAAGGAAAAGCAACATATCAGGTAATTCACAACCCAGGTCCAACTCTTTCCACCGGTTATGGATATAAAATTGATTAAAACAGTTATTAAAACTTATATACCGTGGATAAAATTTTACCTTTAAAACGGTCACTACGTTTCAGCCTGACCTCCAGGCCTTCCTCAGGTGAACTAAAGTTTACTCGCATGCTGGTACGTTGTCCATGCTGGAAGGGGTCTCTGCCGTGCTCCCGTGCACGTTCGGAAAACCACTCTGTGGGAGCACGGCAGAGACCCCTTCCAGCATGGACAACGTACCAGCATGCGAGTAAACTTTAGTTCACCTGAGGAAGGCCTGGAGGTCAGGCTGAAACGTAGTGACCGTTTTAAAGGTAAAATTTTATCGACTGTATATAAGTTTTAATAACTGTTTTAATCAATTTTATAAAGGAAAAGCCTTATTCTATATTCATGAACACAGAGTTTGTTGAAAACCTTGTTGAAGTGAATATTAAGAAACATACAGTAGGCCGCCAGAACTAACAGCACTCTTGGCGAAATAGTAAGCCTGTGTCACTGCCGAAATTGCAAGACATAAAGACAGTAATGTATCTCTTGTCAGGCAATGCTATGAAAACCTGATCTTACATACGAGGCCATCCACGAAGTAAGTTTCCTTTCGGCTGATTACAGAAACAGAACACAGTTTCATGGAAATTATTTATTGTAACAGGTACAGCAAGTATTCAGCTATTTTTAAACTTATTCGCCATGGGAATTGAGACATTTGTCATACTGTGGGACCAGCTTTTGACCATATGTGTCGTAGAAGTCTGCCGCCTGGGGCTTGAACCACTGTGTGGCAACCACCTCCGCTCCTCTGTCATTCTCTACCATTTTGTGAGGTGTAAGAAAAGATGAAAATCACTGGGAGCGAGGTGCTGGCTGTGGGGTGGATGTTGAAACACTTCCCAGCCGAACTTTTGCAGGAGACATGGTGGGAAGTGTTTTAAACATCCACCCTACAGCCTGCACCTCACTCTCAGTGATTTTCATCTTTTCCTACCCCTCGGAAAATGACAGAGAAATGGAGGTGGTTGTCACCCAGTGGTTCAAATCCCAGGTGGCAGACTTCTACAACACATGTGTTCAAAAGTTGGTCCCACAGTAAAACAGGTGTCTCATTTCCGGTGGTGAATATGTTGAAAAATAGCTGAACATTTGCTATACCTGTTGCAATAAATATTTCCATGAAATTGTATATTGTTTCTGTAAACAGCCCCAGGAAAACTTACTTTGTGGACGGCCCTTGTACAAACATTGAGGATGATGTCAATGGCATCGATGGTCCCCTTTACTTCACCTTGGGTAGATGTACAAAGACTGTTCATTCTATACATTTTTATTTTGACATGTATCGAAAATAATGACCAAACTTGCATTTGTAACACTGCACTTAATTAGAAAAAATGTTGCCTCTTTTCGCTCCCATTTTGCAATATACATTATAGAACCATCCCCATTTCTTACCTTTTACTCTGAATTGTTCAGTACTGAGGAGAAATTCACCATTCATCTATACGTGCATTGCTTTATGTTAACATTGCTATCATTATATTATCGGAATATTGTCAAAGCTTAACTTATGTGAAGTCATCTGCAAAAACTACTCTAGCTCTGAAACTTTTTTTTATTTGGTTCCATATTGCATGACTGCAATTCTACATTTAAATTACAAGTGGTGCATTATGCAATAGAACATAGAAATAGACCAGCAGGGAGACAGTTTGATGAGTTTTGATGACTGTGATTAATACCAGTAATAAGGAAAGTGTTGCCATGAAACATATAGATAAATTGGGTACTGTTCTTATGAGGTGTGTACCGGAATTTGTTCTAAATTAAGACGTTTTTGTTATTTCAAGTATAAGCTGCTCTTACATTTTCTTATTTACTTTTTGGGTAAAAAACTGTGACTTATTTGTGAGTAAATATGGTGCTTGCATAGCCTACTTTTTGGGTAAAAAACTGTGGCTTATTTGTGAGTAAATATGGTGCTTGCATACTAAATGTTGTGAAAACTTGGGTCACATTTAATCCCCACTTCACTAGGTGGTTAGCCTAATCTGATGCTTGTGAAAGATATCAACATAATATTCCACTGGCAAAAATTGAAATCTGGTCCACTGCATGAAAAAGAAGGCATGCTAACATCTACACCAGAAAGGGATTGTTCTGTTTATTTTAGCAGCTTATCATGGTTGGTCCTCGATTTCCACTGTGTATATAATAATAATAAAAATATACTGTAATACACTTTATTTACAATGGATACACTTAAAATGTAATTGCACGATGTTTCGGTTCAGCCCCCAAACCTTCCTCAGGTGACTCACTGCTAAAAACTGTGTGTCCATTGTAAATGAAGTGTATTACAATATATTTTTCTTATTATTATGATTATTTTAACCATGACTTGAGATTACTGCTTAGATAACATGCTGGACATCTAGTACGTTCTTTTAGAATATTGTTCTCATAATTCATGTATTGATTTATGTATAGGTTAACATAGTCTGTTCTCTGTAGCAAATTCACTGTAAATTTCCATCTAATATTTATATTGATAGTCTGTTCTCTTTAAAGGTACTTTATTATTGTGTAAAGGTCCATTAACTTCTTAGGCCTTCAGATTTTCAAATAGTTGCATTGTTATGTTGGCAGGTGCTTCTTCAACTACGCAGTGAACGACTTAATGCACAGGGGGCTCCAGCATCAAGTAGTGACGATTCAGAAAGCGAGGAGGAGCAGAGTGATGCTTCAGAGTCAGAGCTTGATCTTGACAGCTACTATTTCTTACAGGTAAACATCCCATTACCTGTATATAGTAAAATCTCTGTACAGGGATTACCAATTTAATGACATACTCTTTATAACGCTAAAATTAAATTCAGTTTCAAGCTCGTCAAGCATGATTAAGGTAAATTAAAACAAAGTAATATAAACAGTAGAACATGTTGAATTACTAGTAAAAATAGTCGAGCAAATATATATATATATATATATAAAACTTTGCTCCACTTTTGATCTTTTCAAAGAACAGAACATAGTTTCAAGGCTGGTAGTCGACTAGTGCTTGTATGGCTATGGCTAATAGTTCTTGTAATCTTCTCAGTGATGCCCTCCAGCTTCCTAGTGGTGAATCTGATGATGTCTGCTGGCAGGATTTCAAAATTCATAACACAGTCTTTGTTCCTTGTTATAAATGCCTTTTCCCAGGTGTTGACTTCCAATGGCTTTTTCATTGTTTTAATCATTTAAGGTCTTTTTTATGTGATGGTTGTATGTCCAGAAACATCTGCACTAGCGCATAATAACCATCACATAAAAAGGCGCACTAAATTTTTAAAACATCTTTAGAAGTTATAAAAGCTCTGTCGTCTGGGAAGAGATATTATTTAAAGACAGGTTTTGAAATCCCACCATCAGAGGACATCATCCAACTTACCAGTAGAAAGATGGAGGGCAGCACTGAGCAGACTACACGAACTACCTGCCATAGCCAACAAGCACCAGTCGAACGTTGCCAGCTGAGAATGGAGAGAATTCCTTTGAATCTATTTAAGTATATGAAGTATATGGAGCGAGCAGTCATCTGGAATTCATCAGGGTAGAGTTTGAAATACAAAAGTGATATGTTATGATGTTCATAACAGAATAAAATAAAATATTCACCTAGAGTATTTTAATAATGACCAACGTCAAATTGGTGTTACTGTGGAAAGAGGAGATCCTCTCTGAAGCCATGAGATAGAAAGTCTGTCGAAGGAAACCATGTTCCTACTAATGAACATACTCCTTTTTCACTTGTGTACAGTTTTCATAACATGAACATCTTAATGCTACAGAGGCATGCAACATTGTGAGCGGTAATAATTTTAACATTCATTGCATAACACTAGGAAATCCATTGAAGTCAATGAAACTAATTTCATTGGAATAGCTTCTTTCATAAATAATAAACTTAATACTGGAATAAAAATCCTCACATTTTAGATAAAGCATTACAGTTGTTTGAAGTGATTCATTATTACAACTATTACATTTGGAGTCCCTGGTGATGCGATAAAATAGCTTGTGAGAGTGTAAATTATGATCTTTCCAGTCATTCAAAGAGTGAACTCAAAACTCCTTGACCTTGATGATGCTGCTTCTGCCACCATGTGCACATACATATGCAGCAAACCAGTAGTGACCAGCGTGCTTGTTTGTGGTGTGTTGTATTTTTTAAATTTCAAGTCAAAGACCTTCGATTGAGTAGTGTCTTCATGTGTTTACCTCTCCATAAAAAAGATGAAAAAATAAAGCAGACTGTTATTTTTGCTTTGTTTTAAATAGAAGCCTAAAAATAAAATTTAGGACACAATATAGATGTCATATTTTCATGGTTTTTGCGACTAATATGTGATAGTCCTTTGGAAAAGAAGTTTTATCTTCCCAACCATCATTCTGCAGAAGAGCAAAAACATATGGGCTGAGTTGCCGAAATTTCCAGATTTTAGATTATTTCTGTAAATAGGGTTTCTTAACAACTACTTAATTATAATTAGTTTTTCAGACTCTAGACCTGGGACAAAAAGTGAAAGTGCGTCTAGAACATGGAGTGACCAACAGTGTAGAAATAGGAAGAGGTGTGCGTCAAGGATGTTGTATGTCACCCATCTTGTTCAACCTTTATGGAGACTGGCTAGCAAAAGAAGCCTTAGAAGGAGTTAGGGATTTTGTGATAGGAGGATACGCTATTAACACCATCAAATATGCGGACGACCTGGTGATTCTGGCAAAGAAACAAGAAATATTGCAAGGAATGATTGACAGGCTGGTGGAAACAGGAAGAAAGTATGGAATGGAAATCAACATAGGTAAATCGAAGGTGATGAGGATATCGAAGAGAGAAGAGCCGCTTCAAATTATCATGGGAAATCAAGGATTAGAGAACGTGAACCAGTTCAAATACTTAGGAAGTGTACTGACGAAAGATGCCTATTGCACCAAGGAGATAAGATCAAGAATTGCCATGGCCAAGAAAGCATTTATGAAGAAGAGAACTCTGCTAACTAGTAGTCTGAACCTAGAGCTACGTAAAAACCTGGTGAAGTGTTATATTTGGAGTATTGCTTTGTATGGATCAGAGACATGGACTTTGAGGAAATTAGAGAGGAAATATTTAGAAAGTTTTGAAATGTGGTGCTGGAGACAGATAGAAAATATAAAGTGGATGGACATGGTGACAAATGAAGAGGTTCTGAGTAGAGTGGGTGAGAAGAAGTCAATCATACACACAATTCGTCAGAGGAAAGCAAACTGGTTTGGGCACATTCTCAGAAGGAACTGCTTATTACATGATGTCGTAGAAGGAAGATTGGAGGGTACAACTAGACTTGGAAGAAGAAGAATTCAGCTGTTGGACGATTTAAGGGAAAAGCGGAAATATTGGATGCTGAAGGAGGAAGCAGAGGATAGACAGTTTTGGAAAACAAAATTCGCGTACCAAGTTTGAAAACCTGCCGGAAGGCAGAATACTTACTACTACTACTACTAGATGCTTAGCAATATGAAAATTCAAATGACAGGACTAGTACATCAGGGTGTACACATTCTTGAAAGTAGGGAAATTGAAATTGGTCAGGGAATTTTCTAAAATAAAGAAAAGTCAGGGAAATTTGTAAAAAAAAAAATATGGAATTGTCGGGGAACATGACTAGCTTCAGTCAGCGAAATATGAGGGGCATGCGTTTTGCTCCAGTCTGCTGTAACTCAGACTGTGTAAGCAATTTTCTTTTCAGTACTTGAGCTATTCACTTCTCATTTTTTATATGGGGATGGAGGAGCTGAATTTTTTCTATTTTGTATACAAAGAACCTTGAAAACATCTATTCTTAAGGCCATATAAAGTCATGGCAATTTATTTTGAAATTTTTGTGGGCATCCTGTACACAGATTAAGATTTTTCACTTGTATAACCTGTTCGCTTATATAACTATTGTTTTAAAACAGCCAGTTCCAACAAGGCAGCGACGGGCACTTCTACGTGCTGCAGGTGTAAGGAAGATAGACTCTGTGGAGAAAGATGAGTGCAGAGATATCCGATCTTCACGAGAATTCTGTGGCTGTGGCTGCAAGGGATATTGTGATCCTGATATCTGCTCCTGCTCACAAGCTGGCATTAAGTGTCAGGTATGTATTTCAGACTTAATATTTTTGGTGTTACACTTATAAAATAACCTTTGTTGTAGGTTGAATTTAAAAAGATTTAACTTGGTTTTGTAACTTCTTATTACAGTAGAACCCCGATAATTCGAGGTAATTGGGGCTGAGGCTACCTCGAATTACAAAAAACTCGGATTGTACGGAAATATCACTAAATCAAAGGGTAAATCATTAATAAATGTTTCATGAGCACAATAATGGTTTAAAAAATAAATAAATAAACAATATAGTAGACCTACTTACCTGTGTTACGCCTGTATGTATATTGGCAAACATTTCCAATTTGCTACATCAGCATCCTTTAAGGATTAAAGTCATACTGTACAATTGATTGACACGAGGTCCCGACAAAGAAAGATCGAACCTAACGGTTTCTGTCAATCTGTAATAGAAATGCAATAGCAGTCTGAAGCCAAGGTTATTTCTGTGTATTATGAACGAAAACCCTGAGTGGGACAGTTTTACCCGCATTTTTGTACATGGAAAAATTAAAAGAAAGCTCAAAATGTAACACATTCGGAAGTGTGTAAAACTTACATGCAGACACCGTATAAAAACGGGTTTTAACTCTAGTATTATGGAAAATTTTAATTTTCATAAGACCAGCTCGAATTACACGGAACCTCGAAATACCGGGGCTCGAATTACCGAGGCTCTACTGTACTGGAAAGGAAGAACTACTAGACTAGTGTGATAAATTTGCCAGAGTTTACTTAACGCTAGACTTGCACGTACCGCAGCATAACCTCACCACACCACAAAACAGTGGTTGGCTTGTGGGCAGTCATGAATTTATATAGAAACGTATGGTAATACTCTTAATATTACCCACAAGATTGAGTCGTCTTGAGTGATTCAGGTGCCTTAAATTGACCATTCACAACCACTTTCCATTGACAGCTCATACTCACAAAACATTTGAACTGACGATAGGTTTGTGTTGGCAAGAAGTGGCAAGTGAACATGGAGATGAAGATTCTCGATTATAGAGGAGATTCACAATTTGCTATGTGTTCGGGGCTGTACTTCTGTTCTTACATTCCCAATTAATATTAAAGCGAGGAAACGGGCTTTAATTTTTATTTAATATTATAAAAGATATGTTTCAGCGATATCAACAGTGTTGCCGCTTACAATTACATAAAATATTAGAGCTGATCTATCAGTTCATTCATCAATGACAGACAAAAAACTTTCTCCGCAGAAAATTATTAGAAAAAGTATTAGAATTAACCTATTTGATATGTCAACACAGTTTTAATGCCTTTTGTGAAAATCAGATCCTTTCATTCATTGGTGACAGAAGTAAACTTTTTTGACAGAAAACTGTTTCCTATTATACTTAAAATATTAAAAACTGACCTAATTATTCAAAAGTAGTCGAACGTTTAAAACACTTTTAGCTCATACGTAAGTGAGCTAATAGTGTTTTAAACATTCGACTACTTTTGAATAATTAGTATAGTTTCACTGTCTAAAAAACTTCATTCCTAAACTTTGTAAAAACTGACCTGTTTGTTATGTCGGTACAGGATTAACCTTTTTTGTATTTCCTGCAATATTTTGTATGTAAAACTCCTTTCAAATTAACTCAGCCAGATACAGTTGCTTGATTTTTTAAAAATGAAAATGCCATAGCTTGTATAGTTCAGTATAGTTCAAAAGGTAAAAAAAGACCATAAATGACACCCAAACCTCTAGAGAAAATTCAGTATGATGTATAGGCCTATATATTTTTGGTGGCCAAGTATTTTGTGGTATTTTGTTTTTAACCGATTTTCTGCATTCAGGTTTTGCTAGAACTGTTTTACTTATCACTACATCTCCCCAAACTGTGCCATAGCACTTCATGGAGTCACAGTGCACAGTAAACCTCTTGAGCTCACCTGGGTGTGTTTCTTAGTTGTATTTTTGTCCACTATCTTTCATTTCCTTAGTTCCTTTTTTAATTTAAAAAAATTCTTATCATTTGTTTTAATAAAATTTAACTTTTACATACTGTAGTTCTAATTTACCATTTGCTTGACAGGTTGACCGTCTAAACTTCCCTTGTGGTTGTTCCCGTGATGGTTGTGCCAACTCTAGTGGGCGTATCGAATTCAATCCTGTACGAGTCCGCACTCACTTTATCCATACCTTGATGAGGTTAGAATTGGAAAAAAAGCAAAAGTTGGAGGAGGGCGATGAAGATGTGGGTGTTGATGGTGGAAGTGCTACTTCGACCAAACACCATCACTCCTCAAACAGGCATGTTCATTGGGGTGATGAAAATAGGCTCAGTAGCCCCACTGCATCTTATCAGGAACAAGGGAAAGGTGCTGCAGACAACTCCAGAAATTCACCACAAAAGTTCAATGGCAGCCTCCTCCGAGACGTAAACCTGAGTTCTGGGGTGGAAGTAGAGTCCTGTGTCCATGGTGGCAGCTTTACCAATCTCCATTATGGAGCTCCGGGTGAAGGTCCAGGAGGAATGGTAAGTGGAAATACAACAGGATTCTCAGGCATGGTAGATCTTCCAGCGCGTGAAGATTCGCTGGATCTATACACTTTCAGAGACGAGTGCTATTCAGAAGAAAATAGTAACGAACTTTCAGCTGATCATATGGAAGGCAGTGGAAACATGGATCGAAATCGGTTCGTTGGCCATCACCATGTTTCAACTTTACAGCCACAAGCTAGGAAGCCTAGTGATCATCCTGAGTTTGGTGCATCTCCTGGTTTTCATTTCAGTCAAGCAACTAATATCGGTGGAAGACCATTTCCTACAGCAGGAGGTGGGTTGTTGGCTTCATCGCCGTTTCCAGATACTGGTCCGTCATATTCACAGCAACCAGCTCCAATTCCTGCAGGAAACATTGCTTATGGCGATGACAACAATTCTAAATACCAATATTCATCTAGTTTCTCAAGTTTTTCTAATCATTCAGCATCTGCCACAGAGAACTTCACACATTATAACAGCATGTATGGTCATGAATTCACAAGTAAAGTCTCAAGCGATGGTTTAGGTGTTGTTGACAGTTATAAAAACACTATGATAAGTACATCACAAAGCAGTGAATTCCTCCAGAGACCATTAATGAATCATGGAAGTAATTCTTATGAGAGTTTTCCAATGATGGGAGATCATAGAGAGAGTTTCGACAGGCAGAACCGAATGGATAAAACTGGAGGCAACAATAACGTTCCTCACAATCACTACACTAACCTCCACCCTGTGTGTCCAATGAGTAACAAGCTAGAACCGTTCTCAGACTTGCTTCAGGGGAGATACTCGTACATGGCAACAGCACGTACAACTGCACCAGGCTCCACATTCGACAATTCAGCGTCTGCGATGCAAGGCCCATCTGCGACATATCGCAGTGAAGGAGGAAACTCAGAATCTTTAGCAGTAAGTGGCAGCGGTTCTGGAATGAGGCACGAGGGTGTAGATATTGTTGAAGGTGATAAAAATATAACTGCAGAAAATGAAAACAATTCTAATTCCACGACCACTGGTGGCACAGATGATTGTGATGAGAATTTCGGTGAAATCATAAAGAAAACCATGGTAGAAACTGTATCTGCGTAATATTTCTACGTTCCACCCAAAACACATCTTTATTATTAAGAAGAAAAAAATGTAGTCTTGTAGTATTATACAAGTTTTGTTTTAATAAATGTTGTGAAAAGTACTAGCTTCTGTTTCGTGTGTGCAAGGAAAATCAAAATTTGAATTTCTGTTTATTACTTTAGTTTACTTTTCAAAGCATGAGAAATCTATTAAATTGGCATAGTTTATTAATTTTATTTCCAAAATGTTTCTTTTTCAGATGCCATCTTCAGCGGAGTCATTTCCAACACTTGAACAGGTAGCCCCACTTTCATAAAATGAAGGTATTTTTACCAAGTGTTCTTAGCCAAAGGCTGTATTGTAAGATTTGATAATTATTCACTTAACTTCATTTGTTGTAATAAAAAGCCAATGAGCTTGGAAAGTCAAAAGTTCAGAGGGAAGTTTTCATGATTTTTTGGACCAATCATTTTTTAACTATTAAATGTTTTATTGTATATTTATAAAATATTGTTTTTATTATTGTAATGTGTAATTTATAGGGAATTTGTACATACTGGTAATGCAATAGCAGTGAGACTATTGCCCCCTGTTATTATAACATACTTCTAAGTACCGTTACATTAAACTTGCAGGTCTCACAAAACAAATTTTAAAGTACAGTCAAACCTCGTATAGGCCTTAGCAGATTGTATTGTTACATAAGGTTGTTGTTACATTGAGGGGTTTTAATTTACCTTATATTAGAAAGATTGCATACAGAAAACTGTGAAAAAGATATAAAAAGGAGAGGAAGGTGCCAGAGAACTTACCAATTGGCAGGAGAAGCTGGTCTTCAATTGGTGCTGGCTCTGGTATCATAGAAACACATAAAAAGAAAGAACAATAAAAACAAAAATTTTCGGACAAACTTTGCCCTTTGTCAATCACTTAGAGAATGGTTCTCTAAGTGATTGACAAAGAGCAAAGTTTGTCCGAAAATTTTCGTTTTTATTGTTCTTTCTTTTTATGTGTTTCTATGATACCAGAGCCAGCACCAATTGAAGACCAGCTTCTCCTGCCAATTGGTAAGTTCTCTGGCACCTTCCTCTCCTTTTTATATCTTTTTCATGCTTAATGGCCTAGAGCCACCTAACCTAAACCAATACAGAAAACTGTGTAATCTAGGTATCATGAAACGGACATCAGAAGAATGCTAATTTTGTTACACAACTTACTGACTTCCGTTGAATTGTAACCACAGCTACTTTACACCCGCACACTAAAAAGAATTACTATTCAGACTGGTTTAACATCACGGATCATGGCACTTTTTGAGCATAGCCACGTGTCAGAAATTTTGAAACTCATAGTTGTGGGAAGAGAGAAGAGAAAGACAAGCAAATTCAACACATAGCTAAGGCAAAACTAAAACAGTTGCTCCTTATATGGTATTGTAATTGCAATCAATAAGTTAGTCATAAATATTATTATGATTCCTTAATACAGTTAAAAATGTGTTTAAAGTCCATATAATAAAAGTCTTATACTAAAATGCAGATGATGTGGGCTGGTTGGTCGGCCTTCTGTCGTCCAGCCCACAACTTAACAGATTGTCTACAATTCATGAAGAATTTTACCTGAAGATGACTATTGTCATCAAAACGCGTAGGAAGAAAACATCTGCATTTTATTATAAGACCTTTATTTTATGAACTTTAAACACAGTTTTAACTACCGTATTTTAAGAAATGTTAGTAATATTTATGACTAACTTATTGTTTGCACACAAGTTTTATATTTCTAGCCTAGTAGCTTATGCTACTTATATATGTTAGACTGTAATAAGTTAAGTTATGTTTTTAAAGTAGGTTAGGTTTCTACTGAGCGTAGGTCGAAGTTGTAGTTTGAAAACACAATCAGAAGTAACTAAGTCTAAATTAAAACAATATTTTCTGGAAATATGTGAGCAGGAGGCTGAACATGAGAGTTCGGATTCATGCTCTGGCAACTTTCATTGCACCAGTACTAATTTTTTCACAAGGCTTTCTTTCCTTGATTTTCAAATCACTATCACTGTCTGAGAGGATTAAATTATCCCCAGAATCATCATCATATAAAATATCAAGAATTTCTCTTTGTTAAAGCAGCTTTGGCCATTGCTATCCTTTCCCTGACTTATTTCAAGCTCTTCAAGCACAAACTTAATATAATTTCCAGGATCAATTAAGAACATAAGTTAATTCGGAATTTTCTGCATTTATTTATTAGAAATCCATGCAGATATGTGTTGCTTGTCGTTTGGAAGACTTCCCTTCAAGTTTGTGACTTTTCCAGGTTCGTTATGTTTAATTCTGTTCTCGTATGGTTTCAGTGAGAATTAAATGTTACTCTACTTGTATGAAAATTGAAGTATTTAATACACATTGTTGAATTTGGTTATGCAAAACTGAAATGTTATTCAAGTAGAAAATGTTTGTACATTGGCAAAACATGTTTGTATAAAGCATTGAACATTGTCACCAGTTTATTGAAATATCACATCTTGTGTGGTACTAATCAGGGTAATACTTTACTTTCGGACCAACACCATAGAATAAAATGTAATTTTGTTAGATTAGAAGTGTTTTAAGGACATCTTTTACATGTTACACTGTTAATCCTTGAGATATGTAGTTAGAGTTGTGAATTGTATTGTCAAATCTTAGTTGGTCTATAAGTTCAGTATCACTATGTAACATTTTAGGATATACTGAGTACTACATATATTAGCATTATATGCCAAAGGATTATTAATTTTGGTTTTTATTACTGAGAAAAAAGAAAACATAAATTAAAGGCTGTGATTTGGAACCTCTGGTAACATATTTTACTTTAATATTAGTGTATCCTATTTTACAATATATCATTCTAGTTTGCTAGATTCCCCAAAACTGCATATTTATTTAAACAAGTCTATCTACCACCTATTAAATGTCAGCATAAGTGGAAGGATGAATATTAATACTTGAAGAATCAAGTGTTTCATGCTAGTACGCTGTAAGCTTGGTTATATAAAAAATATTGTCGCCTCTGATAGGATATGATTACTGTTTCTTTTCATGGGTAAAATTGGGTTTAATTCAATGAATATTATTTTACAGTCTACTCTCGATTTTCGGTGGGTGGATTATCTGGTTTGCAGATTAACCTTAGCCTCTCTTACTTTCTGGCATGTTTATACCTGCCTGTTTTTGTACAAATCAACAGTTTTATTCCTATCTCGGCGAAACTTTGCACACTTAGCCTTCAAAAAAAGAGGAAAACCACTTCTACTTTTCATTTTTGGAAAAAAAAAAAAATTATGCCCTTATTCAACACATTTAATGTCACATAATGGAAACCTATTCGGTTGCTATACATGGACAAAAGACGGTGCATAAACAAACTTCATATGTCGAGAATAAAAAATTATATTTCATTACTTAAATGTGAGTAAGATTGAATTAATCATCGAATGTAATGTAATTTGTAATATGCATTAAGATGAAAGTGCATCTATCAAATTACACAAGATATTTTGGAACATCAAGTATATAATTTATAATATGCATTAAGTTTTAAAGTTAAAAGATGCCTATATCTGAATATATAAAGGAAGAAAGTTGCCTATATGCCTGTTTGTTTATAATACAAATCTACAGTTTTATTCCGGGAGTACATCATGGCTGATATGCATAAAAAAAAGAGTATGTAGTTTTTACTCGCAGAATTCAAGTTTCTACTTGCAGTCTTATGCATAAAAACAAGACGGACTTCCCACTCACTGCGTCCTCGTGGCAAGAAGCTCTAAGAATTCAGCCGCATAGCGCCTGCTTCAATTCCGTATGCATAAAGACCGAGCGGTGGGAGTATTTACTAGGAAATTTGTAAGCTACCAAACAAGACACTCCACTCACTGCATGCTACTCGGGTGATTCGTGCGGAATATATGGACATTCCAGAAAGAATGAAAACTTCAAAGAATATAGGAACAGCCCCTTGGCATTGCATATGAGCTGGAAACAACCCCTGCGGCTTTTCCTCATGAAAATTTGCGAAATTAAAATACTTGAGAATTTTTATCTTTACTTCCTTCAAATTATCATGGGAAATCAAGAATTAGAGAACGTGAACCAGTTCAAATACTTAGGAAGTGTACTGACGAAAGATGCCTATTGCACCAAGGAGATAAGATCAAGAATTGCCATGGCCAAGAAAGCATTTATGAAGAAGAGAACTCTGCTAACTAGTAATCTGAACCTAGAGCTACGTAAAAACCTGGTGAAGTGTTATATTTGGAGTATTGCTTTGTATGGATCAGAGACATGGACTTTGAGGAAATTAGAGAAGAAATATTTAGAAAGTTTTGAAATGTGGTGCTGGAGACAGATAGAAAATATAAAGTGGATGGACATGGTGACAAACGAAGAGGTTCTGAGTAGAGTGGGTGAGAAGAAGTCAATCATACACACAATTCGTCAGAGGAAAGCAAACTGGATTGGGCACATTCTCAGAAGGAACTGCTTATTACATGATGTCGTAGAAGGAAGATTGGAGGGTACAACTAGACTTGGAAGAAGAAGAATTCAGCTGTTGGACGATTTAAGGGAAAAGCGGAAATATTGGATGCTGAAGGAGGAAGCAGAGGATAGACAGTTTTGGAAAACAAAATTCGCGTACCAAATTTGAAAACCTGCCGGAAGGCAGAATACTTACTACTACTAATACTACTACTTCCTCTGCCAGTACTAGGTATAGGTAGAGGAAGTATTATGTAGACTCTGAAATTCAAGGTCATCTTTCCAACTTGTTTTGAGGTCCCCTGAATCCAAAAATATTATTTTCTGAATGATGTTTATCTGCATAGCTCGAGAACAACAAATCGTATAAAAACAAAAATTTTTATTTTGGTTAGGTTTCTTTTGGGGATGTGACACGAAGATTGGCCAGTTTACATGAAGGAAATTTCGTTTTTTCGCAACATTCTCGAAATATTCTAAAAATTAAGAGCAAAATAATTAAAACATACATTTATTAACACCTACATGTGAATCATTCATAAACTAAACGATTAATAATTATAATGAAACCATTAAAAATCCGACTGTGCATTCAGCCACCCTTCAGTCCATCTATGTTTAAAATTTCAGATCTCTGCAGTAGATTCGCATCGCGCACTAATACAAGGCATAATAGAAGTAATTGGTTGATAACATTTTCCAGTCATTTTTTATCTTCTATTTATTAACACACAAAAAATACCGATGGAAAACAGACCTAAAATAAGGCATTAGGTCTGCCATTAGAATAGTGGGATTCCCTCTCGAATTACAAACAGATGAAGGTGTAATCCAAGAAATTTTATGCTACCTACATTCTCTCAAACACCTTCTGAGAACAGTATTGTTGTTAAAAAAATAATAATTTAAAAAAAGTAAGGATTTTGCCCTGATTCTCGTGGACATGCCCAGGTAGAGATGATCTTATATGGAAGTTGGCTAAGAATTGCATACTGTGATCTGACAAGAACTTACAGCTGTTCGGTGGAAGGATGGTTGCCTGGGCGCCACAGTATAATGCATATACTGAATATTTCTGATTTGTGTGTCGAACTCGCCTCCGGTCAGTCAGTCGATCGTCGAGCACTTCCCTCTAGCTTCAGGGTAGGAAGCGAAGAACACCTTAATATTATTGCTTGAATAATAATGCAGTTTCTTTGAACACTGAAGGAATATTCTGTTTATTCAAAACGTTGGAAATACAAGTCCAGTCATTGACAATAATTACAAAATTTGTTTGTGAATAATTAATATTGTTACAAGTTCTCGGTAGATCGTTACTAGTGATACAATTGCTGCCGTATATGATTTTTGACTAATCGCGATTGAAAGTAACAATCCTTCTAAGTCGATTAATTCCACAGCGAACATTTTATAAGTCCAATTAATTCTGTGGGCACGAAGCCACAAAGATAAGTAGAGTGATTGATGTAGGCACGCGGCCTCGACGTAGAGTGATTTTGACTGTTCTAGGCACGGGGCCTTGAAGTAGAGTCCTGTTGACTGCTCTAGGCACGGGGCCTTGAAGTAGAGTTGAATATGACTGTTATAGGCGCGGGGCCTTGAAGTAGAGTGATTTTACAGTGCCACGTTAGGCCTAAAGAAAACTTTCTTGGACAAACATTTATCCCTACTCTTCTTAATTATTATTCGTGAATTCCGGCACGTGGTACTATAGACCAGTTCTTATTGGCAAATCTCCCGACCAATAATAATATGTTAGTTTCCCACGGAAATCAATTGGATTTTCCCTTATTCTCAAAACCCACAACTTAGCGTCTCGGATTTCTAAGAAGGTTCGGACAGCGTGTTGTATCAGTAGCAACATCAGAAGCAAGGCTTGAACTCAATAGCCGACTTCTTAGAATTACTTAAGTGGATCAGTACCCTTTGATTATATCTTGGGAGATTCCCGATACATTGTACCTGAGTACTGCATTGCATTATCTCGCACCCGCTAGGTCTGCTAGGGAAATTCCCAGCTATCTCTGTCTATCCACTGCAATCTCATTTTAATAGTTATTTAAAATGATGTTGTTAAACTTTTTACCTTTGCCTTCTTTCTAGTTAATAATATTTATAATGAATGTTCCGTCTTTTCACGGTCATTTTAAGACCAAACACGGGCTATGAGATTTTATGATTTTAGTTTGAATAAATTTGGGCAATTAATCTGTCATTTATTATACTTAATTTGGTTATCTTGTTTATTTCTTTTTACCGAAGTATCTGAACTGCAATATATGCCCCAGTCTATTAAGACAGGAATCATCATAGCCTATGATTGACTTACTGGCTGAATATACTGCATCTCTCCACAAAATATTATACCTTATTTTCCTCCAGTGTTGCAACTATCTTACACAAATACATAAGTAATTTAATTCCTATCCTGACACGAGACTTCACCTTAAATCCTGTCCCACATGTACAAGTTTTCTGAACCTATCACATTCATGCCTTCATACATCTTGCGGTTTTCTGTAGTGTTACGTTGTTTGTACGTATTACTTGGTTTATTGCACGACCAAGACATTACAACAAAATTTTACGTAAACACCATAAATTTACCGATATACCCTCGTGAGACCATGAAAATTAAGCTCAAGCAGTTCTCACTGAAATTTTATAAAATATATTGAATGCATAAAGAAAAACAAAAACACTTTTTTTTTTTTTTATATTGAGACTTTGACAAGGTCGATCAAGCAGTTCTCACTACACTTGCACTATATTATAAAGAATGCAAAGAAACACTCTTTTACCATGAGACTTTGACAAGGTCGATCAAGCAGTTCTCACTACACTTGCACTATATTATAAAGAATGCAAAGAAACACTCTTTTACCATGAGACTTTGACAAGGTCGATCAAGCAGTTCTCATTACACTTGCACTATATTATAAAGAATGCAATACACACACGTATATTTTACTCTCATTTATACACATTCCTCTAATCCTAAACCTATGTGGAACTGATAACCTATCATGCCAGTAGCTATTTTACCGCGTAAAATATACATTAAAGGTTATAGGCCTACATTATTCCAACTCAGTACAATGCCTTTCGGTTATTCTGCCCTTATGTATGGTTTAATGAAGGACAGGTTGTATCTTCCTACAATTCTGTCTTTTCTTCTAATTTGTTCATATTTACAATACATTGTCGATAAATGACGTCACACAAAAATCACTGATCATCTGAATACATTTTACGGATTTATATCCTTTATTGGTTCTGCCCAAAAATTTTCTGCTTCTATGAATAATTTAAGATAACTAGAGTCAAAGGTTAAGCGTAGTTTTCCATGTGCTTTCACTACACCACAAATCGGATTTATTTGCTTACAGGCTTCTTCCATCATTGAAATTGGTACAGGCCTACTCTTATAGCGACGCTCAGGAATATCTTGTTTTAATTTCAATTTGCGTTGGTAACCCCGAAATAGGCCTGGAGTTGAACTGAACACTGATTTGTTCTTATATAGCATGTTATATAAAGTCGACTTTTGACCATCTGACAGCACATCAATTTCTTCTACTTTCTCCCTGAGAATTAATTCGATATCAACATTTTCCTCTTCATTTCTTCCATTCTGACTAATGTTAGTAAAATTCGCGTGTACCGTTTCACATTCATTTTCATCTACATAATTATTAGAACCCTTAATGCACAAATGATCATATTCTTCGTCCTCCCAAACAATATCAGATTCCATTCCCTGTAACTCTGCGACACTTTCGTCACAATCAGCCTCATTATCACCTTCATATATAAATACGGCCGGTTTAATTCCCATAGGCCTATATTCGTCGATACTATTTCCCTCTTGTACTACAACTGATTCCACCACGAAAGGCTCGCGTAATAATACATCTTCATTTTGGCACTCCAACTCTTTAGTAATTATATTCTCATTAGATAAAAACGGTACACGTAACTTTTCTTTCTCATCTAATTCCATTTCTACCCAATTTTCTTCAAAATTTATTCTCATTAGTTGATCTGTCATAGAATCACAACCCAGAATTAATTTATGTGCTAAATGTTTTATTGTCAAAAAGTAGACTTCTAACTTCTTTCCCTCAATTTCCAACGGCAACATACACTGATGCTCAATTTTATGGGATTTGGCACCAATTGCAGTTTGTGCGTATAGGCCATGTACTTTCAATTCCTGAACGCGCACTCTTGCTGCTTTCAGCGTTTCATAGAATTTTTCGTTTATTAGAGAAAAAGTACAGCCAGTGTCCACCAACATATCGACTTCAAATTGGTCTATTTTTACCCTTATTAATGGCGGATATGTGGGTGTTATACCCTCTCTATTTGCACATCCTACTACGCACCCCTTCTCTCGTGTTTTATTTTCATTATCAGGTCTTTTTAATCCTTTTAATCCCTCGGTCTGTGTGACGTCATTTCGACCTCCAAATGCGTCTCCTAGTAGTTTAAAGGCCTGTCTTGCGCTACATGCCTTTCGTCATTTCTGTGACGAATGTCTCCCTGAATATCATTGTGGTTTCCCGTGCTATGCGCCTGATTCCTTTCACCTTCTATGTTAATGTCCCCCTGGTTTTCTGGAATTCGTTCTCCTACTTCGTTCTGCATCCTGCCATGAAATCGAACATTATTTACTTGTCTGTCTTGAGGCCTATTCTCTTGATTATTTCCCCTCCAGTTTTGGTTCCCATTATTTCTATATGAGTTATTATTAGGGGGTCCTCTGTTCGATTCCGCATTTCTGTTGGCATGTCCTTGGTTCCATCTACCTCTGTCATTATTTGGACCTCCTCTCGTATCTTGATTCATTTGCATATTATCCGGTCCATTTTGTCTCCTATTATCGCTACGCTCTTCTCTGTTAGTTCCTACTTCGAAACTAGATAATAACTCCAAAGCCTTGCTATAAGTTTGGGGACATGATACTATAAGCAGATTACATATTTCCGGCTGAAAATGTCTCGTCACAAGCTGAATGGCCTCTCGTTCTGGCATTCCGGGGTCTAGTAACTTGATTAGGCCTATAACTCTTAAGAAATGGTCCGATAGAGAGACGTTGCCCCTAGGTGAATATCTCCCATTATAGACCTCATTTCTAGCTAAAGCTCTCTTCGCCTCACCCCAATATCTTGCTAAGAATAACTGCTTAAAATCCTCATAGTTGCACTCCGGGTGTACTGTAAGTTCAAACCACTCTTTTGTTTTTCCTTTTAAGGCTCTACCGAGGATCAACATTTTGTACTGAGATGGAATAGACCGCAAAGTAAAATACTCTTCAACAGATTTCAAGAAACTCTGAGGGCTCGTGTTGCTCTCATTGAAGCTGGGAAGTGATACCTCATTTCCTATTAGGTTACATATATTAATCCTATTATCGCTAACTACCGGCATGCTGGTGGCTACCGTCTCGTGTACTGTATTACAGGACTCATTTGCAACACTAGGAGGCCTATATGTATTTCCTATTCCATTACATATACCCTCACTACAATTTACAGCATAGTTATTTGCTACAGGCCTATGATTTTCAACCTCCTTAGCTACCGTGCTTACTTCTTTAGAGATTTCTCCTATTTTCTCAGCTAATATATTTTCTAAATGCACTACCTTGTCATTTACTTCTGAGATTTTATCTCCTAACCCTACTTTTACTTTTCCCACCTGAGTCTCCATATTCTTTTTCAAGCTAGACTCCGATTTCTGTATTTCCTTCTCCAAAATTTTCCTTTCATTGAATAATTTTTCTTCATATTTCTTGCCCTGAATCTCTATTTTCCTATCTACCGATGCCATATTAGCCTCTAATTCAGACCTAATTTCCCCTTGACTTTCACTAATTTCTTGCCTCATTGCTTTTTCACTTTCTTTAAGTTCCCTACAGAATTCTCCCCTGATTTCGTTGCATAAGTTAGATTGGACCTCTTTTATATTATTTAGCTCCCTCTCAAGCCTATCTATGTTCTGTCTATGTTCTTGGCTCGATTGTTCTATCCTATCTCCTAGTTTCTCTATCTTTTCCCCAGAATTTTTTTCTAGTTCATTGATACTTTCCCTAGTTTCCTTACTCGATTTTTCTAGTCCCTTCATCATAGCTTCCTTAGATTCCCTCATCATAGCTATCAAATATGCAATAGAATTCGGGTCTATAGTTTGATTCAATTCCCTAGGCCTATGTTCAGTTACACTATCATTCTCGGTCAGCTGAATATTTGTTGCAATATTTTCCTGCCTATTATCAACTCCCTGCTCCAAAACCCCGTCACCTGTCGCGACACTGTTCTCATTGTTAATCTCCATTCTACAATTATTTATTTCCTCACCAGTAAGCAAGTCGTGCCCCTCTCCACCTTCCATATTAATTTTATTCCTAGTAACTTTTCCGTTTCTAAGCCACATACATAAATTATAAGGGTACTGATACACTCTTACGATCTACCTTACCTTTGGTTAAGAAGTTCAACATATAATGCATAACATGTATAATTATACCCTTGCACAATAAATATTCGATATGCCTGAGTTCTTTTAATTTGAAAAAGATTTTATTTTACTTGAATTTATTCTTTAATTTACTTAGTGAGTTTCAGTTTAATTTTACTTTGATCTTAAATTGCAAACTTTTAAAAAAATATTATTTGATGTCAGGCTTACTAATTTATTTAATTAATATTTACTGTTTCTTAAATTATTGATAATAAAATTGTTTACTTTACTGAAACTCTATGTATATTTAAGTTCTTATCTGTTGGTGATTTTTTTGATGTTTTCTGCGGCGGTCTCCGGAACTGATGTACCACGATCTTGAATTCCAGCGGTGCCTTTACGGGTGACGTTCTAGAAATTCTGCGGTGTCTTCCTTCCGTTTTGGGATGATTTTTGAAGTTGGTGATCCTTGATGTCCAGCTTCACTCGTGCCTCACGTTGGGAAATAGCCATGTACAGCGGTTCGGTGTTGATATGATGATTACCTGGGCGCCACGGTATAATGCATATACTGAATATTTCTGATTTGTGTGTCGAACTCGCCTCCGGTCAGTCAGTCGATCGTCGAGCACTTCCCTCTAGCTTCAGGGTAGGAAGCGAAGAACACCTTAATATTATTGCTTGAATAATAATGCAGTTTCTTTGAACACTGAAGGAATATTCTGTTTATTCAAAACGTTGGAAATACAAGTCCAGTCATTGACAATAATTACAAAATTTGTTTGTGAATAATTAATATTGTTACAAGTTCTCGGTAGATCGTTACTAGTGATACAATTGCTGCCGTATATGATTTTTGACTAATCGCGATTGAAAGTAACAATCCTTCTAAGTCGATTAATTCCACAGCGAACATTTTATAAGTCCAATTAATTCTGTGGGCACGAAGCCACAAAGATAAGTAGAGTGATTGATGTAGGCACGCGGCCTCGACGTAGAGTGATTTTGACTGTTCTAGGCACGGGGCCTTGAAGTAGAGTCCTGTTGACTGCTCTAGGCACGGGGCCTTGAAGTAGAGTTGAATATGACTGTTATAGGCGCGGGGCCTTGAAGTAGAGTGATTTTACAGTGCCACGTTAGGCCTAAAGAAAACTTTCTTGGACAAACATTTATCCCTACTCTTCTTAATTATTATTCGTGAATTCCGGCACGTGGTACTATAGACCAGTTCTTATTGGCAAATCTCCCGACCAATAATAATATGTTAGTTTCCCACGGAAATCAATTGGATTTTCCCTTATTCTCAAAACCCACAACTTAGCGTCTCGGATTTCTAAGAAGGTTCGGACAGCGTGTTGTATCAGTAGCAACATCAGAAGCAAGGCTTGAACTCAATAGCCGACTTCTTAGAATTACTTAAGTGGATCAGTACCCTTTGATTATATCTTGGGAGATTCCCGATACATTGTACCTGAGTACTGCATTGCATTATCTCGCACCCGCTAGGTCTGCTAGGGAAATTCCCAGCTATCTCTGTCTATCCACTGCAATCTCATTTTAATAGTTATTTAAAATGATGTTGTTAAACTTTTTACCTTTGCCTTCTTTCTAGTTAATAATATTTATAATGAATGTTCCGTCTTTTCACGGTCATTTTAAGACCAAACACGGGCTATGAGATTTTATGATTTTAGTTTGAATAAATTTGGGCAATTAATCTGTCATTTATTATACTTAATTTGGTTATCTTGTTTATTTCTTTTTACCGAAGTATCTGAACTGCAATAAACTGTCTTGAAAGTCAACTCCCAGTTAACCTGGCATGAGGATGGAGTGGCTGATAAACTACCAACTGTCAGATAGGGAAGCTTAGTGGAAAGAGCATGGCAGCACACTGAAGCTTCTTAGCCACCTGAATTTCACGAATGATGCTGGAAGATTTAATTGACATAATAATGCCGTTTTAGGCTCACAAAAAAAAAAAAAATGTCCAAACCGGTTAATGCACTTGCACTTAAAACAACATGTTCTTATGAAATTTAAATGTACAAATACAAATATTCACTAGATCGAGGTGTCGCACTACAACAAACACACCTCTTCGCCCAACAAGCTTAAGATGTTTTTACAAAATTTTACTGCATTCTTCCCGATAGTTCGGTGGTGGTACTACAAGACATCTTCCAGTTAAGCTATCTGAAAGTTGTGCATCGGGAGGTGGTAATAAAGGCTATATATATATATATCTGTGGCTTTGTTCTAAAATGGCCAATATCAATTTATTGCAAAAATGAGATCTATGGGTTATTGAGCTCGGCTAGTCTTTATCTTTCGTATACTAAAATTATCAATATATAATGCTATTAATAGACATAATATAGAAACCTTGGAGGCCAATGTCTGAAATTCTTAGCAAAAAATGTCACTTCTATAAAGGCTTCAAACTCAGTTATCTCAAAAGCAAGTTTTATGAAATTGGCCCTTTTAGAACCAAGCCACATATATATACTTACTTAGTCAATGGAAATAGACAATTCCTAAGTAAGCTAAAGGAATACTATCTATTTTATGGAACCCAAAGGTTCATTGCCACGCTTACCTGAGCCCACCATTCAACCCTGTTCTGTGCTAACTCCATCCAATCATCCTTCGCAAATCCTACTTCCCTTAAATCTAACGTAATATTGTCCTCCCATCTGAGTCTAGGTCTTCCAAGTGGTATTTTCCCTTCGGGGTCCCCCCCCCCCCCCAGTATTTTTGAGATATGTCTATCCTCTCCCATGAACGCAACATGTCCAACCCATTTCATCCTCCATGATTTAATTACCCTTAATATCCGATGAAGAGTATAGGTTATGAAGCTCATCGTTATGTAGTTTTCTCCAATCCCATTTTCATCTTTCTTAGGCCCAAATATTTTCCTAGGCACCCTGTTTTCGAATCCTCTCAGATTATGTTCTTCTTGAAAAGTAAGCGACCATGTCTCACATCCTTATAATACAACTGGCAGGAGAGTTTCTGAACTGCTTAAAAGCAGGCATTTCCTGATTTGAGTCTACACTTAACTTCGGCCTTAATATTATTTGTATCTGTAATTATTGCTCCCAGATGTTTGAATTTATCCTCTTGTTTGAACGGTTTACTGGCGGTTCTATATATATATATATATATATATATATATACACACACACACACTGTGTATGTATATATATTTTACCTGTAGGAAGGAGGGTTAACCAGCTAATGCCTATAAACCCTATTTTATGCCTTATCTGCCTGTGCTTTCGTTCTATATCCCGTAAATAATATTGCATGTGTTAATGTGGCAAGTTAATAAAATGTAGGCACATATACATATTTTAATGGTACACTTCCGATAGATTTTAGATATTGTGCATATCTCTGTTAATTTGAACATTTACCACATATTTACATAATATTAAAGTGACATTTCACTTCATTAGTTGGTTGCATTAACCTTGTTAAAAAGTTTTGGAATGTACAATTCTCTCAGTAGGCCTACTAACTTAAAATAATTCAAGTAAAAGAGTTTACTGACTTATTCAGCTGACCCATTACTTGTGAAACATCTGCACCAATTACCAACAGCAATAACTGCCACAAAATATAATTAAAATGATTATTGGCACTCAGTGCATAGATTTCTATTTTCTTTGCTTTTAATACAAGAAGGTTGTGCACAAAATCAATGTAGTTTAGCAGATCACTAGGAGAACGCAGCACTAGTGGGTTAATATGTCAAGGTCCAGTGGTGATGTAGGACTGTGCCTTGCACTTGTAGCCCAGTATGTAAGTCAAGGGCACAGTCTATTTCAGAGTTATATTACACAAACTGAAGTGATGACATATTTTAGCATATGGTAATTTATTTATTTATTAAATCTCCAAGTACAAGAGCCCTATTTTACCTAGATATGCTAGGGCTATAGTTTCAGAAAAGTGTGTTATAATTATGAAGTATCAAATAATTTTCAGTCTTATACCCTCAAAAAATAATAAGATGCCGTCTACCAAGGATGTGGGGACAACCTTTTAACAAATATCTATTAAATAATATATTTGATAAGACAATAATTTATTAGAAATAAGTTAGATTACATGTATTGTGAAAAAATACTTATTTGTTAGTTTTTAGTATGATCGAAATTATTGTTTGAAAGATTTTTATATAATTCTATACAAAATAGCTTAGGACTAGTATAGAATATCATTTATTACTATACATAAAAGTATTATATCAAGTTATATCTTATTATTTTTTGAGGGTATAAGACTGAAAATTCTTTGATACTTCTATATTTCCCTCATAGAAAATCCAAAATGAAATTTATCAATATTATAATTATGACATGCAGAAAATTTTTTAAATGTGGCAGTAAACAATAAACAAAAGTGAACATAAACACAAAACATTACAAAGTTACATTAAAAAAAATAAGTTCATAGAAATTGATGTGAGAATTGATCACAGCGTTTTAAAAACTTTGTTGAAAAATATTTTAAATTCTGTGAAACAGCATTGGTTTTTTAAAAAGTCAATCATTGGATAACCCAAAACCTTATTAGTTAGTTATTCCTCAGGTTCGCGAGCGACCCCTTGTGATCCCGTAAGGGGATATTCTCAGCGGATTTGTTACCGGGGTGCACCAGTCCCCTACCTACTTAAACCTAAGGACACACACACCCAGTCCTGAACCCGGGAAAGACATTTTTCACTACTGAAAAATCCCTGACCCGGCCAGGAATCGAACCCGGGCAGCCCAGGTGGCTGGCAGTCATGCTACCAACTCACCCACGGCGGCAGACAAAAAAACACTTAGTTAAATGTTTCTTTAGCATGTGGCACTTGTAACCATGAAATGGGGAGTCTAGAACAAGATGTTCGACAGTTTGTTCATCTCCACATGGACAAAAATATCCATCTGCGGGTATGTGAAATCTTGGAATGTTAACAGCATATGGTATTTGCTCTTTCTTTTATTTATCAGGGGATGGGGGAAGTCCATTTGGGGAAAAATACAAATTACCTGCGAATTCCTGTAAATATATCCTGCTGTAGTTACACTAAACTGAGCATCTTTAAAGCAGTGTACCCTACCATTACCTGAACCTGATATTGAGAATTTAATAAAATCTAAGCAGTCCCAGATACTGTATTTCTCTAATTATGTATGTCATAATATTATTTGACCGCATGCGTGGTCTCATGGTTAGTGTCGCTGGCTATGGATTCACAGGCCTGGGTTCAATCCCCATTACTTTAAATTTTTCTGAGGTAGGGAGGTCTGGAACGGGGTGCACTCAGCCTCGTGATTCAAACTGAGGAGCTACTTGATAGAGTAGTAGTGGCTCCAGTCACGGAAACCACCATTAACGGCCATGGGTGTCAGCATGCTGACCACATTCCCCCCCAATCCTGCCATCTATCTATGGCAGATGATGCAGCGGTCGTGTGGTGGGCCTTGTCCCTTTAGGGATGTAGCACCACAAAGTTTAGTTTAGTATATTATTATTTTACAATTTGAAGTTTATGTAAATTACATTCAGTAAAATACTAAACCTGGGTTAACCAAAACTGATTTTTCCACTTGTAAAAATTTATTTTTGATAGACCTGTACTAAAGACTTCAAAACATAGTTCTACTGCAGTATCTAGCAGTATTAACATTGACACCTGGTCTTTCTGAATAGGTCATAAATATGTCTATTATCTCTACAAGGATCTTTTAGTGAACAATAAAGTTGATAGTTAACTTTATGTATTTTATCAAGAACATTAACAGAGCAGTTATTCTGAATTATGTATTTTATCAAGGACACTCTTGCAACTTTCATAATGTAGTGTAAAATCAAATCAGAGAGTAAAGAGTGTTTGAAATCCCCAATATAATTTTTAGGACAATAGTAGGGCATTCTGCCAAAAAATCGAATTGTCCAGGGAAAAGCAGGATGAATGGATACCCATATTAATAATAAGTAATTAAGAATGGCATTAATACATTATTAATTAAAATATACACTATAACCTTGCTAATCCAACTTCGATTAAATGAAACCCAGGTCAACCAAAACTGATTTTTCCACTTGTAAGTATTTATTTTGGTAGACCTGTACTTAAAGATTCCAAAACTTAATTACTGTAGTTTCGTGCAGTATAAACATCGTCACCTGATGTTTCTGAATAGGTCGTGGATATGTCTGTCGTCTCTATAATAGATCTTTTAGTGAACAATAAGAGTGATATTCTTCATTCCATTCTACTTTGATCCTAGTCAAAACAAAGGGGAGGAGAACTCACAGAGAGTTCGCGGAAAATTCGCATCATGTGATTGGTTAATGTCATTAGCATGCGCCATTACCGGGGTGTGTCTAACGAGTGCTCATGCAAGAATATCAACATTTACACATGTAATAACAAACTCTCACTGGCATCGTCATCATTATAGTATATCAATTAGCAAACAAAACAAAGGAGTCATTGTTCACGAAGACCCTGCGAGCGAGTTGGACTGAGAATAAACAAACACGGTTAACACGTGCGTTCTCACTTGCAGTCTATGACAGCCATGCCTCTTTGTTTTGACTAGGATTCAAGTAGAATGTGATGAAGAATAGCATACAGAGCAGTTATTTCAATTTCCAGCGATTCAGGTAGTGCAGCGTTTCTCAACCTATGGTCCGCGGACCACCAGTGGTTGGTGAAGATGGTCCGCAGACATAATTAAACAATATCATAAAGCAAGTGGAAAGTAAAGAAGTAAAATTTTTTCACATATTTCGTTATAATGACCTATAATTAATACCCCAAATATTTATAATATAAGCCTTCTTTTAAAAATGGGATGTAAAATTTGGGGTCCGTAACACTTTTTAGACATTTTAGAGGTCCTCGGGTACAAAAAGGTTGAGAAACGCTGAAGTCGTGTATTTCTTGAACCATTTCACTGCTACTGACGTATAAATGCATCACATAAAAAACTGTATAAAAGCAGAGGTATAAGATCAGTACAATAATCCTTTATGTAAAATATAAGGATTTTTATTCATGTGTTACGATTACCTTTCATAGAGACCAACTGTTCTGCTGAAATGTTCCTAGTTGATTTGAAACTTAAAGCCCATTGATGCTTTTACTTGACAATTCCTTATGAACAGGGCTCGAATTTTGATGACATGTCATCTTTTAACTGGTACATCATGCCCGTTGCCCACTAGTGTAGATATTCTGATCATGACTCGTAGATTATAAACATGGTAATGTTTAGGGTCATTTTTCCCCATTTTTAATTTTTTGGCCAGTTTACTTTCTTTTTACGTTTCATATTTAAGAAAATAAAAAGTCATTATTTTTTCATGTTGTGTTCTTCCTTACATTATATAGTTTTTTGGCATTTACTTGCAATGAATATTATCAGAACTCTAAACAAGCATAAATAAGTAAACTTTGTTACTTACTTAATACTCAGTGGCAAGAGACAATTTTTCAGCAAGTTAAAGGAATATTATCTATTTTATGAAACATGAAGGTTCATTGTCGTGCTTACGTGAGCCTGCCATTCAACCCTATTCTGTGTTAACTCCAATCATCCCTCGCAAATCCTATTTCCCTTAAATCTATTCTAATATTGTTGTCCCACCTACATCTAGGTCTTCCAAGTGGTCTTTTCCCTTCGGGTCTCCCAGTCGTTACTTTTGAGATATGTCTTTCCTCCCTCATGCATGCAACATGTCCAGCCCATTTCATCTTCTATGATTTAATTACCCTTACTGTATCCGGTGAAGAATACAGGTTAAGAAGCTCATCATTATGTAGTTTTCTGTAGTCCCCATTTTCATATCTCTAAAGTAGATTGTTGGCATACTGTACTGCATAGTGTATTCCCATTCATAAATGTTTAAGGAATTGTTGAGATAATGCTTTAGGAATATATTTACTTAAAACAAGTGGGATGGGGTCCTTCTGTATATCGGTGACGACTGATGAGGATGAGGTACTATGACCCTGCATACCAGGTTGTCTACCCCTTATTCAACACCAGTAGTTGGCGGACGTTTGGCAGTTCATGGAAATGTGTCTCACTGCATAAAATAAATAAATAATAAATAAATAAATAAGCCCGTCACAATCCCTTATAGGGCAAGGGCCTCCTACCATGGTAGGGCTGGCTCTGTTTTACTCTCCCAAGGTGAGCTATTTCCTTGGAGAGTTGGGTTTTTGCCTCCTGGTGGGTTAAGACCTATATATTAACAACACTTTCCTAGGACACTGTTTTCCTAATGAATTAAATGCTCTATCATTTGTTTTCAGTTCACTTTTTCTGTGACCTATCCTGAACATCTCGTTTCTGCCTGAACTCTTCTTCCTTTCCTAGATCACTGTTTTCCTAATGATTTAAATGTTTTATCACTCGTTTCCAGTTCACTCTTTCTTTGGCCTGTCTTGTCCATCTCATTCCTAACTCCTCCCTGAATTCGTCCTCCCATCTGCGTCGAGGTCTGCCTCTGCTTCTTTTACCCTTCCTCTGGTCCCAAACAGTTGTTGCATACGCCCATCTTTCTTGATTCATTCTGATGACGTGACCTCCCCAATTCCATTTGGTTTTTCTTACAACAATCGCTGCGTTTTCCAGTCCACTTCTTTTTCTTAACTCCTCATTTCTTATCCTGTCCCTTAGATTTATTCCCAACAGTTTTCTTTCCATCTTTCTCTGACAAATCTCTATCATGTTAACTTGTTCCTTTCTTAATGCCCATGTCTGGCAGCCATATAGTAGAACTGGTATGACACACATTTTTAGCACTTCCAATCTCTTCTCACTGCATGCATGACAGTATTTTATACCCACTACTGAATTTACTGAAAAGTGTTTTTGTGTGTATTAAACTTGATAGATCTTACAAAAAACACTTTGCTTAATACTTTCTTAGGGAAATTCAATATTCCTATATTACAAGGCTGCTGCAGGCTTTAACATGATTTTGAATTATAATGGGTTTGTTCCTATCTCATGTAGGCCTACCACGACTCATGAGCACAGTTTGCTGAAAAATACATTGTGTGCATACATCTGTCAGCGAAACTGATAGACTGTACAGTCGGTCAAATAAAAAACGTCGGGCGGTATTTGATTAAGTATCACGAACGAGCATATGCGCATGTACAGGAAGACTTAAGGTTAGGTTCACACACGCCTCTTGTCTATCCATGTATTTTCTTGATTATTTAGTCAGTTTTGTTCCAAAACAAACATGTATAGAAGGCTGTGGCTATATGCCTCAAATCCGCCATATTCTTGGTTGCAAATTTTTATAATATTAATAATTAATAGATTCGCGAGGAATATGTTTATTCAAGGAGCATTTTTTAAAGATTTTATTTTATAACACCGGTATTTGTAGTGCAAAATCAATAACTTACGTTCAACTTTTGCAACCATCTAGCATCGAAATACGCGGCCGGCGAGATCCCTGTGAAAACTTCCGGTCGCATTATAGTACCGGTATTTGTAGTGCAAAATCAATAACTTACGTTCAACTTTTGCAACCATCTAGCATCGAAATACGCGGCTGGCGAGATCCCTGTGAAAACTTCCGGTCGCATTATAGTGAAGTTCCCACATCCGAGCTGCTCTTTCATAAATATGGAACGTTCTCGCTGCTTCAGAGGCCGAAAAATGCAGGTCAATTACAGCCCTAACTACACTTTCTCTCACTTTAGCATTTGTATGTGGCGATGACACAAAGCAAAATGAATTATGACAATACATTAAGTCGAATATCGTGTGTTGCGGTTTTGGCGTTGTTCAATTTTTTCCCTTAGTTCTTCATTTTTTCCCTCCTGTCGCATGGCCTCATATGTTCCGAGAATGGCCTGTATTTAATGTTTTTATAGGAAACTTGTGAACTAATGCGTGAAAACTTTAATTTTAACTGCATACGAGTCCCGACGTTTTTTATTTGACCGACTGTACATCGTCATGGTACATGACAGGGCTGTAGGAACAAACCTAATAAGCAAATTTTGTTATAACATATTGTAAAGGAAATATAAATAAGACTCGTTATGCTGTTATACAGAACTTTATGGCAGGTGGCATAAACATACGAGGGTCATTTCAAAAGTTCTGCACACTTTAAGATAGAATGGAAGAAAATAATTTATTTTGCAAAATACCTTTAAAGGCCTTCAAGATAATCCACATTCTTGCTTATGACAGCTTCCCAGCGTTTTGGCAATTTTTTTCATTCTGGATAGGGCACCTTCATTGTTGAGCTGTCTGATTACTCAGGTCACCTCACTGGAAGCTTCATCAACTGTAACAAAACGTTTTCCAAGTCTATGGATGGGAAAGACTTCTCCACCCATCATACAGTCCTGATTTGAGCCCACCAGACTTGATTTGTTTCCCAAATTGAAGGAACCACTCCATGGAAAACGTTTTGTTACAATTGATGAAGCTTCCAGTGAGGTGACCTGAGCAATCAGACAGCTCAACAATGAAGGTGCCCTATCCGGAATACAGAATTTGCCGAAACGTTGGGAAGCTGTCATAAGCAAGAATGAAGATTATATTGAAGGCCTGTAAAGGTATTTTTTAAAATAAATTATTTTTTTAAATTTTATCTTACAGTGTGCAGAACTTTTGAAATGACCCTCGTACTTATGCGACATGACTGCTGTCTATCTATGAAAACTTCGTATTTATTTTGCAGCATTTAAAAAACTGTTCGACTTCGTGGGCTACCAGTTGGAAACACCTGAGATGCCAGTATCATTTTTATCTCTAGTTAATATATTTTTCATGGCTGAGTGATTTAGACTGCTTTCTTTCCACTGCAGGATACTGGGATCAAATTTCAGTGGATCTATGTGGAACTTGTGGTGGACAAAATGGGGTCGAGCAGTTTTCTCGGGGTGCCCTTGTTTCCCCCTGCCATAAAACATTGCTCCATTCCTCATAGTATGAACATTTTGGTTGCAATAATGGAATTATTATATATTTTTTAAATTTACTTCGCGGGCCGCCATTTGAAAACCCCTGTACTATCGTTTATCCCTGGTGGGTGCTGCCCCCTATATAATGTTTAGGGGGAAATGTGACTACAGAAAAGAGTAATTAATATTTATGTTGGCCCCATTTTGGTTTGCTGCCAACATTAAAATAAAATACCAAGTTGCCAACTTAACTGAACAGCTGGTGAAGATGTGAATTTTGTGTAGTTAAAAAGTGCGGCGGTAGAATAACATTTACACATTAAGATAATAGAAGAACTAGATTAGCATTTATAGATCTTCACACTAGTGTTGCATACGCCAGAACTCGAACTTTTTTTTGCAATTTGCTTTAGTAGTCGGCAAGGTGTAAACGTAACCTCAATTTTGAGCAAGAAAGTCTTTGTGAAGTAATGTTTCACTTGAGTAATGTTCTTGAAGACGTTAATTAGATTCGCCGGTAACATTCGCGATCCTATTTATCCCTGTAGAAACTATAAAAGTTTGCGAAAAATGCAGAATGTATACATTCGTCGTCAGGAGGGTGATGAATGCTTTCAGGTCTCATTTCAACTGAAAAACGAAACACTTGGGTTGGATCGTCAATTTAATTTTAGTAGACAATTATCAGAGAAGGTAAACGATTTCTTAAGTAGGGTGTCGTCAAGTATCGAAAGAATTCTTTCTAAGAAGAAAAAAAGGAAGAAATCTGAAGACGCTGAAGAAGGAAAGATCGCTGTAAGTTTATTATGTGAGGGACAGCCGGTACAAGGAGATAAAGAATGTAGGGAAGTTCTATTTAACAGCAGTGGACTATGCTTAAAGGTTTTAGATTCTACGTATTTTGTTGTAATAAATGCCCCACATGTTAGCGTACTAACTCTTCCGGGAAGCATAATGGCAGGTTTCCCTGTTTATCCTATGAAATTCGAAACTATGTTCGCAGAACAATCGTTGTGTACCTTCAGTTGGTTTAAAAACGCAGGTGTTGATAAAGCAAAGAAAGTCCCTATAGACTGGACTGAAGTAGGTTCAGGTTACTTTTATACGCCTGATACAAGCGACATAGGAACACATCTGAAGCTAATCTGTGAACCTAAAAGAGGAGAGATAACTGGTCCTCCAGCAGAAGCTGTTTCTACAAATACAGTGGAAGCAGGTCCTGGGTCATGTCCCTTTGATTTTAGACATGCCTTCACCACCGAAAGGCTCACTGGATCAAGGTAAATGGGCAGTTGAGGCTAATTGAGATAATTGAAAATAAATTAAAAAGTTAACTTTTTACAGTCAATTAGGATACCTATTCAGCTGACAGAGATTGATGACTTGGACTGGGTGAAAATTGAATTTATCTTTCATGATGACCATTTCACTCCAAAGCAATGGACTATTTGTCATTCTGGGATAATGGAACTTTAGGTTGCCCCCGAGTCCCCCACTCCTACTCTCTAATAGGACGTTTTTATAATTGTGAAATATTATGTATTGTGCAAGGGTCTTTTTTATTAATATAGATATTTTGTTATAATTGTGAAATGTTCTGTTGGCACATAGGCTATACGGCATTTTTCATAAATTGGGGGCGACCTAAAGTTCCAATTAGCCATCATTCCTAATTTAGAAGCAGTGTAGAAAGAGTACAGAGCTTTAAGAAGAAATTTTGGTATAAGTGCACTTTAGGTACATAAACGAATTAAATTTTAATCAAGTTCTTGATTTGTCTCAAAACTCACTTAAATCGTTCAGGAATTTCCACAGAATATTTTGACACTTCACTCAACTTAGTATTTGTTACGAAAGCCTCAAAAATCGGTAATTAAAGTCGTGATTTTCCCCATATAAAGTCATAGTAATCTCCAGCCATGGCTATTTGATGACTAAACCCACATCTGACTTGAGAGCAGTACCAGCTAGTAATATGCTGCAGTTATACAAATTAGAATGAAAGCTTTTGTTTTGGGTAGTCTTTGAATTTAATGCTGTTCCTCTCATACTGCTGCATCCCACTACACAGCCATTTCATAAATACGGGTGGGACATTCTGACAAATTATAAAAGCTATTTTTGTTTATTACATACTATAAATAATAAACTAGAATTGGTTCTTCACATTCTGTACAATTTACAATGCCTTCTCCTCCACACTATATGCAAAGCTTTTTTTAAAATTTATTCTAAATATTTTAAATTTGTTTTTCAAAATCTGTTACGGGTGGGACATAAATTGGACACTGATTTTAATGATGCAAAACAAAAGCTCATTTTCTGTTCTGCTATTACGGTTAGGGCCTTAATGTTGTTATTAATGAAGGTATGAGGGATTAAATACAAATTATAAACTGTTTCCAGGTTGTCAAAACATTTATTTAACTCACCAATAATAATTAACAAAACTATCACTGTTACGGGTGGGACATTACGGGTGGGACAAAAATTCCCTTGTTTGTTATTTTACATAGTAATTAACCACATGTATTTTTTTAAGTTAATCTTATACCAAATTGTACCTTAAGATGTATATTTTCTCAAATGAAAATGGACATAGCTGATTACTCTTGACTACTTGGTATTATAGAGTGTTAAAATCATGCTAAAAATGGCAAAAAAAAGTGACTCAATGCAATAAATAAGAAAATCGACAGATTTTACACATGAAACCACTTCAGATACACCTAAGTCCTTAAAATTCAGAGAATTTGAGGGTTTAAACTTATTTTTGACCACCCAATTACAATAATTTTATAACTTCTCTCTTTGAGGGGAAAATTCCCATATTTTATGAAATGGCTGTACAGTTTTCCATTCAGTGAGTGCACCACTAGTCAAAACAGGAATAATTGTAATGTATTTAATTATTCACTGCTAAATTTGAATGTATTAAATGCACAAACACTGCTTTCACAATCCGAAGATTGTGATCTGCTTCTTTACCTTATCAGTTGGTAAGAGCAGAAGCACTAAGAGCCGAAGATCCTGGTTCAGATCTCTGCTAATGCATTGAATTTTTCAGTCTGACTTCACCTTTCCATTACAATTACTATTTTCTCGCATCTGATTCCAACTTTTGGAACATCTACTCTTATACAATTCAACGGCCCTAAATAGTGTGCTTGCTCGCTCGCCCACTTCGTGAGACATCGGGTATACTCGGCGATGTTCGTCTCTCGCAGTGTAAACTTTCATGACGACTACAAAATTAGGTAAACCGTTTCTTTATTATATAAGGCCTAAGTGAAATGAACTCAATGAACAAATATTCTAATTTTATTTTTACTTACAATTTTCATAGCTCTGAACCACAGACATTTTTAATAATCTACCAGTGTAAATTTCTTAAAAATCCTGGAGTCAATGAATGATGGCGGGCGAAGCACCGGGGGCACCAGCAGTAAAATATTGACAGTTTAACTCTTGAAATATCGCTGATAATAATCCAAACAAACCATTCCTTCCCTTGAAACATTATATAATTTCTGAAAATTACACTGAATTGATAAAATAAAATTCACATCATATTCATGTCAATAAACAGTCGAGAAACAATACGTATTATGTGTTCACAGGTTTCTTTGGAACGGCATAATCGATTCTGATCACCGCCATCTCGAGAATTACAGTAATACAGTTTAGAAGGCAGTGATTCTGATATAGTTATCCCAGGGGGCGCTTTCTAATTTTAGAATGTACTCTGAAACCGGAATTTTAGCTATTTCATTAATGTTATTAATGGCTTAGTTTATGAATGATTCGCGTGCAAGTGTTAATAAATATAATGATTTAATAATTATTATACTCTTAATTTTTAATTTTTAAATGAATTATCGTGAGCAAAGCCACGGGCATCTCCTAGTACACACACAATTTGATTTCCCTCGAACATTAAAATTACTACATGGGAGAATCAAATGAAAACTGCAATTAATTTTTTTCCCACTATTTTACTGCAGGAAGAATGCATTCTTGTACATTATTTTTCCCCATAGTCCCCTCCCAGTTCAATGCACTTGCACCACCGGATAGGAAGTGCTTTGATACCGCATGAAAAAAATTATTTTGGTTGACACTGTAGCCACTCGTGCACTACCTATTAGACATTTTCATCAGACTTGAACTTCTGCCCTCCAAGGTGCTCCTTTAATGGACCAAAGATGTGGAAATCTGATGGTGACAAATCTGGCGAGTATGGCGGATGTGGGAGGCACTTGAAGCGAATGTCATGGATGGTTTTCATGGTTGCACGAGCAGCATGAGGACGAGCATTATCATGTAGAAGCAAAACACCTGCACTCAGGAATCCCCTTCACTTTGGTACCATCAGACTTCCACATCTTTGGTCCATTAAAGGAGCACCTTGGAGGGCATAAGCTCAAGTCTGATGAAGACCGTCCAATCGGCAGTGCATGAGTGGCTACAGCTTCAACCAAAATAATTTTTCTCTCACTGTATCGAAGCACTTCCTATCAGATGGCATAAGTGCATTGAACTGGGAGGCGACTATGTGGAAAAATAATGTACAAGCAAGCATTCTTCCTGCAGTAAAATAGTGGAAAAAAAATTAAATGTGGTTCTCATTTCATTCGCCCTCATATTTTCTCACATCTTATTTCGGCTCCCCCGTGCTCATATAAACCTTCATTGTTGATGAGATGATAAAATATACCCTAGGCTGGAGCTTTGGTATCGTAGCTTGTTATTATTTGTAACAGATTATCATTCCATATTTGTAATAGTTACAAAGTAAGTAATTTATTATATTCATCTCTTGACTGTAGTGAGAGATACAGTAGGCCTATTATTTTCAATGACTACATTGTTTTGTATAATTTTTGGTCAGGATAAACAGTGAACTTCCACAATGTAAAGCTTAGATCAATATTTTGTTAAGAAATACCGGAGCTTTATTGAGCTTATGTTAGGCCTACATATCTATGTTACATGCATTACATATGTATGATTCGAAGTAATTATCATTCCATGTGTCATCTCCCTCCATCTTTTGACTTCTTTGGTAGATAGATTAACAGTGGCGTACCAAGGCTACTTGGCGCCCGAGGCTAATTAAATGGTAGTCGCCCCCTAACACTAAAAGGTTCAGGGTTCAATGAGTTTACTTTAAACATAGTTTAAGTAGCCTATTATAAGGTTAGTTTGTTTGAAAAAATAAAAAATAAAGAGAAAAGAAGTTTCAGAGTCATAACAAAAATTTAACAATGTGCCTTCCTAGCCTTGATGGATGCAAACTTATTTATAATAGAGTTGAAGTCTATAGTAGCAGCCACATCATGTTCAATTGATAAAATTGCTAAATTACACCGTAAACTTTTCCTGTGTGCTGGGCGCCCACGACCTATTTCGTATTGTCTATAAATAGCTTAAAACGAAACGTTTATTTCATTTCTAAATAATATTACTGCAGTATTTAACAAAGTAATAAAGAAAATTTGGCCAATAAAACCTTATATTTTGCCTGAAAAAGTTATTTTTTCTTAAACTAAAAAAAGACGTTTTTAAATTTTGGCGCCCTCTTCTTTATGGCGCCCGGTGTGGCTGCCCCGTTCGAACCCACTAGTGATGACAAAACAAATGGAACACTTATTTAAACAAGACAAGGATGGACAGGCGTATAAGTGTGTGACCATCAGGACCCTAAGCCGCCTCCTATGATAATACAAACATGCATAGACAATTAACAGGAATGTCCCAAGTAGGTGTAAAGTAAATTTCAAACCAGCAGCGACAGCCTGGGTGGCACAGTCAGTATCATGCTGGCTTTCTGTGCCCAAGGTTGTGGGTTCGATCCCGGCCCAGATCGATGGCATTTATGTGTGCATAAATGTGACAGGCCTGTGTTAGTAGTATTACTGGCATGTAAAATAACTCTTGCGGGACAAAATACCGGCACACCGGTGATGGTCACAGGCCTAAGTTGCAGTACATCCCCGCTGTTAAATAACCATATACCAACCAATCAGACCAGCAGCTTTACATGACCCCGAATTTACTTGAAGGTTCTTAAATAGTTAGGCCTAAGTGTATACAGTGTTAAATTGTGGCATAGATTGTTATTAGGCAGCACCTTATTTATTTTAATCTTTTTTATTAAACCAGGCTTTTGAGTTATAAAAATATACAGTACTTTATTCTTTCTGTGTGTGTAGGTTTCGAGTGGTGTCTTACAACATATTGGCAGATCTTTATGCTGATTCAGATGTTGCTAGAAGTGAATTATTCCCTTATTGTCCTCCATATGCAATCAACATTGACTACAGAAAGCAGCTCATTCTTAAAGAACTTCTTAGTAAGTAACTTAAACAATCTTATATTCATTGTGCATGGTTCCCTTGGTTTCAACGAAAGTAGGTGAATGACATCACCGGGTTTCCCCTCCACCCTTCCTCACCTCACCACCATCGCTCATACAGCACAAACACCATTATACACTTTATAAAAACCTTATTTTGCCATTCAACTTCACTTTTAAGTGTTTACTTACACATAATGCGTTTCACAAGTGACCTGCTTGCTTCCTCAGATGAGCTCCACTGCCGGGTCCGTTGTTGGGCTGATAGCTATCTCTGTAGGATGGATCATTCTGGAGATAAGGTTGCTTTCCTTTGGCAAGTCAAAATTGGCAAAATTATTCTTATTTCTTAAGATGAAAGCTTTTTCCCTTATAGTCAGATCAACCAGTTTATGTACAACTTTTACGTAAACCAGTTGATCTGACTATATGGGAAAAAATCTTTATCCAAAGAAATAAGAATAATTTAGTAAATTTTGACTTGTCAAAGGAAAGCGACTTTATCTCCAGAATGAACCATCCTACAGAGACATCTATCAGCCCAACAACGGACCCGGCAGTGGATCTCATCTGAGAATGCAAGCAAATCGCTTGTGAAATGTGTTATGTGTAAGTAAATACTTAAAAGTGAATTTGAGTGGTAAAATAAGGTTTTTATAATTTGACCTCTTCACAGAGAGTTCTGCAAACATTATGTACGATTATCATTGTACGCACTCATCTCTTCACACTTTACACTTCTGCCTGTTACATAACTATCACCAAGTGTCACCAAGTGTCTAATTCCAAAATGGACCACAGTATCACCATCTATCCACCTCAGGTTGGAAACTAAATGGGTCAGATAAGTAGGGCCCTGATTTATCGGTGAAATAAAATGGCTGATTTTAGTGTTAACTTCCTTCTATTTTGGTGGGTATTTCGTGAAATAAATTACTTTATACTACATTGGGAACATTGCGGAATGATAAACTTTGTTTCTATATTTACATGAACTAACACCCCCCCTCATTTCTATATAGTTTTTCCCTTGTATGAACTGAAGTAACTTTCGATTTAGACATGATTAGAGTTAATGTTCAAGTATAATTATGAGAAATATTATCGTAGGCTAATATCTACTAAACACCATCAGATAGCCATTTGCAAAAAGTAGTGCCAACCATACCACTGTGGGTAAAAGACAAAATCTGTTGAATACAAGTAACAAACATTTTACACTCTTCTGCTGTAATTGACCATAGGCATCGCTAACTTGGCAAAGAGATAGCAGGAAAGGAGAGTATTCAACAGTACAAACCAGGTCACAGACAATCTTTGCGTAAATTTTGCAATCTTTGTAATCGATCACAAATATCGATATATCGGTAAATCTTTGACAGCCACAGAAAGAGCAGACAAAATATATTACAGTACACCAAAACACAATATTGTGATTTTAAGGCAAATTTTCGTGCTCATTTCTCACTTTATGGAAAGAAGGGGCATATTTCGCGCTTATAGACACATTTTGCGGAATTGAGTAAATTTCGTGATATTTCGTGGATTCAATTCGGTTCATATTGGTATTTTAAGCATATAAAAGCTAAATATAGCTAAGGGAGGTTGTTTTATAAAATTTCATGCTTATCGTTGTTACCAAAAAATACGGCCCCTACAGATAAGTGATAGAAAAATCTGCAATGGCTATCGTTTCTGATCTACAGGTTATGATTTCAATAGTGAGGCAAAATTATTGAAATAATGTTAGAAACCACTTGATTTAACCATTAAGGGAAAAGTACACATCCAGAAAAACAAAGGTAGGGGTATCAATTTTGACATCCTTAAAAAGAAAATGACCTCATTTCAAAATTTATACAATCTGGAGAACATATGGTGGACAAAAAAACAAAACTCATCAGCAGATCTCAGTTGATGATGAAAGGGAAACCTTTGAAACATAAATGTTCTAATTTGGTAAGATTTTACTTACCGTAATTAGGCTATGTGAAATTGAATGCCTTAACATTTATTGAACATTATTGTCACTGCACAATGTTTTTCTGATTAATTTAATAAACATTTACAAATCTCGTTTGTTGCAGGGTACAATGCTGACATCATATGCCTCCAGGAAGTAGATTCGAAAGTGTACAATTATGACCTGACTCCGACCCTATCTTCTGTAGGTTACAGTGGGGTATTCAACAAGAAGGGGGGAGGAGCTGTGGCTGAGGGATTGGCTTGTCTCTTCCATGAGTCAAGATTCAAGTGAGTTGTTCTTTAACTGAGGCATATCAGGAAATAAGTCCACTAGTTGCAGTTTTTTTTTAATTTTTTTATTATTTGTATTTTTTTTTTTTTTTTTTTTTTTTTACATATTGAATAATGCAATACAATTATTGTACAATTATTGTACAGTCTGTACTAAAGATCAGAAAGAATGTTCAGTAACTAGACCATAGACTTCAAGGTGCATATTAGGTACCTAAAATAGGCTCATTTAGGCTATGTAATATCTAAAATAGACCTTAAAAGAATGGAGAAAAACAGTGCTTAGTAATACAATATTGACAAATGAGCATATTAACAATACAACTCACGAATTTTAGTTTTACATGCATAATCCATGCCACTTAATGGAATTTTGTGGGGACTCAAACCTTTAAAAATAAAACTGTTTTATTTTTTATAATTAAACAGATGACCTTAAAGACAAACTTTTACATTGGTTACTCAGCTTTTATATGAGGTAGGTAATTAAATAGCGTACTCGTTTCAAAACTGATAGTCGTTATGACATCAGTGTGGTTAAAATCAATCAGAAATAAAAACACTTGTTGCTCCACTTACATAATATTAGGCAGGACCGGTTTCAAGGAAGATCAGCTTCCTTATCCTCAGCTGGATGTCGACTGGTGTGGTGCTGGGAGATCCAAGTCTGTAGTTGGCGCTGTGCTGCCATCTGTCTTCCCCAGGATCAAACTAAAAATCTCGTCGGCCAATGGTATATCAAAATTCATAGCCCTGTCTTTATTTTTTAAAATGAAAATCTTCTCCCATGTCATTAATTCTAAAGGTCTTTTAACATGTTTTAACAATTTTATGTTGTTATTAATGTGATGGTCACATGTATATGCATGAAAAGCTATGGCCGATTTTTCCGTGTGCATCAATCTGACGTTGTTCAAATGTTCTTTCATTCTAGCTTCAAGGTTTCTTCTGGTTTGTCCGATATATATACTGTGGCAATCTTTACAGTCAACTTGGTAAATGCCTGATAATTTGAGTTTGGGAACACTATTTCTTAATGGGTGGTTAAGTAGGTTCCTAAGGTTGAATTTATTTTGTGGAGCCAGTTCAACCTTAGGAACCTACTTAACCACCCATTAAGAAATAGTGTTCCCAAACTCAAATTATCAGGCATTTACCAAGTTGACTGTAAAGATTGCCACAGTATATATATCGGACAAACCAGAAGAAACCTTGAAGCTAGAATGAAAGAACATTTGAACAACGTCAGATTGATGCACACGGAAAAATCGGCCATAGCTTTTCATGCATATACATGTGACCATCACATTAATAACAACATAAAATTGTTAAAACATGTTAAAAGACCTTTAGAATTAATGACATGGGAGAAGATTTTCATTTTAAAAAATAAAGACAGGGCTATGAATTTTGATATACCATTGGCCGACGAGATTTTTAGTTTGATCCTGGGGAAGACAGATGGCAGCACAGCGCCAACTACAGACTTGGATCTCCCAGCACCACACCAGTCGACATCCAGCTGAGGATAAGGAAGCTGATCTTCCTTGAAACCGGTCCTGCCTAATATTATGTAAGTGGAGCAACAAGTGTTTTTATTTCTGATTGATTTTAACTTATTGACATGCTCTACTGTATACAAATTGCTTCATTTTGTTTTATTATCAGTGTGGTATCGATTATTACTGAACACGGAACGATCTTGACACCTTGAGAGTAGCAGCTGAAAACTGAGTAATAAATAGCCTACATTTGAAGAAAAATCAATTATGTTAATGTTAATTTTAATATCATACTAAATTGAATTCATTTCTTGTTCTCAAAATCCATTGGATTAAAACACGACCAAAAGGAAGCTTCGATTTGACTGTTGCCATGAACTGCCATCTCTCGTAGAAGACAATAACTATGACAACAAGCTGATGCAGAGGACAGCACCGGCATTTAAATCTCAAAATTTAAACATTTAGACTAATTATGGTAGAACAGAAACAGTTGTATGCAACTGTCAAATGGTAAATGAGATACCTGCTTTGGTTGTTTCATAAACATACTGTACATACTGTACATTTAAAGAAAAGCTCTTCATTTCCAGACTGGTTTCATCACATATTATCCATTTGGGAGAAGAGCTAAAGACTAACCCTATATATTCTGAAATCTGGGATAAAATAAAGAGGAATGAAGCTCTGGCTACTAGGATAATGGAGAGGACAACATCATCTCAGGTAATATTACAGTGCAAACCGAACATGCAACCTGCTAGGAAAGGTTGGTTGTAGTAATTGAAAAATCTCTGTAATGACACTGTATTTTCCTGTACGCCTTATCCAGCTATCAAATTTCAGTATTTTATTCTTCCCTCTTTTCTAGAAGTTCCCATATTGACTACTAGCAAGTCCCCATTGCTTATCGAAAGATTCAAAATTAAGAGCAAAATAATTAAAACATTTTCTTTATTAACACTTGCATGTGAAACATTCATAGCCTAAATTAAATGATTAATAATAATTAACGAAGCAGCTAAAAATCTTGCTTTGAAATGCATTCCATGATTAGAAAGCGTAGCTTGGAAAAAACAACCTCACAATCAAGTTCCCTGGCCCAGAAAACCCCTGCATAGTGAGTTCCACCCAAATCGATCAATGTTTCACCGTTTAGGTCTAGATTCATTATCCCTCTTCCATCTAGGTTGAAAATTTAAACTATGATATGATTTTTATGAATGCTTATATATTAATCAACAATGAAAGAGTGAAAGAGTAGCTTCCAAACAAGTATGAAATAGGCCTGGATTTTTAAGATGAGTTTATTCCCTCTGTGATTTCAGTTTGTAGTGTTGGATAGTGTAGACAACAAGAATGAAAGAATTGTAGTGGCCAATACTCACCAATACTTCCATCCAGATGCTGACCACATCAGATTACTGCAAACCGGCATGACAGTCATGTTCTTGGAACATCTCATTGCAGAAACTGCAGCTTTGGTTAGTACAGTAAAATAATAAATACTCTTTTAGCATGGCTCACCTTATGGAAAACCTACAGTAAATTAAATTCCACTTTTAATTTTAAATCTTAATATTTTAAATTATAAACAAATTATGCTTGAATACAATGAATATTTTTATAATTTTATTTGAAACTCTGAACAATTTAGAATATGTTTTGACACTAATAATTGAGGCCCAGATTTTTAGGTTTTTATAAACCCTGCATTAGCTTTAAAACATATTAAAATAGTTTTATTTTAGTTTTTTACCATTTTCAGACAAGTAAGTTTCACTTTAATACATACAAACGTATTAAAAAAGATATATTAACTAATTTTATTTTTCTATAATTTCCACCGCTGTGAACAACAAAATTATAGGAAATTTTTTGCTTAACTTTCCACTACATAAACTCAAGAAGAATGTTTTTCAATTCATCAACCAACTTTTAGAATACATTACTTTTGCCAGTCTTTCTTTGAGCAAACACTGTGAATAAACTGAAAGTGTAAGCTTCTTAAGAATGCATTTAATTTGCTTCCAACCTAGTTTTAAGACTTGACTATGTTCAAAATTGTACATCTACAATCAGTGAACAATAAATTATTATTATTATTATTATTATTATAAAGAAACCAGGGATTTTGATTCACTAACAGTTTCCTTTACATATATACCAACTCACTGAATCAAAATATTAAAACCAACTTGGCAGGAAGATTTTGAAAAAATTATGGCAGACCTATTTTCCAGTTCTCCAGCAAAAGGGCGGCCCATGAGTCCATAGAGCTTTCTTTCACCTACCTCCTTCATTTTTATTCAGATACTGATTTTAACAACCCCTTAAAGACCGGACAGATATTAAAACTCATAACATCAATGTAATTCATACTCTATTAAAAGACCACCCAATTCCCTGACCAGCTCTGTTGCTTTTAACGCCTTTTTACTGACCAAAGTCAAAAGTAAGTACTTTTACAATAAGGTTTTACTGTACTTGGTACAAGGTTACCAGATGTCTTTATATTTTAAGGATGTCTTGGCATCCGTATTTATTTTGCAAAATCTCCAATAGGTATTTTTGTATAAACAATATTTTTAATAATTGAAAAAATATGCTTTTGTTTCCTTATTTTACCAAAAGATGTCTCAGAGCTTTGTATCACATTCTAATTTCTACTGCAATCATAATCTCTTTGCACATTTGTGCACATTTCACTTTTATTATTACGGTATTAATCCCTTTATTATAATTTCTTTGAAGGGAATTTCAAATTTAGATTCTGCTGTTGGTAATAATGACCAGAACGTAACATTATATAATATTAGGTATCGTATTATGCTGTGAGTTTTATTTTATGATTTAGTTCACAAATGGGGAAAAGAAAATGCAAGTTTACTACCAAGTTGGAGATGAAATACAGAATACTTAAAATAAGTTTGTTCCAATGAGGAAACCGAGTGTTATTTGGGAAAGTTGGGAGATTGGTTTCTGTTGCTAACCGTGGAGCACTTGGTGATTGTGAAGTTCAGTTTGAAAGAATTAACATATTCTCAATTTTGTGAAGATCTGAAAGCCTATAGAACGAAATAGGTCATCAGATAAATGTGGTGTATCTCAATTTAGCAGCATGGACAGGAATGTATTTACAGGCTCAGATACATGTAAATTAAGATTGCCAGATAAATGTAGGCCACAAAAAAGAGCCGTTCAATAATTTTAACATATCATGCTTTTGTCCTGTATTTTTAGTCTCATATGTCCTTTTCATCCAATGATCTGGTAACCCTAGTAAAGCAGCTTGTTTTCTGTTGCAGGACAAAGGGAAACGAGTGTCCTGCTTATTTTGTGGTGACTTCAACAGCACTCCAGAATGGGGAGTTTACAGACTTATAACAACGCAGCATGTACCAGAAGACTTGAGGGACTGGGCAAGCAGTATGTATTATTTTCTATATTTACAGTAAATCAAAACTTAAGTGCAATGCATCCTCAGTTCTCTCTTTTAGGCCGGTATTCATAGTCACAATAAGTCGTACTTATATCCAAGTCGAACTTGAATCTCGTCTTAGGCCGGTATTCATAGTCGCAATAAGTCGTACTTATATCCAAGTCGAACTTTAATCTCGTCTTAAGTTGAATTTCTGACACAAACAAGTCGGACTTATGACGTATTTACTTTATAAAGTCAGACTTGACAAAGTCGAGCTTATTGGTATTCATAGTCACTAAATTACGACTTATATGTCGAAATAAGTCGTACTTTATGAAGTCAAGGGTCCCCCTGACTTATTTCAGTTTAAGCCAGTACCATGGATAGTAATTTTTAGGATCTTGTCGAGTATTAGAAGAAACTCATGCCCCAAAGCGTTATTTGCGAAACATGATGAATCTATTCAAATTCTACAGTGACAATGAATTTAAAAAGAGATTTCGTTTCAAGCAGACACAATTTTGGAAATATCAATCGCCTATTTGTGTTGATAAATTTCATGTTATTTATCTCCTACGAGGGATTTGTATGTCGTGTATAAAATAATTCCACCTATTCCCTCGTATAAAACGTTTTTGTTAAAATATCAGCTCATAGCTTTGTCAAATCTAAAATTTATATTTGTCAATATTATAAAACATAATTAAAAATTATATCTGTCAATTTTATAAGATAATTTTTGTATATTGGACAATATATTTCGGCTATTCAGCCATCTTCAAGTCCTTTTGTTTCACCAAATGACTCTGTTGGTTAATCCATTACAATATTTTATACACGACATCAATCGCCTATCTTTCATCAGCATTTCTTTCTGCTGGCATTTCATATCGGCCCAAAGCTTCCTAAGCTGTTTTGAATCTCTCTAAAACAATAATTAATATTGAAATAAATACATAAGCGTACCGGTATTAATTCTGAACGATCTCCAAGCTAATATACGCAGAATATTCTAAAAAAAAAAACTATTAATTAGTTTACTTACACGCTGCATAATATGACTGGATGAATTGAATTCTTTGTTTACAATTCACAGAGCCGTCTGTATTTTTATATCACGATAGCGAAATACGTACTCAGTTGGCTTTGCTTTACATAAAATCTGAAAAAAATCAAACGCGATTGGCTAATTCAGTTGTTACGGCAGTGAACGCGTGATTTTTCATATTATTGAGTTCGACTTTAGTATGTAGAATAAGTAGAGCTTTATGAAGTCAGACTTAATAAAGTACGACTTTAAAGAAGACTATGAATACGAAAAACACACAAGTCTACTTGTCAAATAAGTTCAGCTTTATAAAGTCGGTTCTTAAGTCGCCGACTATGAATACCGGCCTTAAAGTGGCATTTGTTCTGCTTTTACGTTTCTGGCCCTCTAGGAGTTGGTCAGTTGTACAGTTGAGTGCTTGGAAACTTTCCAATCTTTTGGTTTCTTCTAGTGTTTTTCTTTATTTAAAGTTGGCATCAAATCTTATTATTTTATTTTCCACACCAGCCCTGGGTGAGCCAATTGGTGTGAGTTCAAGTCCGACCACATGCACACCAACACCCAGGTCTATACTATTTCCAACTAAAGAATAAAGTAGATGTAAACAAACACACTGATATGTATTACACCGCGACCACGTGTTTCTTTGACACATTGCAATCGACGCAATTTCAATGCAAGAGGAACTCGTTAATATTGATCAAAGCATCTACAGAAACAAAGCTGGATTTCACAAATATAACATATGCCTACGTTTAAAATGCTAATGCATTGTAATATTTCAATGTCATAATGAAAATCTACCTACTGCAAAATGTATTAAAAACATTCAAGATCACAGTTTTTTCACCACTATTTAACAGCTTTCCCCGCTTGTGCTTAACAACACGAGGTGGTGAGGCCTGATTAGCTTCAGCCATTGAACTGTATTGCTGTCTTTTATTATATAATAGCTGTAGTTAGCTTGTTTTCACCGTATGAATTAAACGTTAACTGTCTTCGAGGAATACATGACAAGTGACTGTGTTATTTTTTCATACCTTTGTTGTGTTCGGGCATGCGCGTCGCATTACATTCAAACGATAATATCAAATAATAATATTGTTATTGCTTAAATCACATAGAAAGTGTTGCTACGAACTTGAGAAACGTGCTTAATTTAGTCGTACATCAAATACATTACTTACTTTTTATGTTTTGAAGAAACTACATTAATACTTGGAAGAAGACGACAAGCAAGAGCCTGGAGGGATTGTGCGTCCAACTGCCAATCAGAACCCATCATGTCACGTGGTTTTGTTTACATCTACTTTATTCTTTAGTTGGAACTAGTATAGGTGAGCAGTGAAAGGGGCTGAGCCCAACTCGTATTAGTTTGTTGTCAAAAGTCTGGCACTCGGTCATTAACCTTTGAGCACAGGTCGGTTTCAGGTTCAGGAGCTAAGGACTGGAGGGAATAAAACACACTTTAAGTGGAGGATTGATGAAATTGTCTTGTAAATAGCGTATTTTATATTACATACAGTATATAAAGTCAAGAATATGGACAACAAACAGAAAGTTATTTCTCTTATCGAACAAGATTAAGATTACAAGTAAGAATCAGTTTGAAAAATTTTATGTCATAACCGGGATTTGAACACGGATCTTCGGCTTAACGCGCCGATGCTCTACCATTGAGCTACCATGACAACATGCCAGTACGACATCAAATTCCTCCCGTGGTCTGCCTTTGTCTTCTGAATCAGTTGAGGAATTTGATGTCGTACTGGCATGTTGTCATTGTAGCTCAATGGTAGAGCATCGGCGCGTTAAGCTGAAGATCCGTGTTCAAATCCCGGTTATGACATAAAATTTTTCAAACTGATTCTTACTTGTATTAATATCCCAGACATGGATTTAATGTCTATTTCCTTTCCCTCCAAGATTAAGATTAATTATTCTGAAATGATTATGTTCTCTCAACCAGTCTAGAGGCTTTTAGCCATATCTGCCATTGCATGAAAAATGGGAGGACCAGGGATGGGAAGCCGATTTAGAATTCTCTTACCAACATAAACCAACTGAACATCATATCGGAAAGTTTCCATGCACCCAACTGTACACACTGTAAACCTTGTATTGACCTAACGAGAATGAAATGAGTTTGAAATAATGTACTATACCAGTATTCGTCAGGTACCAGTAATGAACATAAAGCTGAAACCAGTTTTTCATTTTGATGTGAGCAAGGACTATTGAACATAAAATGCAAATAGGCTAAAGAACCAAACCACAGTATTATGTCTCAAAGTTAGTAGGCCTACTTGTCAGATATTACCAATAAATATATATTTTGCATGGTATGTTTGGGCATTTAGTAATTATTTAGATGTTTTAGAACCTAACATCTCCATTTGCTACTTTTTTAATGGGAAAAACATGCTTGTTATTTTTAAGTTAACATTGCAATTCTGAAGAACTTAATTCCAACGTTAAGTGAGGACTTACTGTATTGCCAAGAATTATTTTTAAAACTAAATTTCAGAAACCATGATATTGTTGGGTCAGTTAGTTCCAAATCAGGACGATACGACCCTTATAGTTTTGTTTACTTGGATCATTGTAGTTGAGCTGTATGCAATTCAGATTTAGCTTAATTAATAATAGCTTGCAGTAGTTCAAGTTTTGAATAATCTTATGACAAATTGATGCTTTATCCATTTGCTTTTATATCTTCTTCTTCTTCTTCCTTACAAGGATGGGTCATTGCTGTCCCGCTCCGAGACTAATGGCATCCTTCCATCTTCTTCTTGGTCGACCTAGGTAACGTTTCCCAGCAGGTTGATAAAAGTAAGCTTGCCGTGGTAGTCTGTCTAGGGTCATTCTCTCTACATGTTGTTGCCAGTTTTTCTGATATTCCTTAATTTCATCAGTAATGTTCCTTATGTTCAATTTCTCCCTTATTTCGCTACTTTTCTTTCTGTCTCTTAAAGTTATCCTTTCAACTGACCTGAGGAATCTCATTTGTGCCGCTTCTATTCGCTTCCGATCCTGGGCTCTTAAGGTCCATGTCTCACTGCCATATAACATTGCCGGCTTTGATAAGACATTATGGAATCTAATCTGTACATCCGTTGACATCGATATGATGTCCGAAACGTCAGAAGACACCAAAAACACGACGCGGCCCAACCCGGATAGCAATTACTATAACTTTAAGTATAACACCGGCCGTGGAAGCCTGCGAACTAACCTGAATAATATTAATTCTAACAGCTGGATATTCAATTTTTATTATTCATGCATTTCACAGTCTTAGTTAACACAGTGATCAAGAATTTGCTGTGTAAACAGGTCTGAATATTAATAAAATCAGGTAACAAAGTGCCAGAATGCTTTTGTTTAATAAGTGATAATTGCAATTATGATATGCAGAAAATAAGTTATTTTTTAAATCGGTTTCCGAGTTAAGCTCCATATCGATTCATTAAACAGGGCTTACGGAAGAACAAAAGTCTAGTTTAATAAGCATATGTGAGGGAATATGTGGGTAGTGTTTATTTGTCAAAGCTATCTGTATTGCAACTTCCAAAGCCATATATGAATACTGTAAAACAATATGTTGCCACGAGAACTGATTTGCATTTGATAAATTCTTTCTAATATATTACCATAAAATAGGCACTAAATTGGGCATACTCCGGTACCAGTCAACCGAATTGGTCCAATATCAATAGGCTTCTTCCCATGGACGTTATAAATGCATATACCAAGTTTCATGAAAATCGGATAAAGTGTATGAGTTATCGCGCATACAGACACAAGGACAGACTATTTTCCTGTCCCCCACACAATCTCATAAAGTACCATTCTGGCACTTAATAAACACGACTTGTGTTCTACACCACACCGCTGAGAATAATAGATAGGAAATTACATCACTCAGAATCATTTTGTTTTGTTTTGTTTTGTTCCTTGTAGCTCGGCACAGTACAGAGAGTAGTCTCAGGGAAGACAATTGGTTGTATAAATAAAACAAAGCCACTGCTACCTAGCCGTTGCTTATGAGAAGGTTGAGAATATAGCAACGGCTGGCTGTTTGAAATAAATAAAAACTTCCCCTCCCTGCGAAGCCGCGGCTCAGGCTACTGGTAGCAAGTGCTTGAACACCTGCATCCCATACCGCCCGGCACATGGCAGCTGTGTAAACAAACATGCCACTTGACTGTCTGTGACCGATTTAAAATTTAAATTTCAGTATATAATGTATAAAAGTATTGAATTTAAAGAAAGAAAAGCTACTTTGGGAGAAAGGAAAGAGACAAGAGAGTGAGAACATGTCCTCGTAGTTGTTACATCTCTAGGCCTAGTATTAAAAGGTCCTGGGTTCAAGCCCCAGTGTCAGAGGAATTTTTATCCTACAGTATTCTCTAGTATTCATGTTTTATTAGAAATCCTTGATTTTAGGGCACTAAAAATTATGTTTAGGCTTGTAAATTAATGAATTAAGCATTTAACTAAAACAGTAGACAGATATAATTTTACTTAATTTTAATAAACAAAAGTTAACATTTTATACTAATAAGCACATTTCGATATTTTGCTTACTTGTACCGTCATAGAAACGTATTATAGTTTAACATTTTAAATAATACTTAACAGAGTAGGCAATTGTCCTAAAATCACAAGTATACTTAGTACCTATTAGGTAAATAATTAGGATATTTTATAATCTTAGCCGTTTTAATAGTTTGCTCTTGTGCAAACTGTACCACTGAAGAGTCTAAAAGCTGGTGCTCTACCCCGTTTCTTTCATTCCCTCCAAGTATTTATGTTTGTTTGAAGAGGGGGCATAGTCAAATTGATAGCAAGACAAACAAACCCGGATAAGCTTTTAAGGGTGTGAGATTTGTTCAGATCAGCTTATTTTGTCCCACATTAAATAGCTTTCTAAGAGGATGGAGTTTCCATTTTTATTTCAATATGTTTTGCTATTAGTAAAGAAGGTAGGTCTACATATATATGTAGTTCTTTTATTAATATTTAATTATTTTCCATAATTAATTCATAAAATACGTTCGTTTTGAATCTACTTGCTACATAATAGATTTGAAGTTATTTAGTTTACAACATTACAATTTGAAATAGTGTTAAAAGAATTATTCACGTTTGAAATATTTTAGTTCGTATTGATAACAGTAAAATATGAGAATGTGTTAGACTTATAATGATGTATTATTTCATGATTATTATTATTATTATAATAAAGAAAAGTAACAAAGTTAAGTTACACATGTTTTACAATTTTATTGTACAACCGGTTCTTTACATCTGTGCACATCATAATCCATACGTTCCTTATAAATTACTCATATTGGTTAAAAAATCACCCCCATGAACCCCGCCAATACGATTAAAAACTTCACTTGAGCAAGCTGAGTCCGCAAATGAGGTACCTCAGAAAAAAGCAAGCCGCTGCTACCAACAGAGAGCCGCGGCTTAGTTTTATTTATACCAAATCCTAAGCAGCGGCTGAGCTGTCAAGGTCGTTGAGCAACGGCTAGGCAGGTGGTTGAGGAAGCCGCGTTTTATTTATACCAAACCAAGCAGCTGCTATGAATTAGTGAGTTTTGAGCCGCGGCTTGGTCTTATTTATACCACCAAATGGTTGACCTGGCTCCTTAATTTTTTAATTTTTTTTTATGTTGTGTAACTTCACTACAGTGTAAGTTGTTTGTATTTGTTTGTTTATCAGATGAGGAAGAGAGGGTGCAGGGAGTATCGCTGTCCCATTCTTTGCAGCTCTCCAGTGCCTATGGTACACCAGAGTTCACAAACTATACTGCAGGTTTTGCCGGATGTCTTGACTATATCTTCTATCAAAATGATCAAATAGAAACCATTCAGGTATGTTTATTATTTATTTATTTATTTATTTATTTATTGTAGCTCCAAGTCTTTATGAACCCTATTTTGCCAGAAAAGGCATGTTAGTTTTATAGCTTACACAGCAATATATACAATAAAATATAGAATATGAATTACATATGGTTGTGAATATATGTTAGATACTGCATAAAATGATCATAATAACATTGCTTCGTGAAAATTTTTTGACATATGGAAATTTCATCACAATCTTCAAAAAGAAAATTTAGCTGGAGTCTTTTTGTTTCGAACGTAGGAGAATCGAACAAAACATGTTTTTTAGTTAGTATGGATTCCTGACACTTACAATTATAACCACTATCTGAAATAATGTGAAATCATAAAAAATAACTCCCAAATTTTCCATGGCCTGTCATAAAATTTGGTGTAAATATTTTAACATTTAGCCGAAAGTGCACTTTAGTGAAGAAAAGTTCTTTAGTCAAGGCGCCATTTGTACTTTTTATCCAAATGTCAACAATTAAAGATGTAATGTAACATTTAGTTTTTAACGTAAGATATGGGGCTCTTGGAATATGAATAACGTAGACCGGAAGATGCTATATGTTTATTATAGCTAGGAGTGAATTGAGAACTGAGAAGGGATCTGAATTACAGATAGAATTTTAGATTGGTTCTCCTTTGGACCACATGGAAACTGATCACTAGGTTAAGTGAGACTAGCTTGGGATAAAACTGTGTGTGGGTGATCTAAGGAAGGATTTTAATTATTTTACATCAGGGTTGGAATGTTTAAAACAAGTGTTTAAAACAAGTGCTTGTGTTTTTTTTAAGTTTGTTAAAACGTTTTATACAATCTGTTTTAAACATGTTTTTTAGCATATGTTTAAATCATTTTTTAATTGCGTGTTATATTTAATTATGAAGACAATTTACATTTTGTCAAGTCAGTGACACCCTGTTGGTGTTGTAAACAGAAAACAAACAAAAACTAGGGCCAGAATACCAGAAAATCATGTGAGGTGGTGTCTTTTGTATCCTTTTCCTCCAGACTTCTCTATCCTCTGTCGCCAGCTTCCAGTTTCTGATTTCGAGTAATTGATTTGAATTTTTTCTGACTGCATCCTACCATCTATTTTGTGGTCTTCCTTTTTAAAGAAAGAGATTATTAATATTAAATATTGAATGTGTCAATTTGGCAACACTGTAGTAGGATATCCCTTGTAAGTTTGATAATGTAAGGCGGCTAAGGCCACGTAAAGCATGGTGAAAGTCAATCATCAGTTGAGCAGTAAAGGCACTAATTAAACAGTAGTTTGTATTATTTTTTATTAATCATGAACTATTAAATCATAAACAAATACTACTGGTACAAAATGTATTTTCAAATACTATTAAGTCTACGACTCGTAAATCTTGAACATCTTAGCACAGGGTGTCATTGGATTGACAAAATGTAAATTGTCTGCATAATTAAATTTAACACCCAATTAAAAAGTGTTATAAATATATGCTAAAAAATGTTTAAAACAAATTGTTTAAAATGTTTTAAACATTTCAATTGTGTGTATATATATATATATATATATATATATATATATATATATGTATATAATAGGCCCTATACATTAAAATGGTTGATTTAAACAAAATGAACGATTTAAACTTTTTTTTAAAACAAACAACATTGTTGTAAACACAAAAAACGTTTAAAAAAACACGTTTAAAACAACCAACATTATTGTTCACATATAAAACGTTTTAAACAAAAAAAAACATGTTTTGAACAAAAAAAAAAACTTTTTTTGTTCTTTTTAAAAAAAATGTTTTTTTTTCCAACCCTGTTTTACATCATATTGTGGCAATACTGAGATAATGTTAATATCAGAAAGCTCCTGATTATCCGTGGCTGGATTATCCAGTTTGTGGACTGCTGTAGCTGTAAAATATTGTTTCTTGTTAAATAATAGGAGGTCTCTTTCTTAAGAAGCAAATGATTTTGATCTTGAAATTTTATAAATTTTGCACTAGCTATGTTCATAATTGTTTGGGATTCAACATAGAGGACCGGAGCCTTGACTGATAGATAAAACAAAAATTAAGTGAGAAAGGATAAATTTTTCACAAAAGTAATCTTTTTCCAGGTTTTAAAATTACCATATTATAAAAATGTAAGTCATTTAATTTTTCTTGTTGAATCACATCACATGCTTTATGTCTGCCAAATCTTGTGTCATGCTGAACTTTCATTTGTTGTTGTGTACCTATTAAAAATGCTGTAAAAGTTATAAAAACTTAAACTTGGGGAATGGACAGCCTGATGATTAAACAAGAAAGTCGGGGAATCGGTAGACAGATAATTGAAATTCCGCTGTATATTGACAAATCTTCAGTTATGTCACATCATTGTATAATATTCCTTAGAAGAAAAAGCATTTTTTTTTTTCGTTGCAGGTGGTACCACTACCTAGCGCTGAAGAGTTGCAAGAGCACACTGCATTGCCGAGTGTTGTGTTCCCGTCCGATCACATCGCATTGGTAGCTGATTTATCCTGGAAATGATAGTACACATTATTTAGAGCTCAAAGTGACTTTCAGGTAATGTTCCTGCATCATCAGCAGAGTGCCAACTGAGGTCTCTGGAGCAGGTGTTTTTGAGGGTGTCTGTTATGGTGAGGGTGTAGTGGAGGTGGGGGTAGGTGATGGGGGTTTGGTTTGACTGCCTGTGTGTATTAATGTGTCAAATAGCATGTGTGATCTGAAATTGAGTTGGTTATTTAAAATTGATGTTGGGTGTGATTTTGTGTGTTTGTAGATTTCAAATTGTTCCAATGTGTTTAATTTCTTGCTTTTGTGTGTGAAGTGTAGTATTTCCATGTCTGTTCTGTAGCAAGATTGAGATCGGAAATATACACACAAACTTCACTAAAAAGGTATATTTACCCAGTATGATCATTTCAACGGGTCTTCCCGTCATCATCAGCTGATTCCGACTGATTCCTGTTGTTTGTTTTAAAAAAAAGTTTAAATCGTTCATTTTGTTTAAATCAACCATTTTAATGTATAGGGCCTATTATATCATACTGGGTAAATATACCTTTTTAGTGAAGTTTGTGTGTATATTTCCGATCTCAATCTTGCTACAGATTTGAACACTTCACTGTAAATTTCCATCTAATATTTATATTCCATGTCTGTGTTTATGTTTTCGTAATTGTGGTCTGTTGTGATGATGTGTTCTGCAAAATTTGATTTGTTTTGTGCTTGGTGGATAGCTTTGATGTGCTCTTTGTATCTGGTTCGAAATGATCTGCCTGTTTGGCCTATGTAGAAACTGGGGCAGTCTTGACATTTGAGTTTGTATATACCTGTTGAATTAAATTTGTCTGTGTGTGTGTGTGTTTGTTTGTGAGGTGGTTTTTCAGGGTGTTGTTTGTTCTGTATGCAATTTTGTATTTCAGTTTTTTGAATGAGGCAGCGACTTTGTATATTTTATTGTTTTGGTATGTCAGTGTGATGAATTTATCTTAATAGAGAGTAGTTAGAGAAAAGAAAAGAAAATTAACAGTATGTAGCACAAGATTTTTGCAATAAGCCCTTGGAAATAAAGTGTCAACTATTTATATTCTTTATGAATAGGGTTCGGAAGTTTATGACATGTCATTTTTATTCTGACCTCCATTCTCGCCGAAAACACAAATTAAACACGAATTGCATGCTTGTTATCGTAATCGGACCATTTTTATTTTGCATATAAAGTCATATTTTGGTCATTTTCATGGTCTTGGTCATATTTCAGTCATATTCGTAATTTAACATCATATTTCAGCTATAAATTCGGTAGAAAAGCTCAATGATGCAGTAACTTATGTGCACTAAATTGTTGACTTAATTTTTTTCCCAAAAAGAGTGACGAATATTTTGGTTTTATTTTAACTGAAATGGGAAGGGACAATAACAAGTAATGGCACAATTACCTTATCCTCCTTGCTGTTAATAACTTCCAATAGACATGTTTTTAAAAGATTTTCAGTTCACAGATACAGTGGTATCTGGAAACATTAACAGATTAGAAATTCTTTACAAATAAACCTTTAAATCACCTGTAAAATTGTTAAAAAGTGATTATCTGATGGAATTAATGTGATGTAATATTTTAGTGTCATAAAAGTTTTAAATTGGAACATTTATTTTTAGATAATACTTTTTTTATGAAGGGATATTTAGGATTTTGGGTCATATTTTGTCATTTTTAAGGTCTTTTTGCAGTCATATTTTCCACTTTTTTAGGTCATAAACATCCGAACCATATTTATGATTTATCTGATTAGAAATACTGAATTTATTAATTAAAATGCAGCGGAAAATAACTTATGTCGGATCACCTGGCCATAAGCCCTGTTAAGAGCTCAATTCTGTTACATAACTTGTTAAAGTTTTGTAATTTAATTTATACGACTTTTAAAATTAATAGCAAGCATATTATTATAGATATTACATGCATGCACAGCCTATGTGACATTTACACATGATGGTTTCGAAACAAATAACAGGAATAAGAACTTTAAAAATAAAACAGTTCCTCTAGAGAAGATGAATTCTGGATTGTCCCCATAACGCTCGCAGCATTACCACGTTGTATAGCAATACCTATACGCTGCCGAAGATAGTCTGTGGCGCGAGGATCGTGCGTAATGCTCTTCAAGATGTTCCCAATGTCTTTCACTAAATCTTTGGCTTCTGCACACCAAGGGCCAAAGGTTTCCACTGCGAACACTGTAAATAAGTAGTTATTAACTTGTTAAAGTTATCTATTTCCACAATTTTGCTGCATTTTGATTTACATCCACCCTGTTCTTTTCTCAGTGTCCTATTCCTGTTTACTGACTAATCTGATATATTTTTATGGCAGATAACTTTTCCAGAGAGGATATTGTTAAGAATAATTTTAAGCTGTTCAACATAATATAAGAGACATAGAAGTGACAAAATATAGGGTGCGGCATTTAAAGTTTCCCATTTTCAAAACCGTGTAACACATTTATTTAACACTTAAATAAGCTACATTGAACATTTTTAAATGGCTTACAGTCTTGGATTTGCAATTCTGGTCTTACTTTTTGAAAATGATGTCCTTGAGATGCCCTCCATTAACTTCATCACATTGCTGCAACCTCCCTCGTACACTGGGCATTACGCATTGTGTGGTGTCTTGCGTAACATGTTCAATTTCCTGCAAATCCACGCATAATCCATAAGCTGCCACTTCACAGTCCTAAGGTCGTGGTGTGGTGCACCATTGCAGCACAGGGTATTGTTGGCCCTTATTTCTTTGAGAGCGATAATGTTGCTTCGGTTTCTGACAACTCTGAGTGTTACAATCACATGCTGCAAACTTTCTTCCTACCAGAATCGACACATCGTAACTTGGATATTGAGAGATTGTGGTTTCAACAGGATGGTGTTGTAGCACATACTGCACATCTTTCAATGGACACCCTTCATGCTGGTTTCCCCGGCCAAATTCTTTCCCTCCAAATCTCTCGACCTTAATGCAGCAGATCTTTTTTTTTTCTGTAGGAATATCTGAAGTCTAAAGTTTTTGCTCATGCCCTCCTTGATATTAGCAGTCTTAACAATGCAATTCAGCAGGAAAGTGCAAATGTTACGCAAGACACCACACACCACATAAAGGCCAGTGTACAAGGGAGATTGCAGCAATGTGCTGAAGTTAATGGAGGGCATCTCAAGGAAATCATATTCAAAAAGTAAGACCAGAATTGTAAATCCAAGACTGTAAGCCATTTAAAAATGTTCAATATAGCTTATTTCTTTGTTAAATAACTGTGTTGCACTTTTTTGAAAATGGGAAACTTTAAATGCCGCACCCTGTACTTATGTTAAAGTGGAAAAATGAAAAAGAAGTGCATTTTTTTTACTATCCTTACAATATAAGATGTGCAATTTTTGTTGTATAAGATATGTTTCAAAATTCTATTTATGATGTTGCATAAATAATAATCATAATAACCCTTTAATTTGATTATAATAATACTTATTCAAACTGACTGCTGTAATTTCTCTAATTATATCTCCGCCATACATCTCTTTACCGTTTTCAAAACCTAACCAAACAGAAACTGCTGAAAACATTTGTAGTCATAAAAACCACAATGGGAGGCTCTAAATAATGAGCTTTGACACATTTTCACTGTGGAAATTTGGGACAAAGATTGTGAAAACAAAAAAATAATCATTTTCACGTTTATTACCAATGGCAAAGAAATTCTTCTACTACACAGATCAGAATTTAAAATACTCCAATAAATGAGGCACCAGGTTCCAAAAACCGTCATATCCACTTTTGATCGAAATTGAGTTAGCAATGGTTTCTGAATCTACTCCATCTTGTCCATCATCCTGTTAAAAAATAATGTTCCAAACTACGTCGTATCTCCCTCATTATAAATCGTAAACTTAGCTAAAGTGCACTTATGGCCTTGCTATATCGACGATGAATATTAGAACATAACCATCCGTTCCTTTGTTACATACTGGACATTATATTCAATTGAAATGTTTGTTTCTTGGAGTTATTTTTTCATTCTGGCTTTTTATGTCAGCAGTTAAGAACGTATGAATATTTTAATAATATAAATTATAACCACACCATGATATCTTTTATGAAAATTAAATAGGTTTTCTTGAAGATAGAAGGTAGGTTTTCGTGCCAAATACCCTCTAATCCCTGCGTTGCAGTTCCAGAACCCGCCTTGTTGAGTGTACAGTTCCAAATAACTTCTTATCCAAAATATTATTCCTTATTATGACATAACCCTTAAAGTTTGAAGGATTAAACTTTGCAGTCTGATTCTTTGTGTTGTTAGCTATTGTTTGAACTTTAGGTTTAAGCAGAATATTTAAGAAAACCTTATATAAACGTTTTTCGTGGTTTGTGAAAAATCATACAAAATGGATAAGAAGCTTTTTGGATCCTGATGCCTCAAATAATGAATTTTTAACAGAGCAGAAAATTCTACCTTTTAAAGTATAAGATGCACAAAAGCCTACTCATATTTCATATTCAGATAAATTAACGGTATTTTTATTGGTGTTTTCTAGTTGTATTTGCTCATAATGGGATTCTTTGCCATAGGTGGTATGTGAATAAGGAGGAAGAATTTAAATTAAACTGAATTGATGTAGGTTTATCTAAATTAAGTTAGTATAACATAATACGCAATAGCATAAGCATTCAGAAATAAATTCAAACTCAAGACATTACTAAGTTCTGAAATGAAAGACAAAATTCCTCCATGACAAAAATTAGGCAATTACAGAATAACATATAATGATTACAACAATGTACACTGACAGGCAAAAAAAAAAACCTGATCACTTAAAGAAATTTTAAAAAATGAAGTTTAAATCCAAATTATGAAGTAGTGCTTGAAATTAAATTACTGCAATTGTATACTTTTTCTGCCAGACCAGTGTCTTCTGGTATAACTGCCTGTTTCTATAAATCTTCTCACGGCCTCTTGCACAATGGTTTTCGATGAACCTAAGGTTGCAGCGGCATAACGGAGGCTGCATCCATCATCAATTACAGCAACAGCTTTGGCAACGTCTTCAGGACTGACAGGCATAATTTCTACTAAACTTACCTACAGAATCACTTTGATGCAAAGGGGGACAGTTTCCTTTCAGTTTGGAAGGAAATGACACAATGAAACATCTTGCAATGTGTATGACAAGCTAGTGCAGATAAACAGATCAGAAACGGCCTATCGTGATGTTTTTTGTTTTGTTGGTGATAAAGTGAAGATACTAAGAAAGCGGATATGCTGTATCTATAGCTAATGGTCCAATAAAAATAATAATTCATTTTCACCAACAACAATATAGACAAAACAAAAAGGAACCTCAGTGTGAGATGGAAAGACCATTTCAGAAATATTAGATGGGGGAAATTGAAAAGTCCACAGTAGCTGTATATGTATGAAATTCTTATCTTGATGTGGTAAAGGAGGCGGATTTACTTAAAAATCTACAGCATCCAATTCAGTTGATCATATGGGAGAAGATCTATATACAGAAACATAGAAATAACCTCCAGAATTTTGACATCTCAGGGGAGGACGAGTTAGGCCTAATTGGGAAACTCATGACACCGCAACAGCATCACTGGATGGTGCAAGACGTGTCAATTGGATGTAGCTGACAATGATAGGGAGGTCCTATCACAAACCAATTAGTAACAACTAATGAATAAAAATGAAGTATTGAGTGGTCTCCAATATATCATGTATTAATATTCTGAATAAACTGTTTGTAATATTTAATTGCTGAGTTATATTTACAAATTTTAATTTGAATGGTAGGGTAGTACCGGAAACAATATAGATCATATTTAGAATATTATATTGTTGACTTTATCAATTTTTACTAACAATAAGTAAATTGCGGATCAAGATTGAAACATTATGAATAGCACTTACTTTTAGGTGTTCTTCCAGTTCAAAAATTGACTCTAGATGTTCTGCAGCATCATGTTGGCTTCGGTTGCAGATCCACGATGAGTTTTTTCTGTCCTTTTGGTGGTACTGTGGTTGTGGGATGAACTCAGCCTCCAACAGAAATGAGATTCAGAAATAATCCTGAAATTAGAGAGAGCCTGTGCTTAAGGCAGGCATTGTTACCACCTTACCAGGACCTCAAACAATTGAAACAATAAAAACCCTGTAGGGCCTGCATTAGACTGAACACTATACTTGACGTCCCTCTAAATTTTGAAGAGAAATATAGCCTATAAGATGTTTAATGCCTAAAAATGAAGCAATAACTTAAATTTTCCTCAGCTGTTTTAAACAATGTACTTTGTCTAGTCCAGACAGTCTGGTTATGTCATGTTGAAAATCAGTACGTATTATTTTATGATTGAAATTTTATAGCAAAGCAATTTAAGATAATGTTCTTACATGTGGACTAACAGCTAGAATACCCAATGAAAGCACAGCGTTGGTTGCATTTTGGAGAAATCTCTTGCCTTCATTCCCCTCATTGCTTGGCAAAAATAATTTTATTTTTGGTTTAGATTATGTAAGAATGGCTTAGAGCTATATATTTCATTTTTTAGCAACTGTAATACTGTTATTTCCATAACTTGGTAGGAAAGTGGCACAAGTTCATTTTCTTTCTTAAAAGTGTTGATTAATGATAAGGCATTGCAAAAAAAATGGTTATTTTACCATGCATTAAATTCATTTTAGCCAAATATGCACAATAACTAGGAGCCCTAGCATATCATCATAAATCAATGGATAAAGATCCATACATAAGGGGTATCACAAACAACAAACTCCCAGTACCATCTGTACTGTATCTGGTACCCTATGATCCCCAGGTGGGGCGAAGGGGCCTCCAATGGAGGTTTCATTACCTATACTAATTTTGATATGCTTATTTTCCGAGAGAGGGTAGAGGGACAGGTGGTAAGCCCATCGCCTCGCAACCCCCCTCTGGAAACTAAGTATTTCTTGGACGTGAAAGGACCGAGAAATTTTGTCCAGAGGCTCTAATTTAGGCTTGGAGTTCTTTTACGTGGCGTAAATCTACGACACAGGACCCCTAGCTTAAAGTCCCTCCCGGAAGACTCCATGCCCAGGATTTTTACGTCCTAAAAAATCCATCGACCGCGGCCGGGTTGGATCCCGCGCCCTGCGGATCCAGAGGCGGGCACGCTACCTCTAGACCACCGTGGCCGACCAGTACCATAATAAGTCTAATTTAAATCTGCCCTAAAAACTTTCTTATGTAAGTTAGAGGAATATTTGTAAATAATTGTTAGAATTAGATAAATAACTGTACTCAATTTGCAATGTAATATGCAGGACACCTAGATTTAAGTAATTTTGTACTGAGCCTTTAGTTTTATAGGCTTATAACATGTAGCATGTGTTGCAAACATACAATAATCTAGCTTAGATTCACATATAACATCTGTTGTTTTAAAGTGACTATATTGACATATATTATTAGCAAGTTTTAGGATTAAGTAGCTAATAATATGATACATATTTCCCAAATCTAGACCTAAGTTCTATCTACCTGTCCTTTTCACGTCATGAAGGCACTGCAGCTCATATGGAGAATCCGTGCACTGTTTCCAGAGATGCCTATTTTCAGAATATCACCAAAGTGAAATATGAACAGAACATGCATTTCTGTATGAAATTTTATGAATATGATGGTAGACTCGGAAATCTTATACTTTCTTTGATTTTTGTTTAAATAATAAAAAATTGAATTTTTTCTTAAAATGAAAATTTTAACATATCTTTTGTTCTGAACATTAAAGATACAAGAAAATTAAAACAATTGCAAAAAAAAAGTCTCAGTTATCGTTTGTCCTTATAGACAATGGTGAATCCAAAAACTCACCAATATTTTAAAAATGTTAAATATTTAATAAACTTCCACCTTAACCCTTAACATACAACTTATCTGGATCCACTCAAAAACAGCACTTATAAGATAGACACAAATTAAATATTGATGTCACATATAAACATGTAGATGAAAGCTGGTTTCTTCTGTGTGGAACCAAGATGCGTCACTATTTAAAAAGAATATTCATTTCAGCGTATTTGATGCACCGTCTTCAGTTCTGTCAAGTCATATTGAACACCACAATTCACTATTCACTAAGTTGATGAATCATTACCACCTCGACTAATATTACTGCAGTCATCTCTTAATTCACGACAAGATATGTTCAAGAAAGCTTTATTTCTGCGGTGTATTAATTTAATATACTCTAAAAGCATTTCTTCTATTTAAACTTTGAGCTGTGAAGCTGATGTCATTGATAATTTCAGTCGATTAATAGCTCTGAATACTGTATAATGGCCACACTGTACTATGTGTGTCAGTATTAAAGGAATTGAAGCATGGTGGTGTTGCTTCAAGGAATTAAACTCTGCTGCAATACCTGCATAATCTTAACTTATTCACTGGCTAAAAATACAATATTACAACTCAAAATGTTAACTGAACAGAAAGAAAGTTACAGCTAGCCAGACAACCCTACAATTTGTCACTTTGTCACTATGTCGCAAGCTGTTCACATGAGAAAGAAACTGAGGATTCATGGATGTACTAGGCAGTGGCGGATGCAGAAGTTTTTTTCGGGGGGGATGTACTAGGTATTCTTCAGGGGAGTTTTGAATGATAATGGAAAATAATTTCACACTTTTCTTTTCAACTTTGTTGCTGTAAATTTTTATGGGGACTATTAGAACAAAATTTAGCCAGTGACAACATTTTCCAGTGCAAAATCTAAAAATATTCTCACCCTATCTGACAAATAATTTTTTATAAACAATATTTTTAAAATACTGGTGAATTTTTTGGAGAACAGATTTTTTTCGTCGCAATTGATAAATTTTTGTACGTTTTAATGTTTGGAAAGAAATATATGTTAAAATTATTGTTTAAAGAAAAAAAATCCAATTTTTAATATTCAAATAAAAATCAATTTTGGTGTCTACCTTCATATTCTTCATAAAATTTTATACAGAAATGGTCATATTCTGAAAACAGACCAATCTTGCAACATAGCGCCCATGCGTGCTTGATTCTCCCATTTGAGCAGTATGGCCATAAGAGCCAATAATTGTACCTTCACGATGTGAAAACCGGTATAAAAGTTGATCACGTAAGCTTGTAAGATGTAAGCTTGAAAACTGACAATTGAGGCGGTCGACGTAAAAAGGGCACATAGAGCTATGGGCCCTTTTTACGCAGAATGCATAGATTTGTTCGCCATTTCCTCTAGTCAATAATGGTGAAAGAATCAGCGGGATATGTTGAAAATTGAGATTGTTATAACTGTTTAAAGTTAGCTGTATATAGGCCTACAGCTGTGTTATGAGAAAGTACCACAAGAGGAACAGTTGCAATTGTTTCACTCATTTTATAGTGGTCAACCAAAAAGCCTACAGGATTCCTTCTTAGCAAGGTGTATGAAATTCGTCCCTCAGGTCAAGAAAAAACACTCAATCCCAGGAAACCAAGAGCACACCCTTGGTCATACAATGTAGCTGTGGGAGCAAATAAAAGGCATGTATTTTGATCTTATTTCAAGTATATGTAAAACGCTTCCATGTAATTTAAAATAAGTTCTTACTAAATGAGTCTTTTGAAGAGAAAAGAGGCTCTCACTCAAACCGACCAAGAAATGTGTCGAGCGATGTAATCACTTTAATGGGCAAACATCTAAGTACAGTACCACATGAAGAATGTCACTACTAAAGAGAAAGAAGTAATTTGATGAACTTCGACAGCCCCATACTAAATATTAAAAAATTGTATGAGATGTTTAAAATATTTTAAAAGAAAAAACTGGTAGGCATTTGGAAATGAAGTACAAAACTTATTTTGAGTAGACTACTATAAAAAAACAAAGTTTCAGTAGGCTGCTCTATGCGCAAGCCTAAAACTGATGTGTAGCCACTTCATTTTTTCATTATCGCAAAGTATTGTATTAAAATCGGATGAAATTTAACTGTATAACACTGTATTTAAGTCTGATTTGGTGAATTTTACCACCAAAAATTCTGTCTGCGTAAAAAGGGCTCATAATATTGATTTCAAAATTTATAATTTATTTAATTCGTGAGATATATAAGTAATTTTAAATGAATTTTATTCATACCTGATTAACTATTCTAAATAATAACAAACAGTACAATATGAAAAATACAAAAACACCAAAGGAAAACTAAGACAAATATTTCATTTCCTTTTTTCTCAAAAATGGGTTTTCACCTATGTGCCCTTTTTACGTCGACCGCCTCAATTCTAAAAACTTGTACCTCAAGTCAGTTGGCAGCAAATAAACATTATTATTGTTATTATCATAATAATAATAATAATAATAATAATAATCTCTTATTAATATTGCTGTCATCTCATTATTTTTGTTATTATTACTATTATTATAATCATTATAATCATTTCATTATTATCGTCATCGTTTTTATTGTTGTTGTTATTATTATTATTATTATTATTATTATTATTATTATTAATTAGCCCTGCGAAACATGGCTGAGGCTTAAAATCGCGTACAAGTGTTTTTGGGCTGTAGTAGTAAAAATGCGCGCAAAATTACCGGTTGATCTACTGTGGCGGTTCTCTACCAAGCATCGATTATATCGAGTCTAGGAAACCATCGATATTATAATCGATTTACTATCGATATGTTAATCGAATTACCGTCGATTCCAATTGAAGCATAGTTTAAAAATACATTCATTTTGTGTGTTATCCTGCGTCTTTTGTGATTTGTAATAGCGGTATTATGGAATATTCCCGTATGATGAGCTGCTCAAACGCAGAGAAGTGCGAATAATGGTAATTATAAACTGATAGTATTTATGACAAATAGAAAAAAAACTGACGAAAGTAATTATGAACAATAGAACTCCGCGCGAAATTCAACTTCGAATTGTATAAGGGTCATTCTCCAGAAAAGGGCAGATTTCAATGTTAGAATTTTTTTTTAAATCATTTTTTATTTTGGACCATGCAATTTTTGTTATGTAATATTTATTTTTGCAGAGTACTACTGAGGTACTTGCCCTACTTACCGAGTGGTATTTTGCATTAAATTAACAAGGTTAGAAAATGGCGCATTCATGGAGGTGAGAAAATAGTAAGAAATAGTAATTATATAGAAGTTATGTGAGAATTAGAATTAATTTACTGTATTAAATGTTATCATGAAAAAGAACAATATTTATTACCATACAAATGGATTAACACACAACTTTTTATTTATTTTGATCCATGTTAAAATAGATTATCACCTTAAAATCAAAACTTTAAATCAAAACATGATATATTGTCATAACCTATTAGGCTATACCAGTATGTTCTTTAATAAGATCCAGGTGCCTTTTTGTTTAACTTTAAATGCTTACAGATGGAAGAGGAGGGTTGGTTAGTTTGTACAACATAGGTATATAGTTCAGTAGCAGCAACCAAACTGGCTGTTTCATTTCATATAATTTAGAGAACTTTTACTAAAAAATATTGTATGCACCACAAATGCAAAACCTTCATTGTTCTCATCCAATATTTACGCCTCAGCTGCTATACTAGATTCATCCGCTAAAGCGTTATTTTGTGTACTTGAAATATAAATAGCTATTCCTGTACCTGATTTGAAGACCGTTTTATCAATCTATCTGCAAATAACAGAATCTGCCAAACCGTGAATCTCCAAACACAGTGAAATCCTTTTCTCTGATGGCCTCAGCTACAATAAATGCAGACAGTTAAATATGTCATCAATTACAAGTGTCTTTTTATTTGTTCCATAATGGCATACAGATGGAAGAGGAGGGTTGGTTAGTTTGTACAACATAGGTATATAGTTCAGTAGCAGCAACCAAACTGGCTGTTTCATTTCATATAATTTAGAGAACTTTTACTAAAAAATATTGTATGCACCACAAATGCAAAACCTTCATTGTTCTCATCCAATATTTCAGCCTCGGCTTACGCCTCAGCTGCTATACTAGATTCATCCGCTAAAGCGTTATTTTGTGTACTTGATATATAAATAGCTATTCCTGAACCTGATTTGAAGACCGTTTTATCAATCTATCTGCAAATAACAGAATCTGCCAAACCGTGAATCTCCAAACACAGTGAAATCCTTTTCTCTGATGGCCTCAGCTACAATAGAATCTTATTGTGCTATTTATTCTTAAGTTTCCACCATACTGAACCACGATTTCTTGTAAATCTCCTATGGTGAATAAAAGCAATCAATCAATCCCAAGATGCATGATCTCTTGAATCAATATTTTGGCCACTTGTTGAAAATTATAGGTTTGTTCGCAAAGGAAATCCAAGACTGCTTGAGAATTTGTTGTACTGCGCATGTCCAGTCTGTAACTTATCCGTGATTTGCACTTTGCGAACGGTTAGAAGAATTTGGAATCGATAGTTTCTGCATTTGGTACTCTTCATGATCAGTACTGTGTGAGAAGTCACCTGAGGAAGACTCAAGGGAATGAGTTGAAACGTTGTGTGTTAATTTTAACTTTTTATCCACTGATTTGTAATTTTAAACATCTTTTATTGGTTAAAAACATAAATCTTTAATATTCAGACAGGGAACACTGCCGTTTTGGACCTTTCATAAATATTCCCTGCAAGGTGAGATTAACAATTGTGGCATAGACAAAGTTCTAAAATTTAATTAAATAGCAGCTTTGATTAAATTAATAGGGAAACATTGTGAAGTGTCAACATTCACTTAATAAACTTTAAAACATTCAACTTCACACATTAATGTAAGTAAATATTCACTAAATCAGGACGCTTGTTTTGATGGCCTCACCATCATCCTCAGCTAGTCTTGATTTAGTGAGTATTTACTTACATTAATGTGTGAAATTGAATGTTTTAAAGTTTATCAAGTGGAATAGAAGCTGTTTGCTAATGTCAAGTGCATGGAGTGTGCAGTTTCCACAACATTTTTTGGGTAAATTAAAAAAAAAAAACCTCATTTTATACAAAATATTGTGATTATGTGGTGATTTCTAGGATTTTTATTAGTTTAGCGGATAAATGTCGCTTAAACCTGTGGCTTCCATTAAGAAATTTGCAAATTCCTCACTTAATATTAAGTTTTAACTTAATTTACATTTATAGTTATTACTAGACTTCGGATTTTAGGTAAAAACCTATTTTAATCCTTAAGTGATATATGGACGAAAACTTGTATATGCATGTTTCATAAGTGACCTTGCCTAAAACTGATACTTTTATAGGACCTAAAACAGCCTATTTTTACGTTAGAGCCTAATATTGCCTTTTTGCTTGTTTTTCATCTAAAGTTCAAAATAAGCTATTTTTTTGTTATAAATTCTAGCATTTATTTTCAGTTCGTACTAAATTTTTAGCTCGGAATATGCAGTACATGACACATTTGTGACTTGGTTAAATAGTAAGGAGAAAAATTCCTTGGAATTCCCAAGAAAATGTAGTGTTTTCTTACGACTCCCTCATCCATTAAAAATAAATAAATAAACAAATAATTAAAAAAACACACATAAAAAACACAAAAAACGTAGTTCTCTGAATCACTGAGGGATACAAGGGGTTGAATATGCTAGCGTGCGTAGCTTCTGGGCGCAGGGATTAGGTTTTCTCTGTTATGGTAGTAATACAGGCCCTAGTAATAGGTCTATATAATTCTGTGTACCATAGGCCTATATCTATGTTTTATCATGATTATTGATTAATGGTGACTTCAATAAATATAATATTTTGCATTGCAATTGAGATGTTTAAGAAAATTGGCAACTTAACGATTTTATAAAAGACTATTTTACGATTTTTAGAACCTATTTTCCAATTTTTAGAGCCTATTTTAGGTACCTAAAACAGAATTTTTAGCGACCTAAAAGTCCGAAGTCTAGTTATTACCAAAAAATCACACTCCTAAATCCAACAAATGAGAGGAGACCAATTCTGTACAAAAACAAACAAACAAACAAACTGCCTCCCTTTCTCATTAGCCCAGTGGACCCACAAAGTTACAAATATAAAAAAAATGATAAGCCAAAAAGAAAAAAATACAAAAAGTACATAGTCAGTGAATGAAAAGCCTGGTTGTGCAGGATTTAACTCAATTTGTGAAGACTATTTGAACAATGTTGTCCCTCAAGGAAGCTGATCAGATTCCTTCCTGAAGTCCTCAAAAAACTTGGGAATAACTCTACGGGCACCAATCAGAAGTCCATAGACTTTAAGGTCCAGCGGATGATATTTGTCCTTAAAATATTCTTCAGTAGGCTGGTAGATGTTAATTTTCTCTGTGTGGACTTCTAATACTGATGACAATTCTGCTCTAGGGTTGACAATAATTCTATATGGGTGATTCTACAATTAGGTGTACCTTTCGAACTTCAAAAAATGAAAAAAAATAATAGTAATATTTGCCAAAAATTTTACACTTAGGCCAACTGACATGTAGTAGAAGACAGCCTATTATCCAGCAGAGCTGAAATTATGGTTTTAAGACATTTTTGTTTTCTTTTTATTGTTCACCTCCATGCTAATGACGTTACAATCCATGCTAATGACTTTGTATCCACACTAACAACAATTTTCTGAAAGCAATAATAGCAAAACTAATATCCAACTGAATCTGTATAAAAATTTATTAATAAATTAACTGAATAAAAGGTTACATTTTTTTTAAACAAACTTAAGGAAATTATAATTTGGGTTGGGAAGATACACAGTGAAGTGATTTCAAACTTAAATACTGTGATCGGGACTTGCACACGAACTTCACTTAATAGGTATATTTACCTCAGAATGCATTTCGATGGACATTTTCCACCATCATCAGCTGATCCGACTGTTTAGACATCACCCTGTGTCCATGCTAATGACCAACATGATGTCCATGCTAATGACAAAACAAGCCAAAATAGCATCCCTCCAATTTTAGTTTTGACCTAGATAACTGAAACTATGGTGACAGTTTTGTGATAACTTAACATGTTTCATCACATGATTAATAAAATGTTAATTTCTTTGTGTGCTATTTTACACAGTCCATGCTAATGACAATCTATTAATGTACTCGCCAGTTCTGAGAGCTGAAATATCCAGCATCCAGAAAACAAAGCACCTGATAGCTAAAATCACACTCAGGTTCACTGAAGAAGAGAACAGTGTTGCCACATGTATTAATGAATGAATGAATGAATGAATTTTAGCCTTCAGAATCCCTTAAGGGCCATGGCCTCCTGCTGTTGCAGGGAAAAGCCCTCTAGTTTGACTCCCTAGGTGGGCTAGTCCTAAAGAGTAAGGAGTTTGTTCATGTACTTAACCTAGTTCACTACTCTCAAATTATACACTATATATACAGTTTTTCCATATCCTTCCACAATTGTCTGTCTCTTGCGCTTCTGCTCCACTGCGCCCCCGCCGTCTTCTTGAAACCTTCTGCCCAACGGATCTTTTGCCGTCCCACGTTCCTCTTGCCAATTCTGGGGTCCCACATCGTTAGCGCGTGCGTCCATCTCTTATGGTCCAGTCTTGCCACGTGGCCTCCCCATTTCCATTTGAGTCTGTTGGCCGTGATGAGGGTGTCTGTCATGCCTGTCCTATTTCGTAGCTCTTCATTCCTTATTCTGTCTTTCAGGGAGACCTGAAGTATTTTACGCTCCATTCTGCGTTGGCACGTCTGAATCTTTTGTCTTTGCTTCGAGGATAATGACCACGTTTGGCAGCCATATAGGAGTACTGGCATCACACATGTCTCCAAAACTTCTCTCTTTAGTGTTAGTTTCTGGAATTTGTCTGTTAAGATAAATTTTAGAGACCAAAATTTCTTCCATGCTAGTCCTATGCGTCTCTTTATTTCTTTTTCCATGTTGTTGTGAAAGGAGAGGTTCTGTCCTAGGTATGTGTAATCCTGCACATATTCTAGAGGTCTACCGTTTAGGTGGACAGGTACTTCTATTGTGTTTGTCATGAGCTTAGTTTTTCCTGAGTTCATGGTCAGTCCCGTCGTCCGGCTGACTTCGTCCAGTTCTGTTAGCATTCTTTCTAGAGTAGGTGCCGAGTTGGCTAGTAGAACAATGTCGTCTGCAAACCTTAGGTGGGTTAGTCTCCGTCCGTCTATGTTGATGCCGTAGTTTTTGTCCCATTTTAGTTTCCTGAATTGGTTTTCCAGCAAGCATGTGAATAGTTTAGGTGACAAGGGATCACCTTGTTTCACTCCTCTCTCTATTACAAATTTTGTTCCCTCCCTCTCTGTCCTTATGCTTGCTTGGCTTCCCTCGTAGAGTTTAGCTAGTAGTCTTACATATTTGTTGTGGATTCCTTGATTTTGAAGGGCTTGTAACACGAATGTGTGTTCCACGGAATCGAATGCCTTGCTGTAATCCACAAATGCAATAAACGTTTAGGATTTTTAGTTTGTGACCCTGTGCAAATTGAATGAGTCTGTCGCCTCTTTCATTTCTTTGTCCATATCCACATGCATTAAAAAAAATTCTCGGCCACTCCATCTTCAAGTTGAAAAGTGGCCATGCTAATGACAAAAAAGTGTAGGGACAAAGTTTTTGGCTTGTTCCTATGTTCTACTGAAATTTATTTTTTTCTTTGATGTGGTGCATGTGGTTTTAGTAGTTATATGTTAATGAAAATACTGTTAAGTTTAACAAAATATTTATAATTTTCCAAAGCATTTATTTATTCTCAAAACTGTGACTGGGGACATCCATGCTAATGACATTTCATAAGAAAATACAAATTTATCTCAGCTAAATATAGAAGGAATTTAAGTTTAACACACATTTATTTAATCTTTCTAATCAGGAAAAAGAAGGAAAAATTTTACCAGTGAATTGCAATTTCAAATAGAAACATTAAATGAAAGGGACAGTAAAGGTACACCTAATTGTAGAATCACCCATATCCATCTACATTAAATTGAAGGGCTAGTTCCATAAGGGTGTATGGTACAAATCTTTATCTCATATCTCTTAAATACTCAGTGAACTATTTGTACTTTTGCCTTAAACCTCTGCTCAATTATAAGAAAAGACCTGTGAGACTGCACATTCATTTTGCTTCATAACAGTTCCATACAGGCATAAGGCACACTTCCTATCTGTTATTGAGATGTGTTTACCAACTGTTTTTATTTTCCACAATGCTACCATCCAAGCAAATGTTTATAAAAACTGAACTTGCATTTCTGAAGTGTAACTTTGTGCAAAATCGATTGTTTTGCTTATCATCTATTGTATTAATGACTATACTGGTATTCATTGGCAAACATAAAATCGTCACTGTTTAATACAGGTTTTTACTAAAATAAAGTAAAAACAAATAATATGATACAAAGTAAAAAATGTTGCTACTTTGAAAGTACTTCAGGTACCGGTACCTCTAGTTGTAAAAAAAATCCCAATAAATTTGCAGAACACTAATTTAGCCTGTCCTTCAAAAATATATGTTATACAATTAAACATTAAACCACCTACTTGTGGGTGGTAACACTGTTTAAAAACATCAAGATTTCTCGAGACTATGACCTTGTGCCTTACGCCTTTATGGAACTAGGCCCTTCAATTGTATTGGAAGTTATTAAATTATTATTATTATTATATCTTATTATTATTATTATTACAGTGAAGTTATATAACAATTTTATTATATATGAGTTGAATTTTACACATAAACTTAACTTTTGGTATAGTTTACCTGTAGTAGTTTCCACAGTGCCACAGCAGTTGAAGTAGGCTAGTTTACATGACAAAACTATGTTTCGTAAGTTTCACAACTTTTTAATTTGAATACGCATGCTCGAGATGTACTGGTGACAATGAATTATGACACTATGCAGTTTCGGCTTATTCCAACTTTTCATGAAACTATAGCAGTAATTTTGACCTTTCTTGATTAAGACCCTGATGTTACCTTCAGTGACTTCACTATGAAGTTCAACAACTTTGCCTCTTCCAGATAATTGTTTGTTCTGCAAGTTGTCTCGAAATTCTCGATCTGTACTCTTGCTTGTTGCTTCCACTAGAACAGAGAGGCTAAGGATATCACAAGATGTCGTAAATTCATCATCCAAATTTCTGAGCGTATTCACATGCGAGTTGTCTGCTCTCATTAATGTTATGCATATATTGCAATGTTGAACAACTTCCCAGGAGGCATGGACTAAATCAAGCCTTCTATTCTTTTTACTGGTGTACATCATGCTGGTGCAAAGAAGGGATCTGTAGTTTGAGTCAAATGTACTGATAGTAGTAGTAGTAGTCCATCAGGTCGGGTGCGACCCCTGGCAATCCAAACGGATTTACAAGGCAGTAAGGCTGCCAGCCATGACTATTCAAAATGTCTTTTCCTGTTCCTAACACTCATATCCACTATCTTCTTCCATCCAACCCGGTCCTTCACAGCACTTAGAATTTCTTCCCATCTTAGATTGGTGGCATTGCTAATCTCTGCGTGCCATCTTGTTCTTCTCCTACCCCTACCTCGCTTCCCGTCCACTATACCTAGCATAACATCTTTTCCCAAGGAGCTGTTTTTCCTCATTATATGTCCAAAATATATTAATTTATGCTTAGTTGCTGTTGCCACTAGTGACATGTCTGGTTTAATTTCCTTTATTATGGACAAGTTAGTCCTTTTTTCTACCCATGATACATTTAGAAGTTTTCTCCAGACCCACATTTCAAAGGAATCAAGTCTTCTTTTCTCCTCCGATCTTAATGTCCAGCTTTCGCTAGTGTATAGTACCACTGGAAATACCATCACTTCAATGAGCTTAACTTTTGTTCTTCTGTAGAGATGTCTGGATCTTTGAATATCTTTTCTAGTTTTTTCATAGCTGTTTTGCCTAGCACTATTCTCCTTTTAATTTCCTCTTTGCTATTACCCTCTAAAGTCACATGTACTGATAGACAATATTAAATTTTTGTTCAGCTTGTAACTTAAGGCTAGTTTGCATGACAAAATTAGGTTTCGTAACTGAGTTTCACAACTGTTTTTTACTTGAATACGCAAGCGCTAGATGTACTGGCGACAGTGAGTTATGGCACTACGCAGTTTCCGCTGACTCCAACTTTTCATGAAACTATAATAGTAATTTTGAGATTATATGCTTATTTAGCTTGTTCGTGTTTTGTAAAATGAAGTGGGAAGTGAGGAAACTGTGAAATGCCTGGATTCATACGTGTTTCAAATGTGCATATGAGATTTCAGCAACTTGAAGTACAGAAATAAGATGAAACTTGTGGTTGCCCTGGAATTAGTTTCGAAGAAAATGGGTGTAATTAGTTTCATGAACTCACTTTCATGAAAGTAAATACGAAACCTAGTGTCATCATGTAGGTGTGGATATCTGGTTTTCAAGATTGTTTCTAAGAGACACTCTTTCTGGACTAAATTTTACTTCTTCTTGAAAGGTAACATCCGTATATTTAGTATTGTCCTCTGAGACAATTGCCTTAATAGACGTATCATTAAACAGATATATGTCTTCTTTCAACAGTGCCCCATTCTTTATATTACGAGTAATAGCTCCAGATTTTTGACAGTTTATATTGTGTAGTCCTACATTTTGTAGCAAGGGTAATCAGTAATCTGGTTTTCTGTCAGTCTTTAAGAAGGAAATCAATTGCGAGATTAAATAGGGAAGGGGAAAGTGGGGATCCTTGAAAGACTCCCCTCTAAGTTTTATTGAATTACACTAATTTCCCATTGAGTAATTTCTGTAGTTATTTTTGATTGAAAAGATCTTATTAATCAATGAAAATAGAAAATAACTCACAGAAACTATTTGAAGAACCCATTGCAAAAACCGGGAAACATTATAGTGATTTTTCAGGAAATGAATTTAAACTTTGAAAGAATAATACGGTAAATTAAGAAAATATAACTTATTTTTTCAGATGATATTATTATTCTTTGCTTTCTTAGTAAAGTAACAAATGGAAGCCAGGCTTTGTTATGAGATATTTTATAAGTAGATTTAACAAAAAATACAAAAGAAGGGAATGCCACATCTTGTACTTGCAATGACAAAGATAATTTTTGCAATAGCCACTGGCTGTATAACATTGAATGCTTTGTTTTAATGCCATTGTGAATACTGAATTCAGAAAATAGAACAATATAGTGAATACTGTGTTATGAAATACTATTATGCCACTGCAAACACATGACGTTCCCCTTTCTTGTACTGTTTCACTATGACATTCTCCATTTTTGTGCTGAAGTCAAAATCTTCAAGCCTTTGTATGTAAGAGACTATCTTTGCTCTTTTAGTCTATTTCTTTTTATGTTATTTTACTCTCTTCGATCAATAATGTTTAACGTTCACTTCAGTTTTCACAAAATCGTGACATTTCCGTTTTTGCAATGGACTCTTCATTTGGTTTTCAGATTTTGTATATTTTTTGTTGAATCACTCATGTGCATTTTTGGCTTGTGCTGTACTGAACTGCCATTTCTTGCTTTGTACCTAAACTAGTGCCACTTTCTAATGAAAACACTGTAAAAATTATGACAATTTGACCTTGGGGACCAGTCAAAATCATGGTTAAGAAAAATGGAGAATCTGGAGATGAATTATAAAAATTTCACTCTATACTGTATTATTATTCACAAATTTTCAGTTAAATCTTGTTGTATAAGAAAATATGTGTTTGTTTGTTGCAGATGGTACCACAGCAAGAACACAGTGTTTTGTATCCGTCAGATCACATTGCGTTGGTAGCTGATTTATCATGGAAGTGATAGTGCACACTATTTCGAGCTTAAAGTGACTTTCAGGTAATTAGTGATTAATGATGGTGGAGGTTAAAATATTCGAACTCTTCTTTACTTTTAAAAAAGTGACATTTACTTTTTGGTCCCATGTCCGAAGAATTGAATTAGTCCAAGTTTGATTTGTTGTTTTGCTGCTCTGATATTCTTGTTAGGGAAATTTAATATGTAATTTATATGTTGGTAATAATTTGTATTTTGTATGTCTATCATATTGGGCTTTGGAAATAATAAACAGTTGCTAAGATGGCTGAAAGTAAAAAATAGCCAATTTCATTCAATTCTGGAGCCGTCCTTCATTCTTCCCATCACATTTGAACCGCTGGAACCACTTAATACACCCATTGCCAAGTTTTGCATTGAAGTCCACAGAAGAAACAATCAAATGGCCCATCACAGATAAATAAAAGAACTGTGCCCATAAATGTATCATTATGTTTCATTTGTTTACATCATTATAGAGTAAAATCTGCCCTAAAAACATCTTTATTCAATGGAAACTTATCTAAAGTGAAAATATTAATTTTCTGGTCCCGTGAATTTAGGGGAAAATAACATGTTGAATTCCTAAGTTAAATAGGATAATAAAAAGAAGTCAACAGCTCAAATTCTGTATTATTTACTACATTTGAAATTGCTCTTCTAGAGAAGGATATACATCTGAACAACTTTGTGATTTCCATAAATTATCTGTTAACCTTGGGATAATTCTGTTGAAAAAAAAAATGTTAGGTAAGCTGAAGGAAACCATCATAATACTACAATGTTTGGGTTTATTGTTGAAAAGATAGCTGTGTAATTACTTTATCATTAAATGTAAAGTAATCTGATTTTGATGGTTTTACGCTCACTAACAACCCTCCTCCTTTATCCGGGCTTGGGACCGGCAACTTGAGGTGCTTTGCTGACTTCAAAATAAAACCCGAGTTTTATTAAAGGAAGAGCCATTATTTTCTTTAAATATTAAAACCATGAACTTAAGAAGTGAAGTTAAGAAATGACAGATGTTTGCTAAATTTAAAATAAATTCCAACACCTCAGAATCATAAAAAAATTTAGTGACAAAAATATAAAAAAATAAACTGTTTTGAAAACAAGACATGTGGAAAACAAAAACAATATTGTCAAAATTATTTTGTCTTTAAGGTACTTGCATTAAAATACAATATATATCTTCAAAAACCGACAAATGAACCAAACATTATTTACATTTTAGTCTCTTGTTCTTGTAGAACAACAATTTTGCAAAGAATATACATTTTAGTCTTGATTATTTTGGTCTTTTTTGTTTGGACATTACGATGTCAGTGTTATGACTCTGGCTCAATTGTAATATTACATAGGCTGTCATGATTTGTGATGCACCTCAAGCAGGCGGAGTTAGTCCCCCAGCTCATATCTTGCAAGAAGAAATAAGCTGCATTAAGCCCCTTTGATATTGCACAAAGGTGGCGGGTATCACAAGCCCATTTGTCTCAAAACAACAAATGGTGCCTGATTATGGAATGTTCAGAAATAAAAATTAATTTAAATATCTTCCTTGTGGAAGATGTAGTTTGAGAAATTTCACCAAAAGTTATTTCTGAACACAATCCTGTAAGAGAAAGGTCATTGATTAAACAAAAGTCAGTAAAACAAAAAAGTGAAGAACCTCGATTGCATTATAACTCTTTGCTAGTCTGAAATTGATCTGATGAAGAACAAAGGAAGGCTTCGGCTAAGTATTTGGATTTTTTTGCACTCAGCCATGCTAGGTAAATATTAATTTTTAAATGTAACAGTGGGTAATGGGGAGCGAAAGGAAAAGCGGGGACTCCGTTAGGGGGAACCTATTGTCATTGACTTCTTTACAAATATTTTTGTCTGCATTCTGCCATGCTTTCTAAAAATTAATTTTTAAAAGTACTTTAGCTGGACCCTATTAAGCGAGGGTAAATCCAGGTAAAGGAGAACGTTTAACAGAACTGACTAGCATGTTTGAACACTAACTGAAATCCTCTGAAGAGGATACTCATTTCAACAAGAAACATAATAATATTTATACTCTTATATCAAATGGGAGTAATGCGATCTACACCTACACTAATCTCCTACAATGCCAAAGACATTCAGATAAACCAAATATATTCTGCAGTCACATTCAGTTGATACAGTGGTCGAGATTTTTTTTTTTTTTTTTTTTTTTTTAACATGCCTTCAAAAACCTGGCATGACCTTTAGTTTTGTCATGCCTACAGTTTTCTAGAGCATGTGTGTAGCTCTAATATAAAGAATCTCTTAATTTTCTTATCGTAAGATCCTTATTCTAGGCATCCCTAATTTTTCTTTTATCATTAAGGATGCTTGCTAAACTAAGCAGCCAAACGTTTATTAGATACCGGTAATTTCGACAGACAAGGCAACCTTATTTTTTTTTTTATCACTCAGGTGAATAACTACCTAAGACAACCTAACATACCCAAACCATCCCTACTTTTTCTTTTATCGTTCGGGATGACTCAGATTTTCTCAACATTTCCAAATACAACCCTAATCTAAAGCATCCGTACTTTTTCTTTTATCGTTCAGGATGCTTGCTAAAATTATAAGGCAGCCTTGATTTGTCTTAATTCCTATAATTAAATGGTAATCTAAGCAACCATATTTTTTATCATTGTCCTGAATAACTATCTAAAGTAACCTAATGTACCTGAATCATCCCTACTTTTTCTTTTACCGTTCGGGATGACTCAGATTTTCTCAACATTTACAGATGCAACCCTAATCTAAAGCATCCATACTTTTTTTTTTATCATTCAGGATGCTTGCTAATGTTAAATGGCAGCTTAGATTTTTCTTAAATGCTATAACTTACATGCTAATGAGAGGCAACCTTGCCAATGTAAGGTGCCTTTCTTCTGTAAGCGATTCTTTGTATAGAGCAAATGTATTCTAAGCTACTGTGAGTCTGTATAAGGCTCACCCTCACCAGGAATTTAAGCCAAGGGATATTGGCGTGTACGCAAATCCATTTGGAGGAACTGAGGCCACTACATCTAATTTTCTTAAGGGTGATGCTGTTTAAATCTAATGCTGGTGTCACCCAGCTTAAAACTAATACATCCCTACTTTTTCTTTTATTGTTCAGGACATATCTAACCTATTGGGCTCAACCCTTAGGGGGGATCCCAAATTCTAACTTAAAACTAAGGGATCAACCCTCGAAGGGATCCCAAAACTAACTTAAATCTAAGGGATCGACCCTCGAAGGGATCCCAAAACTAACTAAAACTATGGTCTCAACCCTTAGGGGGGAGTCCAAAACTAAATGGTTAAACCCCGTGAGGGGAACCTGCTCCCCATCTGAGCTTTTTATGACAGCAATTCAGGGGAGCCTAGCCTAAATAACTAACTACTAATTAACTAGAAGACTAACTACTTGAAGGTTCCCCTAATAGGAGAACCTAAGCATCCCCCTTAATTATTTTATGGCCAATCCAAAGAGCTGTGCGTTAGTCTACATTCCTAAATAAAGGGGACAATCAAACTCTCGGGCAGGGTTTTTTTTTTTTTTTTTTTTTTTTGAGAGGTTTAATTAGCCTAATGCGACATCCCTACTTTTTCTTTTGGCGTTCAAGATGCCGCCTTAATTCTAGGGGTTTGTGCCACCCACCCTTTCTTGGAGTGTCACAAGAATCTAAAAATGTTGCCCTAACTTATACTACATTAACTTAACTATTCCAAGCCGACTGAGCATTTTTTTATTTTATCTTTTGGCCCAGTGCAGGGATCGGGCCCTAGTGGCCCCATCTAAATCTAACTTAACAACCTCTCTACTCCTGCCCAGAGAGCCCAAAACTACCATTGCTTCGCCCACACTTTCCGGGGCTCTGCAAGCTACATACTAGCCTAGCTATGTTTTTTTTTTTTTTTTTTTTTCTTTTCTTTTTTTTTTCTTTCTTTCTTTTTTTTTCTTTTTTTTTCTTTTTTTTTTATAGCTAGGGTTTCTTATTTACACAGCTCCAGGAAGTTGTTCTGGTGTTAGTATGTCTTTTTTTTTTTTTTTTATTTTTTTTTTAAGGTCCCGTGCACCCCTACTGCTGTTTGGCCTCTTGTGTAGAATTGTTGATCTGAGCCTAGCTGAAGATACCCCTACTTTTTCTTTTGTCGTTCAGGGTATCTTCGAGTCATTGTTGTACCATACGCGCCAGCTATTAATTCTCACTCTACGCCCTGTGTGCGTGTCCGGAGGAGCCCTAATCCTAGCAACACTCCTGAGTGTCTGCCTAGTAGTGTATGACATCCTATTCAGGATGCCGTGTTCAGAGGAAGTTGTGTTGTAATGCTAACTGGTGAGGGCACATTTAATGTGAACCTAATAGAAGCAGTCACCTGCTTCACTTCCTACAGTGTCATTTATAACAGATGCGTATCAACTGAAAGTCATGGTAACAGCCAATAAGTAAGATCTTAAAACTGAGATGACATCAGAGAGATTTACAATAGGCCATGACCATGAACACTGCACCCTAACCAGCTAAGTGCCTAACACTCATATGTGCTGATGCATCCTATTCCTAATTGTCATCAACGACACATTATCTAGCTAACTAGATCTAGCTGTAGTGTCCAGCGAGACATCCCTACTTTTTCTTTTTTTGTTCAGGTTGTCTCTTGTGGAAAAAAAACAGTGTGCATGAGGCTGTTTTTTTTTTTTTTTTTTTTTTTTCCCTGCCTCATGTGACCTATTTGCCCTGCAAACTAACCTCTTCAAGAGGTCGCCGCGGCCCACCAGACTTATACAAGGATGTGCAAAGCGAACCCCACACTTCTTTGTATAACTACCCTAACCTATATTCAGGGAGAACCACGAGATTTTAAAGATTTTAAAGCTAAAAAGATCAAATGATCTTTGAGAGTTGTTCTTAAATGTAACTCAATGTCTACCTTAACCTAGGTTCGACGCCCAAAAAGTCAGCATCCAACTAGCAACAGTTTTTTTTTTCTTGCCCATTGAAGGTGAACACTGACCCTCAGACGGAACCCTTTCTTGTCCCTTTTTTTTTTGGGCGGGACAAGTCTGAAAAGGAAAAGCTGAAAGAGAAAAGCTGAAAAGGAAAAGCTGAAAAAGAAAGGATTAGTTTAGTAACTTAACCTAAAAAAAAATAAAAAAAAAATATGCTACCTTAACTACAGCTCCCCTCAGCTTTTTATCATCAGCTTATGGAGAGAATCCTACTAAAACTATCTCTCGGCTGCTTTATATCATAGCATTGAGAGAACCTTAACTTAGTTAATCGAGCTTACACCTACGGAAGGCCCTAGCTAATAATTTTTCCATTAAAGTAAACAGTGGGTCTCCCGTACTTCGTTTCGTCTCATAGCTCCGTGTATTGAAATTAGCAGCAATATTTCCCATAATACCCAAAAATGAGTACATGGTGCTGCGTTCTAGCTATCTTAACACTAACGGCTTCCGAGGTGTAGATCCCCCCAAGATTTACCCTCTCTTTTTCCCTACCCCTTTATCCCACTTTTCATTCCCAATTTTTTTTTTTTTCTTTCTTTGACCCTCAAGAAGCCTACCAAGCTAGGCCCACACTTTTCAGGGCTTCGCAAGGTCACAAACTACAAACTAGCCCTAACCTAGGCTCAATCTGCACTTACTTGTGCAGGGCCACACGGCTCTATAGAGACATTAATTATAACTCCACTCCTAGCGCCTTCTAGCTAATTTTGTGTTTGAAGGTATCCCAACATGGCCTTTTTGTTAGGATTCCTTCTCATGTTGTTGTTATCCCAACAGTGAACTCCAGATTGGATTTTGGACAAAGTGTATTTTCATAAAAAAAGGTGTGTGTAATTATGTTTAGGCGTTGCCCTGGCCAGCGCCGTGTGGGATAATTTCGCCTACATGTTTACCCATTTCCCGTGTATGTTAAGAGTAAGGCATTGCACCTTTATGGTAATGGTGTGAGCGATTAGGCTCGTGAAATATCCACTTGTGTGTTAAAAAAGCATGGATCATTTCAGCCTAACCATTCGGAAATTTTCCTAGCCTAACACTATCCCATTTTGCATCAGCACTATACAAGTCTCATTCTATCCTGATAAACCGCGAGAAGGGTGCTTAAAACTAATTTGACAAAGCCACTAGGAATTTGGAAAGATTCGCCCTGTTTTAGTTGGGCCACGGGAAATCAGACTGACAGGGCTGCACTGCCAGCTGACTTCTACCCAACCCTGCGTGACGGAATCATTTTTCGGAACTAGGCCTTAAAGAATCAGTATACACGAATTTGAAAGGTGGGTTAGTTGGACAACTGGAAGTCAAACTGGCTCTGCAATGCGTTGCCGATTGACTTCTATCCAACTCTGCAAACTGGATAATTACTAGGAGGTAGGCCCTAAAGCACGAGGATTCTGCAAAAACCTTTACCACATTTCTTATATACCATTCTCGGTGTCTTGATGGCTGTGTCTGCGGTGATCCTTTTGTTCCTTTGATGAATCTTCTCCTGGTCACGTACTGTCAGAGATTCCTTTGATGGACTATTGGGATGACGCAAACCTTCCTCCTGAGACAACACATAAAGAGAATGTTCGGGGTAGGTATTAAGTCTAATCCGATGTATAGGTGAGGAAAACCTTAAAAGAACACACGTTCATATTCACCAGCCACAGGATTGAAGCCTGTAATCTCCCGAGGATGGGTCCATGACTTTTTCACTTTGACATCTCACGTATGTCCAGGGTGTCCAGGTATTAAGGGGGATGTAAATGTACTGATACATAATTGTAGTAATGCTATAGTTGCTAGCTAACATAAAGACAAAGTAGTAATAGGAGCAGTAAGAAAAGTAAAGTGTTCCCTATGCAGACCATGGTCCTAAAGGTTCCAGGAGGTTGAGGGTTCCAGATTTTGGTTTTTGGCATGTGTCAGGTGGTAAGGTTGTCAGTCTTATGCAACGGCCACCTTTACCCCCAGGGTTGCACCTGTTAGAGGCTGAGTCGACCCCAGTGCCATAGTGCCACCAGGAGGATTAGGCCAATTGAAAAATCTCAATGACCTCATGAGGAATTGAATCTGCAACCTTCCGGTTTGTAGCAAAGTGCCTCAACCATTACGCCTTGGCATACCCCTAGTAGTAGTAATAGTAGTAATTATTATTATTATTTATTGTCTGAGAACAAATAAATTTGAATAGAACTGTATCAAATTAAGAATACGTAAATAGTTATGTTTAAATTAGATACATAAACTTGCCTATAGAATAAAATGGATTAATTATAAGTCGGATATTCAGTTTTCTTTTAAACCTGTTAGTGCTAACATTTCTGGCAGACAAGTAAAAAAGATTATAAAAATAGGCTATGTGGCTTTAGTTAGCTGCAGTCTAAATTGTGGAAGGACCTATTTAAGGTTATTAAAAGTGTAAAATACACATTTCTGAGACATTCTACAGGAACAAGCGAATTTAATTTTTGTAGAAGAAAATTTATTTTAGGTATTTTATTGCAAATGATTTTAATGTGTGACTTCCAAGAGAGTTTTGATCTACTCTAGACCCAGAGATCTGATGGATGGTAAGTCATTCATTATATCTCGTAAACTGAAATTCATAATCTTTCTTTTGTAAAATAACATATTCAGATATATTGAAAATAGTGTTTGCACTATGAGGACACATATGTTAATAAACAGTGAAGCTCAAGCCCAGGCTTAAACGTTTTATAAATTCGTTATTAATTTTTTTAAAGTCCGTGCAGCAGATATAGAAGTTATTTTACTGTATTATCCTTATGATCCAGCCCAAGAGCATGATGCAATACATTCCTGTGACTGCCATGTGCTATTGAAAACTCTTTGTTACAGTATTTACAACCTGTTTTAAATTTTTTGCATTGTTGAGTATTCGAAAACAGGGTGCTTAGGAAAATATTTGGACCTAAGAGATGAAAATGGGGACTGGAAAAAACTGCATAATGACGAGCTTCATAACCTGTACTCGTCACCAGATATAGTGAGGGTATTTAAATCATAAAGGATGAAATGGGCTGGACATGTTGTGCACATGGGGGAGGAAAGACAGATCTCAAAAATATTGACCCGGAGACCCGAAGGGAAAATACCACTTGGAAGACCTAGACGTAGGTGGGAGGACAATATTAGGATAGATTTAAGAGAAGTAGGATTTGAGAGGAATGGTTGGATGGAGTTAGCACAGAATAGGGTTGAATGGCGGGCTCAGGTAAGCACGACAATGAACCTTCGGGTTCCGTAAAATAGATCATATTCCTTTAGCTTGCTTGGGAATTGTCTGTTGCCATTGAGTAAGTAAGTAAGTAAGTTAAACCAGAGATAAAAATATTTTTCCTGCAACCATTTCTCTTGAAGTACAATCTTTTAGAATTATAATTTTTTTAAGCGAAACTTCTTTAGGCGCGCTAGTTTTATTAGAAGTTGTTGTTATAGGCTTTCTAGCCTGTTCAGCACCAATCTTAAAGGTAACCCCATATTCAAACACAACATTGCTGAAAGAAAACGGGAAGAATGTTGCTTGAATGAAGCAAAGCTGTCAAAAGGTGTGGAAACAGAAGCAGTAGGCTTACTTATTTCCACTGTTATATAGATATAGTTCTTATATTTATTTCATTTCATCACATCCAGTATTTATAAATATATTTTTTCAGAATACGTGAAAATTTCAATTTATTCTAATCATTTAGTATGCATCATTGCATAATTAAAGTATTGTTGTATGAAAGCTGGTAATTAATATAGTGAAATAAAAATATACTGTTATCAATTTAAACAAAGTACCTCTTGGTTTCTTTTTTTTCACACATAATATAAAACAGAATTCAAAAAGCAGGTGGTAAATCCAGGGGTCAAGGGGAGATATGAATTGGTAACTTGCAAAATGCATTTATAGTTATAAATTATTTATAATATAAATATGTTTATTCAGTTACACTTAAGAATTAATTTTATATTTTCATAAGCTAAATTATTGCGTTAAAATATTATATTTTACATTTTACAATTTACTTCGTTTGACATGTTTAAAATCCCATTCAAATGTTAATGTTTTTTTAATAGAAAAAAATTACGTTTTACAAATGTTCTAGTGCAAATTCGAATTCAGAGTTCAGAGTTATAAGAACAGTCATATTAATGCTGTATTTGTGTTAAAAAAAATAATAAGATTATGAACTTCACCGATTTTGACTTTTTTCCTTCAGTTCTTTTAAAAATTACAGAAAACCCTGACGTGATTAAAAAAATTAGAATACACATTCAGATTCAAGGTACATCAATTAACAGATCAGTTATTTCTGCTCATGAAGCAGAAACAACATTTTAAGATGCGTACCAGTGTTACTATTTAGAAATTAATTATAAACACAATAAAATTCAGAAATCAAAAGTAAGGTAGAAAAAGCTGTGAGCTTTTTTTTTTTGGGGGTGGGGGAATGTGAAAGAATTATTTATTAAAAAAAAATTATATTAGAACTATGGAAGAAATAATTTAAAAGGTATTAGTCACAACTTTACTATATGGA